>CM059275.1:20577634-20587634 GCA_030347295.1 Setipinna tenuifilis
TCCTTCCTTCCTTCCTTTTTTGTCTTCTTCACCTTCCCTCCTCTGTCTTTCTCTGGCGGCTCCCCAGAGAGCAGGCAAGTCGGACGCTGGCCCGTCTCCTGCCCCTGTGTCAGGTTACATTACCTAACTGCCCCCTGAGAAGAGCCCCGCACAACAGCCCCCTGCTCACCTCTCTCTTTCCTCCTTCTCAATCTTTCTGTCTTTCTTTCTCTTTTCCTCTCGGTCATCTCTCCCCCTTTCTCTCTGCTTCTTTCTCTCTGTTTTTTTGTCCCTCTCTCTTTCTCTGTCTCTCTCTGTCTGTCCCTCCTGCTCCCTCTTCCCACCACCCTCCCTCCTCCCCTCTTCCTCTCTTGTTTCGGTGCCTCGCTTTCTCTCATCCGTTTCCTTCCTCTGGTTCTTCCCTGGATTACACGCTCCCTTAAGCCGCTGTCTCCAGGTCATGTCGGCATGCGTGCTGCCCCCCCCCCCCCCCTCCACCCCTCTCTGCTTCTGGCTGTCATCTTCGTCTTTAAGAGCCAGATGTGGTGCTTCATGTACCATGTAGGGGAGAAGGGGGGTGGGGGTGGGGGGTGGGGGGGCAAGAACAGGGTTCTGGGCCTTGTGCTAAATGAGTGTGTGTGTGTGTGTGTGTGTCTGTGAGTGGAAAAACTACAAGCCAGACAGGATGGGGTTTGGGTTATGTGTCTATGAGTGCAGTATGTGTGTATGAGATACTCACGGCTGCTGCTTCTCGTCTGTCTAACTGTCTGTCTCATCTGTCTGTCTGTCTGTCCCAGGCGTGCCTGCCTCACCCTTGGCACCCACCCAGCGGGAGCGGCCAGAGCAGCAGCAGCAGCAGCAGCCGCAGCACTGTGCCAAACACGCCCCCCAGGCCCCCCCAGTCCTGCTGGACAGCAAGCGGCCGCCGCACCTGTCCGAGCAGCTCCAGCTCCAGGGTCAGCTCCAGCTCCAGGGTCACCATGACGGCCAGGGCCAGGGCCAGGGCGGGCGGCTGCGTCGCCACGGAGACCCGGAGAAGCCCAAGGGCAAGCGTCAGTGCAAGACCAAGCACCTGAGCCAGCGCGAGCGCAAGCTGCTGCAGTCGGCCGAGGAGTGCCCACAGCTCAGCCCCGCCCACAACAACAACAGCAACAACAACAGCAACAAGGTCAGATGCCATCCAGTGTGTGTGTGTGTGTGTGTGTGTGTTCTGTGTGTGTGTGTTCTGTGTGTGTGTTCTGTGTTTGCGTGCGTGTGTGTGTGTGTGGTGTGTGTCTGGATGTGTGTGTGTTTGTGTCTTCTAAGGTTTAAATGTCTTGTATATGGAATTTGGATTGGGCTGCTGTGTACGTGTGTGTGTGAGTGAAGGGGGTTGTTTTTTAATTAAGTTGACCATGTCACAGCTGTATGCATTCAAATGACCTTAAGACATTTGTCAAGGTCAGGCCACTTTATTGCCTGTTTTTTCCACTATGTTGGCTTGAAATTTGTCATATCTGAAGATATCACTTCCCCTATATGTCATTTACTCCAAGTCTGTTTGATATTGCTGTGGAAGACATTGTAGATGTGTTGTGTGTTTTAGTGGTTTTTCTACTCCACACACATGCTGAGCTCTTGTCATTACCGCATAAATGTACAACAAAGATCAACCAATTACTATACCATGAACTTCAATCTTGCTTGTTGGAACCTGCTTGTTGTATGGACTTGTTTTGTTTTGTCAGATGTTATCGAGTGATGATGAAACACATCGGGGGTTGTTTCATTATTTTTAGGACGTTGTCAGATAAAATGAAGCTGGTTTCGGGGTGGAATTAGTCATTTTCACGAATGTGCTTAGAAATGCACAAGAATGTGTGTGTGTATTTTTTTTTAGGGTGGCGTTTTCTATTATTTTTAATGAGGTGTATTCTGTTTGGTTGGTCATTTGTTGGGGTATTTTTCACTGTCTTTTTGTGTGTGGAGCTACTAAGCTCCCTTGGGTTTGAATGGGGCTCTTTAAATATGCTTCGAATCACAACAATGTTAATAATTCCAATTAGGAGGCTTATTGTGGCTTGCTGGGCCGGCTCAGCGGGAGGTGTGCTTGGGGTCATGGGGAGTGTGTGTGTGTGTGTGTGTGTGTAGTGTATGTGTGTGTGTGTGCACGCACGCACGTGTGTGTGTGTGTGTGTGTGTGTGTGTGTGAGAGCTATGCTTTCTCTCTTGCCTTGCGCTGCATTAACCACGTGCTGGAGTGCCTCTGTGTGTGTGTGTGTGTGTGTGTGTGTGTGCGTGCGTGCGTGTGTGTGTGTGTGCGTGCGTGTGTGTTTGTGTGGGTGCGTGTGAGGGAGAGAGACTGCCGCTGTTGCTGTGACCTCTTCTTGCACCGAAACGAAATCTCCCAGTGGAGAGAGGGAAGGGGGGAGGGCAAGGGCGAGAAGGAGAAGGGGGAGGGGAAGAGCGAGCGAGCGAGTGAGCGAGTGAGTGAGCGAGCGACTGACGGAGGAAGGGGGAGGGAGAGGGGGAGGGGAGAGGGGGAGGGGGGAGGGAGAGAGGGAGGGGGGCAGTCTCTGAAGTCTCCACTGAAGAGCCCCTCCCTGAAGAGGGGAGAGTCTGTGGAGCGCCGAGAAGTGCATTCTTTACATAACACACAGACCCTGTGTCTACACCACTGTACACACACACACACACACACACACACACACACACACACACACTAACCCTAAGACCTTCTTTTGGCTCCACGAGGCATTGCCTGTCACACACATTCACCAACACGTACTCAGGTCCTTTGTCTACTTAACTGAGAAACACACTTGCTCACCCATTCCTTCACACACACACACACACACACACACACACACACACACACACACACACACACTGTCTCACTCTCTCTCTCTCTCTCACACACACCCACACACGCTCTCTCTCTCTCTCTCTCGCACACACACACACACACACACACACACACACGCAAGGACTCAGGCAATCCCAGGCTGTGGCTTTCGTGCTCTCTCAGGAATGTGGCTGGATTTAGCGTCTCTGCCTGGCTGGCTGCCTGGCTGGCGGTGCTGTGTTCTAGAGTGCCTGCGAAGAGAGAGCGAGGGAGAGGGAGCGCAAGTGTGTGTGTGTGTGTGTGTGTGTGTGTGTGTGTGTGCTCGAGAGACAGCGGTAGACAGGCTTGTTTGTGCCTGCGCTGCTGCCTTGACTGACGCGGCTCGCTATCGAGCGAAGCAGTGCATCGAGCGCAGCTCCAACGCTCTCTCTTTTTTTTGTTTTTTGTTTATCAGCCCTTTTTTTCCCTTTTCTCTTTTCTTATCCTTCTCCCTTTTTTCGTCATTTTCACCCCTTTTTTGTGTTACTTCTTCCCATTGTTCTGCTGCGATCTCTTTCTTGTTGTTTCTCTCTGTCACTTGTACTCATTCTTGCTCCGTGTCTCTCGCTCTCTTGCTCTCTCGCTCGCTCCTTCTCTCTCTCGCTCTCGCTCTCTCTCTCTCTCCCTCCCTCTCTCTTGCTCTCTCCCTCGCGCTCTCTCTCTCGCGCGCTTTCTCTCTCGCTCTCTTGCTCTCTTGCTCTCTCGGTCTCTCGCACTCTCTCTCTCTCTCTCTCTCGCGCTCTCGTTCTCTCTCTGGGAAATGGCGGGTGTGTGGGGCTGCCAGGGCCGCGCTGACAGCTGCTCCACTCTGTAATTCCACAGGGGTGGGTGGACGCCAGACCCCCCGCTCCCCTCCCTTCCTCACACACACACACACACACACACACACACACACACACACACACACACACACTGCTCGCATGAACTCCCTGCTTCACTGCCAGAAAACAACCTCCCCATCACCACCACCACCACTACCGTCACCTCCCCAACACACACACAAACACACACACACTCACACACACCACCTCTTCCTTTCTCCTCTCCCCACCTTCCTCATCCGCCTCTCTGGTCTCTGCAGTGTGTGTGTGTGTGTGTGTGTGTGTGTGTGTGTGTGTGTTCTGCGCTGCTTCGTTCAGTCGGAGCCGCTTGTTGTTTCCTGTTTAACTTTCCCTGGCTGTGAGCGGCGTCTCTGACAGACATGCATCCACTGATATTGCCTTCTCTGGGTGACACACACACACACACACACACACACACACACACACACACACACACACACACACACACACACACACACACACACACAGCTGAATGAAGCCCCAGGGGAAGAAACAAGAAGCCACCCACCCACGCTAGCTTTTAGAAGGGCTTAAGCTGTGTGGGTGTGTGTTTCAGCAGTGCAGATGTGTGTGTGTGTGTGCGTGCGCCTGTGTTATCCTTTTTATAAAGCCTTTTAATGTTTTTTTTTTTTTCGTATAGTTTTACTTTGGTCTGCTGATATACATGTGTGTTTGTGGGTGTGTGTGCGCGCCAGTCTCCTGTATGTTTTCATATGTATAAATAGGCTTTTGTGTGTGTGTGTGTGTGTTTTGTATACACACACACACACACACACACACACACACACACACACACACACACACAGTCAGTGCTGACGGTCACGTCCATGCTCCTCTGCGTGGTCCAAATGGCGCACGGTGACAAACGCTCATGGATATAAATGACTTTGCTGTTTTGCTCGCTCGCTCTGTCTCTCCCACTCTCTCTCTCTCCCTCCCTCTTCCTCTTGCCAACCCCCTCCTTCTCTGCCTCCCTCTCGCTCTTTCTCTCTCTGCCCTCCCTCCCCCTCCCTCTCTCCCTCCTCTCCGCCCCCCTCCCTCTCTCGGCGCTGACATTTATTAACGTGCTTCGTGGCCGGGGGCCTCCAGCGCTGTGCTGCCTTGTGAACTTGTGGCTGTGAATAATTAGCACTTCCCCCCCTCGCCCGCACCCTGGGCCAGCGCAGACGATAACCTCCACCGGGGGGAGGAGGAGGGGTGGGTGGAGAGGTGAAGAGAGAGAGGGAGAGAAAGAGAGCGAGAGAGAGAGAGAGCGAGAGATAGGGAGGGTTCAAGCCGACAGAGGCAAAGAGAAAGGGAAAGGGAGAGAGAGAAAGAGAGAGAAATAAAGGCAGAGAATGATAGCAATGGAAAAAGGAGAGGAGGAATGAGAGAAAGAGAGAGGGAAATACGGAGAGATCTGGTAAGATAGGGAGCTCTCTCTGTATATCCCCATCAAGCCTGCCCCTTCTCTGTGTTGAATTCTCTTTTTTTTTTTTGTAATCCTTTTATTTTCAGTTGGTGTCTTCACGATGTGTACTCCTTGCCGTCTCTCTACATGTGTCCTCTGTTCTCTCTCTCTCCCTCTCTCTCCCTCTCTCCTCCTCTCTCTCCTCCGTGGCTGTCGTTCTCTGCCTGTCAGCGGATGTGTAGCCCTGTGGGCTGCTGGGAGCTGTTAGAGGGCTCGAGTGCTTCCAGGAGGGAAGGTGGTGTGACATGAGGCCGTCTCCTCTTAGAAGTGCTGTGTGTGTGTGCGTGTGTGTGTGTGCGTGTGTGAATGTGTTTGTGTGTGTGTGTGTGTGTGTGTGTGTGTGTGTGTGTGTGCGTGTGTGAATGTGTTTGTGTGTGTGTGTGTGTGTGTGTGTGTGTGTGAATGTGTGCGTTCGTGCGTGCATGTGATGTGTGTGTGTGTGTGTGCGCGTGTGTGAATGTGTGTGTGTGCACACACGCACGCATAAGCCCAGGCTTTGCCTAAGAAGCCATCGGGTGTTTATGGTAGTGTGTGTGTGTGTGTGTTTGTGTGGGCGGATGCATTGGAAACCATGGAGGTAGTGTCTATGGGAAGCCGAGCGGCTATGTTTATGGTGGGGTGTGTCTGAGAGATTGCTTAGGGTATTTGCTGTAATATGCTAATGCTTTTTATGGCAGTTACTGTGTGTTTACGTGTGTGTCGGTGTGTGTGTGTGTGTATATGTCTCTGTGGTTTGTATGTAGATGGATAAAGAGAGACTCCAGGCCAAAGTAAACATCCTCATTTCTTCATGTCTTTCTGTCTCTTTCTCTATCTCTCTGTCTCTCTCTATCTCTCTCCCTCTCTCTCCCTCTGTTTCTCTCTCTCAGGCCAGCGCTGTCAAGCGCTCCTCGCGCAAGAGGTCGGCCTCGCTGTCGGATTACGAGTCGTCGCCGGTCAAGCCCTGCCCCCCCTCGCCCTGCTCCCCCGCCCCCCCAGCCCTGGCCGCCGGCACCCCTGCACTGCCCCCCCACCACCACCACCACCACCCCCACCCCCAGTGTCAACCCTCCCCAGCCGCGCCCTCCCCGGCCCCCCTGATGCCCCCCTCCTCCACCCCCACCACCCCCACCACCGCACCCTCCTCCCTGTGTCAGCCTGCCCCTCCCCCCACGGCCAACGCTCCGGCGGTGCTGGATTGCCCTATCAGCAGGCCCATGCCTCCGGAGGCACGCCGCCTTATCGTCAACAAGAACGCCGGCGAGACACTGCTGCAGAGAGCAGCACGCCTGGGCTACGAGGTAAGCCGCTTTTCTCCTTTTTTTTCAGCCCCCCCCCCCTTTCTGTGTGTCTGTGCGGATGTGTGTGTGTGTGCGTGTGCCCCTGCAAGTCTGTGTTTGCTCTCGCTCTCGCTCTTTCTCTCTCTCTCTCTCTCTCTTCTGCCCTTTAGCCTGCTCACTCACTCGCTTGCTCTCTGTCTCTCTTTTTTTTCGTTCGCTGGCTCCCTTTCTCTGTCTGTTCTTCCTCTCTTTTTGTGAGTCAGCCCTGCGTTGGTGGCACTCATATCCTCCCCTCCCCTCCCCTCCCCTCCCCTCCCTTCCTTCCTCTCCCTTCCTCCCTCCCTCCTGTGCTCTGTCTCTCTCTCTCTGCCTCTCTGTCTCTTTCTCTCTCTCTCTCTACCTCCCTCCCACTCTTGCTCGCTCACTCTCTCTCTGTCTACCTCCCTCCCTCCCTCCCTCTCTCTCTCTGTCTACCTCCCTCCCGCTCTCTGTCTTTCTTTTTCTCTCTCTCTCTCTCTCTCTCTCTCTCTCTCTCTTTCTCTGTCTCTCTCTCTCTCTCTCTCTCTCTCCCTCTCTGTCTCTCTGCGCCTCGCTGCCCTCGCCCGGCCTGCTCGCATCTCATTAATTCTCCGTGAGACAGAGTGTGACATGTGAGAGCCCCCGACAGGCACGGAGCGATCGCTTAGCGTGCCCGCTTTCTCCCTCGCGCGCATGCACACACACACACACACACACACACATATACACACACACACACACATACACACACACACACACGGGCACACACACACACACACACACACACATACATACACACATTTGCGCACACACACACACACATACGCATACACACACACACACATTTGCACACACATACACACGCACACACACACACACAGACTCTGTTCTGTTTCGTTTTCTCGCTCACTGCCATTCCCTTTTTCGCTTCTTTTCTCTTGCGCTAGTTTTTCCCTCTCCCTCACGCACATGCGCTGTACACACACACACACACACACACACACACACACACACGTTCTGGAATACATCTGCAGCAGCTCTTTAACCCTTTCCCAGTGCTCCTACTAACAGACGCTGTGTTTTTCGGTGTTGTTTTTGTTTTGTTTATTAATGTGTGTGTGTGTGTGTGTGCGTGGGTGTGTGTGTGTGTGGGGGGGGTGTTTTGGGTGGTGTTAGCGGAGGGACTGGGGGAGTCAGAGCAGCGCTGTAAAGCCCTCGGAATACCATCATCCATGTCTAATTTCTGCCTAGATTAATGAGACTGTGGATTAGTTCCGGCAGGAGCTTTTGAAAGGACTGGCATGGCGCTCAGGAAATGAGCGATTACTGTAGCGAGCGCCTGATTTTCGTTCGCTAACCCCCGTCCACCCCACCCCACCCCCTCATATACACACACACACACACACACACACACACACACACACACACACACACACACACACACACACACACACACAGCCCAAACAGGCCTCTCGGGCAGCCAGCATGGGAGAGAGAGAGAGGGAGAGAGCCCGGCTCACGCCTTATTGGATTTTCCACCCCCAGCATTCTGGGAGCCCCTTGAATGCGGAACTGTGTTCGAGGCTGCTTGTGAGTGTGTGTGTGTGTGTGTGTTCAGTGGAAAAGGAGTAGCCTCTTCAGGGCACGGGGCTGGCTGGTTTTTTTGGAGGAGCTGCATGGCAGCTGAGGAGCTGTTGCTGCTTGTGGCTTGTCAGGGGCGAGAGTGGAGTGGCGTGGTGCGGTGTGGTGCGGCGCGAAGGAGAGGAGAGGCTGGTGTCCAGGGCGGTCCAGGCGCTGGGGGGAGACAGGCCCCTCTTTGTGTGCCTCATGAGCGGCCCATTGTGTCCCGGCCTCTCCTCGCCTCGCCTCGCCTGCCTGCCTCCCCTCGCCTCGCCTGCCTCCCCTCGCCTCGCCTGCCTCTCCTCGCCTGCCTGCTCGAGTGCTGGCTTCCTTTGGCCTCCGTGTCTTTTCTGTTTTGGCTGTCAGTGCCACTCGCTTTCTCTCTGTCTCTCTCTTTCTTTCTCCCTTTCTTTCTCTCTCTCTCTCTCCCTGTCTGTGTGTGCGTGCGTGCGTGTGGCACTCTTGTCTGTGGGTCACGGCACTTGTTTACTGGAACCGACTGGGCATCGCTGCCTGCATCGCTATCACGTTCCTGTGTGTGTGTGTGTGTGTGTGTGTGTGTGTGTTAATGTGTTTGTGTGCGCCTGCACACATACGGGCAGTTGTGCCATCTCTCTCTCTCTCACTCACTCACACATATATATACACACACACACATACACACACACACACACACACAGAGGCAACGGCTCCCCCACTCTCCCTCCCTCCCTCTCTCCCCGTGCTCTTGTGCGCTTGTTCGTTTGCTCTTGTCCTCCCTTATTTGCACTCGCTCTCTTCCTCTAGAAGGCTTACTCAGCCCCCCTTTGCCTTTTGTCTTTTTTTGTTCCTCCTGCTTTCCTACACACACACACACACACACACACAAACACGTTTAAAGCCTTAATTTTTCTCTCCAATGCCTGCTGTTCTCTTCGTAAACTCTGGAAACGGGCTTCCTTACAGCCGCCTTCTCGTCGACTCCCTTTTTTATGGTGCATAGATAATAGACCGAAGTGTTTGGGGTGTGTGTGTGTGTGTGTGCTAGCACATTCTTGTGAATACACACCAATGTGTCATTTTGCCTTCTTGTTGCCCTCCCCTGCCCCCCCCCCCAAAGAAAAGAAAACGCAAACACATTTCATCAATAGTTCTGCTTTTAGGCAAAACGGCCCTTTTAAGCCAGATAAGCTCAATCAGGGATGTGACGCGTGCTCTCATTGTAAGATCCGTCTTAATTAATCTTCCCAGGCTAGGTGCGAAATGTGTGCCGTTTTAGCCCATTAGCCTCCAGTGGCCCCCCATGCCAGGGTGGCCCTGACATCCCCCAGCCCCCTAATTAGCCCCTCCGTGCTGGGGGTCCGGCCCTGTGGATCTCCCCCTCATTCTGCCCATGTGTGGTGATCATTTCATTCTGCACCAGTCCACCTAAACTATATTACGTGGATATACATAAACTAGGAACTGCATGTGAATGTGTGAGGAACTGCATGTGTGGTTGTCATGGGGCATCATGACTCATGGGGCATCATTTAAAAAAAACTACACATTTCATGTATATTTCTTTGTCCTTTTAATTTCCGGCATTTGAGGCCCACGCATTTGAGCGAACATTGAATTAAAAGTACAAAGAAATTAATGTGAAGTGTGCGGCTATTATTCTACTAAGTTTTATCGTTTTTTCCCTAGCGGGCACCTCATCTGTGAGTGTGCATTCTCCCCCGTTTTTATGACCGACATATCCTTTAAAAAAAAAAGGAAATCTGGTGGGGGGGGGGGGGGTTGTGGAGGTGACTCAGGTATGGCCACCAGCTGCGAGCGTTAGCCAGCACCCTTGGCCCCCTCCAGCCCACCCCCGGCCCCCCCGCACCCACTTATTACCCAGGAGGCAATTGGTGTATAATTACATTCTAATGGCTCACTAATGCGTCTGGATGACATCAGTCAGAGGGGCTGGTTCCAGGGGCGCTCGTTCCCCCGTGAGCGCTCC
>CM059275.1:20592634-20597634 GCA_030347295.1 Setipinna tenuifilis
ACACACACCGCCCCCCCCTTAACACGCACCATTGGAAAGCTCACAGTTTAGTGAGAGATTACCTGCTTGAGCAGAACCATCTGACTTTTGGAGAGGCAGGAAAGGGAGAGAGGAGAGCGTTTGCAATCGTGGAGCGCTGCAGTAATTGAGGCGGGGAGAGAGAGCAGGCCGGCTTTTAGAGGCGGCAGTAGTGCGGCGAGTGTTTTGGCCTTGGCCAGCGGCGGCTGACGGGCATGCTAAAATGTGTGTGTGTGTGTGTGTGTGTGTGTGTGTGTGTGTGTGTGTGTGTGTGTGTGTGTGTGTGTGTGGCCAGCGTGGCCAGCGTGGCTGATGGGCATGCTAATGCGAACGCCGGCGCTCTCTCTTGTCAGGGCTCGTTAACGCCTCGCCGCCCGCCTGCTCACTGGCCCTCTCGCCCGCCCGTCCGTCCGCGGAAGCTCGTTCATGCGCACCTTCTCCACCGCATGCCGTATCCGTGGATACAACAGAGGGTCTCGATTGGAACGAGTGGGCAGCCCCGGCCTGCCTGACACACACACACACACACACACACACACACACACACACACAGGAGGCAGCTCCTGAAAAGGGAGAGACCGGCGCAGCCGAGTACGGTCCAGGGGTTAAAAAAGAGAGAGAGAGAGAGCGAGGGGCTGGGGCACTGGGCGCCCCACCTGAATACTAATGTTTGCATTCATCTGTTTGACTCCAGCCCTCAGCCTTGCCTCCGCTCCGCTCCACTTCCATCTGCCGCGTTTGTTTGTTGGTTTTGTTGTTGAAATGCGAGACGGGCGGTGTGTGTGTGTGTGTGTGTGTGTGTGTGTGTGTGTGAGTGACTGAAGGGCAGGAACGAAGCTCGCAGAGGCAGCAACGGCGGCGCCGGCAGCTTCAGAGGCTGGCGAGCGTCGAGTTGCCTGCTCAATGACAAGAGGGAGTCGTGTTGTTGACTTTGGCCCATTTAACCGCACTCAGTGCCGTGCGCCGACGGGGTTGTCACCCAACCACACAGCATTCCTTTTCTCGCACTACAAAATGGCGCAGGGTTTTTTAGCAGGGTTGTTTTATTCAATTACCGTGTCTTGATTGTTGTCAAAGGAATGTTAATAATCTATGAAAAGATATAAAGAGTCTTGTTGCTTTTTATATTTATATATATAAAAAGCGAACTGAATGCTGTGAAAAATGCTATTAGTGTTGCATCATATGGAATCATCTCAAATTATAATTTATTTTTTCAAAGAAAAAAAAATGCAAGAATTCAATCTAGAGGTTAAAACTGTGGAAACTTAAGACATTTCATTTTATTACCCAGCTGTCCAGAAATATTCATCTTCCAGTGCGGACGGACAGATTGAGCTATTTCAAGGCTTGATGGTGGCGGGAAAAGGAGGAGGGAAAAGATTGAAATTATAAAAGCTTTTGATGGCAGAGGCGAAATTTGCATAGAAATGGGAAATCTGTTGACCCACCACCCCCAACCCCTTCTATTCACCCACTCCCCAGCCACCCCACCACCCCCCCACCCCCCAGATGCCTGTCTCTTCCGGCAGTGCAGGACTGACAAATACAACTTCATTGATCCACGTCATTCTCTGTCACCTCGGGTCACACCAGTGACCCAGTCCTTCAGCTGGTCTCTTACCGGCCCCCATGTCAGCGTGGAAATAAGCAGTCAGAGGGCACCCGTCTAGCTCTGGGGGGTGTTTGTACGGCCTGCCTCTCTGCAAGCAGGGTGCTTTAGGGAGTCAAACCAGCACACTAGGACGCACTATTGGCTACTGCTTTTGTAGGGAAAACATAAAATATCAAAGATTAATCAAACCAGCACAAAGCGATATTCTATAGTCTTTGTCTAAACATCACTTCCTGTGTTTTTTTTTGTTTGTTTGTCAATTCAATTCAAAGTTGCTTTATTAGCAGGACTTGTTGAAATACGGTGTTGCCAAAGCATGTAGAACAATAGAACATCTCATCCATTTTGCAAACTCACATTTTCTCTCCTGGTGTATTTTCGAGCACCTATATCTATCTCTATGGGTGTTTGCAAGGACTCCCACTCAAGAATGGAGTGCTACAGTACAGGATGCTATAGCCTAATCAGTGATATATTGTGTTGATGTCTTTGTCTAAACGTTGTGTTTTCTTTACGTGTGTGTCTCTCTCCCGTGTAGGAGGTGGTGCTGTACTGCCTGGAGAACAAGGTGTGTGACGTGAATCACCGTGACAACGCGGGCTACTGCGCCCTGCACGAGGCCTGCGCGCGCGGCTGGCTGTCCATCGTGGAGCACCTGGTCCAGCACGGGGCCGACATCAACTGCAGCGCACAAGACGGGACGAGGTGTGTGTAACACACACGCACACACACATACTTTCTCTTGTATCATAGTGAGGTCCTTCATTGACTACCATTCATAACTAACTAAAGAATGCTTAACTGTGCCCAGACCAAAACAATCCCTAACCACAACCTGTCAGTAAAGAAATGTTTTTGCACTTTTACTTTTTTCAATAACAACAAAATGACCAAGAAAAATACTGCTGAGAGTAGTGAGGTCCTTCGAAATGACCTCACTAGTTAGTGTTTTTTTAGTTTTCCTATTATAGTGAGGACATTTGGACCTCACAACTATGCCAGTGCAAGCCCACACACACGCACACACACACACACACGCGAACGTATAAAAAAAGTATGTTGACACACTTAAATACACTTTTATTACGTAGCAAAATTTCGCTAGGGAAAGAGACTATAGAGATTATACACACCAAACTGGTGCAGACTTCCAGATAGTTTGCCTCTCCTTATATATACGCACACACACACACACACACACACACACACACACACACACACACACACACTTTCTTAGACAAATCCAAGAAAAGACTGGCTCAACTTTTGTGGGCATTAGTGAATTGTGCCTTAATGACTCTGCTCTTTTGTAAGCAGTATTCACCACAAGCGTGTGTGTGTGTATGTGTGTGTCCACGTCCGTGTGGATGCGTGCATGCGGACGGACGCATGTGTGTGTGTGTGTGTGTGTGTGTTTGCGTAGCGGTGGCTTCCGTAATTACATGTTTTGTAATTATGGGTTAACAACAACAGGAGGCTTTCAAAATCTCCGGCTAATTAGAGAGCCGGATGTAGATTAAGGGGGGAGAAAAAAGACCTAAAGGCACAGCAAAGAATTCCTCTCAGACAGGCCCCCCCCACCCCGCCTGCCAATCGATTGCACGACAAGCTCAGATATAGAAGACTTTGCCGGTGAATTTATTTATTTTATTTTATTTATTTATTTATTTTTTGCCCACTAAAATTGCAGTAATGGCCATTAATAGCGTTTTAGCATGCCTGACGCACGGATGAGTCAACACTAATGGAGAGTTGAGGAGGAATAGTTTGTTTTTGATTTCCTGCAAAAGCTCAGGAAGAATAATAATAATAATAATGTGTGCGTCTTCGTTTTGGGCCCCATTCCTGTGATTGATGTTTTTGTGGTTAGATTTTTTTTTTTAACTGTGGTTTGCTTTTATTCTCGTTTTTTTTTCCCCTCCATCAAGTCACAGAGCTGTTCAAAGAGCTTTCCGTTTGTGTGTATTTTGTATGTGTATTTTTATGTGTGTTTGTTTGTGTGAGTCACAACCCCCTGTGGGCTTTGAAGTGGTGGCTAACCACATTGTGCTCTGTGTGTGCGTGCGTCTGTGTGTGTGTGTGTGTGTGTTCGTGTGTGTGTGTGTTCGTGTGTGTGTGTAGGCCTCTGCATGACGCGGTAGAGAATGACCACTTGGACGTGGTGCGGCTGCTACTGTCCTACGGAGCCGACCCGACGCTGGCCACGTACTCAGGCCGGACGCTCCTCAAGATGACCCACAGCGACCTCATGGAGTGCTTCCTGACCGGTGAGGATGCCCTCTTTGTTTACTCTCCTGTCGCGCTCTTTCTGGGAATCTTGCATATGGCTGGCCTGTGTGAGCTCTGCTATGTGTGTGTGTGTGTGTGTGTGTGTGTGTGTGTGTGTGTGTGTGTCCCCAGGCAAAGGATGTGTGTGGCTGCCGGTCAACAGACTGCCTCTCTTCCTAGAATCCCTCCATTCTGTGTGGTGGAGGAGGGTGTGGAGGAGGTGGTGTGTGTGTGTGTGCGCGCGTGGTTGGGGCTGGGCTGGGGGGGTGTTAGGGGGTGGCTGGCCCGCTTTGCTTGGCTATCTGGTTACTAAGCAACAGCTGGAGTTGAGAAGGTCCTCCGGTGCTGGCAAATCGGCTTGAAAGCTGAAAGCAGCTTTAGCTTCCTTTTTTTTTACCCCCATCCCCCCCCAGCCCCCACCCCTCTATTTTTCCGTGGTAGGGTGTTTGTCTGCCACCCCTCCCCTGTTGTTATTTAGAAAGAGCGGCTGGTTTATTTGCTTAGCGGTGGCGAGATGGCGGCGAGCGCTCTGATATTAATCTGACTGGTGTGTGTGGAAATACGAGTTCTGGGACTCGGTGTAAATTGTATGGCACTGGGGTCTGATTTAAAGGCCTGATTTTGTGTGTGTGTGTGTGTGTGTGTGTGTGTGTGTGTGTTTTTGTGTGTGTGTGTGTGAGTGAGTGTGTGAGAGAGATAGAGAGAGCATGTGAGTGTGTGTGGGGCGCGTGCTCTCAGTTTGTCTGCCTACATGCTAGGAGTGAGAACAGGATATTTGAAAAAGGGAACTGTGCTGAGTCTCGGTGTGACTTTGTGTTCCCCCGCTCTGTCTGTCTCTCTTTCTCTCTCTCTCTCTCTCTCTCTCTCTCGCTCTTTTGGTCTCTTTCTCTTGCTCTTTTGGTCTCTTTCACTCTCTCTCTCTCTCTCTCTCTCTAACTCCTTAGTCTCACCTCTGTGTCATCCGCTAGGTCATATCATCTCGAAAGTTATTCCCACACACAGTTACTAATATACACGTGTCTGTGCTGTCAGGACGACATTACACCCTTCAAAGCACCCCCTCAACTGAGCATCACAGTATCGCTGAGACTTCTGATGA
>CM059275.1:20600134-20602634 GCA_030347295.1 Setipinna tenuifilis
ATGAATGCAGGCTGAGGGTTTGGGGAAGGCAGTCACATGTCTGAGGACCTCCCTGTCCACTCGAGTCAGCCTCTGCTTGGGTTAGTGCAGCCAGAGCAGAGAAAGGAGGGAGCGGAGTGGGGTGAGAAGGAAAAGAGAAGAAGGAAGGAGGGAGGTGGGGGGAGGTGGGTGGAGGGGGTGGGAGAGAGGAAAGACAGAGAGAAGACGGAGCATGAAACGGAAAATGAAAAGCAAATGCGTTGGAAATGACGGCAGGGGAAAAGCGGTCGGGCAGCCAGGGAGGGAGCGGCGTATAAAGCGAGAAATGGCAGCATAAAGAAAGCACAAGGAAACGGCGGAGAGAGGAGAGAAATTGCGCAAGTCTTTCAGCCAGCGAGCAAGCGAGCGAGCCGAGGAAGGAAGGAGGGAGGGAGGGAGAGGGAGAGAGAGAGCGAGAAGGAGAGGGAGAGAAAAAAAGACAAGCAAGGGCAGGAGAGCGGGGTAGAGAGAGCGCAAATAAGCCAGCGAGGAGAGAGACGGAGGGAAAGAGAGAACAAGCAGGACGGGGAGAGAGAGGGGGATAGAGAGAGCGAGTGAGAGAAGGAAAGAGATCGAGTGAGCGAGGGAGGGAGAGAGTGGGAGAGCGAGCAAAGAGGGAGAGAGAGGGATAGAGAGAGAGGGAGAGGGAGGAAGAGAGAGGGAGAGAGAGAGAGAGAGGGAGGTAAATCAGTGGGCTTGTCCCGATGCGCTGTCTGCCTGTCTGATTTACATCCCCTCCCCCAATTTGTTCTCTCGCTGTGGGAGCCTTCTAATCAAGCGCTCCGCTCTCGCTGCTCTCTCTCTCTCTCCCTCCCTCGCTCCCTCATTCTCTCCCCCTCCCCCTCTCCCCCTCCCTCCCTCCCTCCTCTCCTCCCCTCCCCTCCTCTCCCCCCCTCGCTCCGTGCTGCTGCTGCGTGCGGAGGGGTTTAATGAGCGCCCGCGGTCTCTGGCGGAGTCGTTAACGGCTGCGCTGGCAAACGCCGCTGCTGCTGCTGCTGCTGTTGCCTCTGGCAGCGTCAGCTCGCGCCAAGTGGCAGCTGCCCTCACTGCCACCCCGGCTCAGCCTCGCACACACACACACACACACACACAGGCACACACACACACACACACACACACACACACACACACAGGCACACACACAAACACACACACACACAAACGGGCTCAGGCTTGCACATGCACAGACACACACGGACCAGCACACATAAACACACACACAAAAAGAGACAGGCACACACACACACACACACACGATCGCACGCAGCACACACATACACACATACAAAAGACTTGCAGGCAAGCTCTGGCTCACATACACTACACTGCCACACAGAAAAGCAAAGACACACACACACACACACACATACACACACAAACACACACAAACAGTATAGTGTGCACATCGGAGCACAGAAGCAGCACACACACACACACACACACACACACAGAATACAAATGTGCTGGCCCTGCAGTGTGCCAGTGCGACTGTGCGACCTCTCCACTGGTGGAGCCCAGTGAGCATGCTGTGACAGGGCTGCAAGCTGCGTGTCCGTCGGCCGCGCTCCCAGAGCCTGTGTGTGTGTGTAGTGTGTGTAGTGTATAGTGTCTGTGTAGTGTGTGTGTGTCTGTGTGTGTGTGTGTGTGGGGAAGGGAAGAGACCAGACCAGGAGAGAATGTGCAGGCACAGTAATCAGAGATAAACGCTTTGAGCTGGTGTCTCACGAGGAGGGGGTCTGTGTGTGTGTGCCTGTGTGTGTTTCTGTGTGTTTGTGTGTGTGTGTGTGTGTGCGCACACACACACGGGCTCATATGCCTGTCGGATAACGTGTCAGGTCGTGTCTTGCGTCAGAGCGTGCCTCCCTCTATCTCCCCGAGCGCTATCTTCATCCGTCTTGCTCGCTCTCTCTCGCTCTGCGCCCCCTCTTCCTTCCTTAAAATTGTTTCTCTCTCTCTCTCTCTCTCTCTGTCGCTCCGTCTCTTCCTTCCTTCCTCTCGTCTCGGTGCCGCTCTCTCTCGCCTATCAACAGGAGATGGATGGAGACGGGGTGGGAAAACAGCAGTTTAGAGAGCAGCTCCTCACTGACGTCCTGTCTCTCTCTGACAAACGCCAACCCGTCCATCTCCCTCTCTCTTCTTCTCCTGCTATCTCTCTCTTTCTCTCTCCCGTTCTCTTTCTCTCCATCTCTCTTTATCTCCCGTTCTCTTTCTCTCCCTCTGTCTCGCTCTCCCTTGCTGTCTTTCTCTCCTTTACTCTCACTCTCCTGCTCTTCTGCTGTCTTTCTCTCCTTCTCCATCTCGCTCCCTCTCTTTCTCTCCTTCTCTCTCTCTCTCCCCTGCTCTCTTTCTCTCCTCCTCTCTCCCTCTCTCCCCTTCTCCTGAGTTGAGTGTTGTTCCACCCCTCCTGTGTCTGGTATGTTTTGTTCTGTCTGATGCTCCGTCTCTGCGCTTGGCTGCCTCGCTAACGCTGCGATATTTAGGC
>CM059275.1:20605134-20615134 GCA_030347295.1 Setipinna tenuifilis
ACACCTGGCTGGGCGTCACAGGGGGGGAGAGAGAGACAGGGGAAGAGAGAGGGAGAGAGAGAGAGCGAGAGGGGGGGTAGAGAGGGAGAGAGAAAATGGAGAGAGAGATAGAGAGAGAGCGAGAGAAGGAGAGCAAGCAAGCAGGCGAGAGCAAGAGAGGGCATGACACCGGCACAATGCGTACTCTGTGCTGGAGAGCCTGAATCCCCGTCACCACAGATAGGCACCCAGCCCAACCCACTGCACATGAATCACACATTCTTTTGTGCCTCTGTGTGTGCGTGTGTGTGTGTGCGTGTGTGTCAGTTTGTGTGTGTGTGTGCTTGTGTGTGCGTGCATGCATATAATCTTTTCAGCAACCAGTCTGGAATGACTCTTTGACCCCGTTTTTTTTTCTCTGTTTTTCTCTCTCTCTCCCTCCTTCTCTCTCTCTCTCTTCCTCCCTCTCTCTCTCTCTCTCTCCCTCCTTCTCTCTCTCTCTCTCTCTCTCTCTCTTTCTGTCCTGGTGTGTCCTTCAGAGCCGGCAGAGGACGCGGCGGCCTTCGACGTGCTGGCCAACCCCCCGGGCCCGGACGAGGACGAGCAGAAGGAGGTGTTTGAGTTTGAGTTCTCCGACCGGCCCCTGCTGCCCTGCTACAACATCCAGGTCTCCCTCTCCCAGGGGTAAGTCACTCCTCCTCCTCCTCTCCTCGCCATCCACACCCCATTAAAAGCCCAGGGCAGCCCTCTCCTCTTCTCCCCTCTTCTCTTCTCTCAAGCGTCTCCCTCTTCTCCTCTCCTCTTCTCTCTTCCCCTCCTCTCTCCTGTCCCCTCTCCTCTCCCCTTTTCTCCTCTCCCTTCTCATTCCCTCTCTCCTTTTCTCTCCTCTCAGGCATTTACCTCCTTCCCGCTCCTCTTCTCCCCTCTCCTCTCCTCTCATATCCTCTCTTTTCTCCTCTCCTCCCAAGCATTTCCCTCCTCTCCTCTCTTCTCCCCTCCCCTCTCCTATCCTTTCTTTTCCTCTCCTTTCTCTTGTCGTCCCAAGCATTTTCCTCATCTCCTCCTCTCTCTTCTCTCCTCCAGCCCCCCTTATTCTTCTTCGCTACCTTCCCTTTTCTTCCACTCCTTCTTTTTTTTTCGCACATCGCTCCATCACTCTTATCCTCCAGCCACCCCTTGCCATTTCTCACACGCTCGCCTGCCAGCACGTGACAGCTCACAAAATGGAGGTGTTTAATTTGGAGATGTGCTCCCGCTCCCCCAACCCACTCCCCCCCCCCCCACTACTTGAGTTGCAGCGCGATAGACCACAGCCCCCCCCCACCCCCACCAGTCTCCACACACACACACACACACACACACACACACACACACTAACACACACACGTCCTCACACACTGCCTTGCTATTAGCTGTGAGGGCAGGGAGCTGGTGGGGGTGGGGGTAGGCGGGGAAGGGGGGTGGGGGGGTGGTGATGGTGGGCTGTAGAATGCTGTCCTCATTTGGGCACGTTTAATTAAGCGGGCGAGACGAGGATCGTTATTGCGGGAGTATTGATAATGTAATTAGTCTCACCTGGTGGCCCCGGGTCATTAGGCTGCAAGACTTCCGGGAATTGGCCAGGGTGGGTGTGGGTGTGAGGGGAAGGAGGGATTTGGGTTGGTGTGTGTGTGTGGGGTGGTGGTTGTATGTGTCTGTGTGTGTGCTTGTGTGTTTGTGTGCGCGCTTGTGTGTGTGCACGCGTGCGTGCGTGCGTGCGTGTGTGTGTGCGCTTGTGTGTGTGTGTGTGTGTGGTGCGTGTGTGCGTGCAACAGGATCGCCTCTGCGGCGTATTGCGCTTAAATAACATCAGCCATGACAGGGGTGCGTAGAGGCTCGGCGCCGCTCAGCAGAGACACAGCCAAACAGACAGAGCTAATTGCCTCCCACACTTCGTCTCTCTCTTTTTTTTCCCCTCTCTCTCTCTCTCTCTCTGTCTCTCTCCTCCAGACTCATCGCACCACTCTCCTCCCCCCTTCCTCTTTCGCTCTTGCACTCTCTCTTCCTCTCTCTCCGTCTCTCTCTGTCTCTCTCTCTCTCGCCCTCTCTTTCTTTCTCTAGCTCTCGGTCTCAGCTGCCGCGCTCGCTGTTGTGTATAATCTTCAGTCTGCACTCTGCTCCACTCCGCTCCGCTTCGCTCTGCCTTCCCCTCCCCCCTCTCTTTTCTTTCTCTCGCTCTTGCTCTCCCTCTCCCTCTCTCCCTCTCCCTCCCTCCCTTTCTCTCGCTCCCTCTCTCTCCCTCTCTCCCTCTCCCTCTCTCCCTCTCTCTCTCTCTCCCTCTCCCTCTCTCTCTCCGTGCTGCCGGCTGATGCAGTATTAATGGCTCTCCTGTGCTGCGGGGCCTCTCTGCGCTACCACACACTCTCGCAGCAGCTCTCCTCACATATCCGCTCCACTCCCCGTATCCCTCCCTCCCTCCCTCCTCTCTCGCTCGCTCTCTATCCCTCTCTCTATCCCTCTCTCTATCCCTCCCTCCCTCCCTCTCTCGCTCGCTCTCTATCCCTCTCTCTTTCTCTCTCTCTTTTTCTCGCTGCCTCTCTCCTTCTCTCTTTTTCTCTCCTCTACTTACACCCCACCACCACCACCACCACCACCACTCCACTTCATTCAGCCTGCTGCCACTACACCACGGTTAGAAACCGTTTCAAGTGCCATCGATTGAGCAGTGCCTGTTACTCCTTTCCTGTGTGTGTGTGTGTGTGTGTGTGTGTGTATGTGTATGAGAGAGAGAGAAAGAAAGAAGGAAAGTAGAGATTTGTATTATGTGTTATGCATTTGTTGTCTGATGCTTTGTCTGCCTGTGGTATCTAGTTTTACCTAAGCATACATGTGCACGGCGGTCTGCAGTGCTTGCACACAAAACTTGGAGCTAAACTTAGACAGAGAAATCCTGCGCTCACTGGAGGAAAAATACCTCTCCTGTGAGGAGTTTAGTGGGTGGGGAATTAGATGAGAGCGAGCGAGCGGGAGGGAGTGAGCAACTGAGTGAGCGATGAGAAGGGTCCCGAAATAAGGAATGTGAAACTGTAGAAGTACCCTCTCAAGTCCTTCATGTCGCAGGTCTGTGTTAACTCTTTCTCTTTTGTCCCTCCCTCCCTCCCTCCCTCTCTCTCTCCCCCTCTCTCTCTCTCTCTCTCTCTCTCTCTTGCTCCCCCTCAGACCCAGAAACTGGCTGCTCCTCTCCGACGTCCTAAAGAGGATCAAGATGTCCGCCCGTGCGTTCCGCGCCACCTTCACGCACATCGAGGTGGCCACCATCGCCGAGGCCGAGTTCTACAAGCAGGCGTCCCTCAGCCAGCTCTTCTCCTGCCCCGAGGAGCTGGAGGGCTTCATGCCGGACAGCAAGGAGCTCCTGGACCTGGTGGAGATCAGCTCGGAGCTGGTGGCCCTGCTGGGCTCCTCCCTGGAGTGTGTGGACGACTGCTGGGACCCCCTAGCCAAGGCCAGGTCGTGACTGACCCAACCCCCCCTCCCCGCTCCCCGCTCCCCGCAGCTCCCTCGCACTGCACCGAGCCTGTAAATAGTGTACATACCAGAGCTGGATCTGTGGGAATTTGGCCCACCATCTTGTCCACTGAAAAAACAAAATGGAGGGCGCAACAGTGGACAGAACCACTCAGATGGACTCTATAATTTAAGCAGTTATGTTTTTATAAATATGGAATCTATATATACAGTTATTGTTGTCCTTTAATTTGTGATTATAATAATTATATATATAAATATATAAATATATTCGAAAAAATATATATGTACAGTGTGCTGCCTCCTTTGGTCTGGTTTGATTTAGTTTGAAGTTTTTTTGCTTTTAGAGGTCACTCTCAGATGGAAGGCAGACGTACAGCTAAATGGGGTCTGTGGGATAAAAAAGAAGTTCCGAATACGAGATAGAAGTGCGTCCAGTTTTGTCCAGTTCAGTGTTCTCAATATGTGGTTGCAATTGACAAGGTGCACTTCATGGCGGCTGAAGACTGGCCTCTTTAAAGGGAGACCCATATTCGCGAGCCACTTTTTCATAATGCTCTCTCTGATTGATTGATTGTTTTGTTTTTCATATTAACCCTAACATAAACGGTTTTGTATTCGTGCTCAAGCTTGGCTTATATCCTGGTCACTTATTTATGGTTAGGGATTTTAAATATTTTGATTTTTTTTCTGTAAAATGTTAAAAGTAATTGTAAGATACTAATGCGTTTGTTTTAGGCCAGAAACATGCTTGAACTTGTAAATAATTGGTTGAGAATTTCAGTCACTTGTTTCTGACTCGTGTGTTCATCGTTTTTGGAGACGTGTTAAAACTTTGTAATTAAATACCCTATCATTTGTATTTATATTTTACAAAAAAAAGTTCCTTTAAATAAATGACGACAATTAGAATCTCTAAGGCTTTGTTCTGTTGTTTAAATGTAAAGGGCAGATCAATGATTTATAGACAGGAAATGGCAGAGGTAACATTGGATTATGTATCATTTTCAGAATGTTACAAATGTGACTTTTGGTGTGCTCTGAACTAGTCGAATTAAGTCCCAAACTCAAAATAATATATTACTAATTCAAACTGAAAATATGTGGGTGAGCTGTGGGGTACTACTGCCGAGCAAATCTCTCCTGTTTATTGTAGGTTCAAATTCATAGTTCGTTCCCAATGGTAATGGCGAACAGGTACAAACGGTCAAAAGACTGGATGGGTTAATGCAGTTCCGACTGGTTCCATTGACTTCTTCAACGTGCCTACGCTTGATTGTGGGGTGGGTGTGCAATGTGTGTGAGCGATGGCATATGGTGGATAATTTGGAGTTCCACGGCCTGTTATTATGCTTCACTTTTGTGTAGGTTTACTTGAGACAGACTTGAGCTGTTATGACCTGAAATGTGACGAAAAGGGACTTTCCCCACCTCACGTCGGCGCACTTTAGGTGTCAAATAGGTCACTCTCGGTGGAATTTACCACGCGGTGAATAGAATTTATATTTTGTGCACAGAGCAGGATTAGAGGAAACTACAGCGTGGTGACGCCCAAAACAACACACTAATCGCTCTGTGAACGCTAATTTGTTTTGTGCAACCCGAATAGGCCAAACGCACTTAAGATTATCCACGTCGTGGAACTGATTCCACAATCATGGAAATAATATTAAGGTCCAATAACTGTTAAAGAAATACACGTAAAGAGCCTGCAGCACTGAGGTTTGGATGGTCTGTTAAAAAAATAACAAGCTGTGCCTCAATTAAAAAATCTGATCCCACCACTGTTTTGGAGTAGGTCTACAAATCCCTGGAACCGTTGTAAGTAAATGTGCTGAAGCAAACCGTTCCCACTGTACAAAACTGAAGCCAATCTTGCATCCCACCATGAAATATATGTTGATATGTGTTGGAGCCGGCGGAGGGGAGGGGGAGGGTGGGCAGTCCCCGCCTCGCTCACGGAACAATTTCTCATCCGTAACAGTTATTGTATCAATTTTTGGCCCCGCGATCAATCCAATTGACCGTATATGCAAGGGAATTGAGGTTCCCACAGGGCTATTTGTTTCGCTGTCCCACGTGTGTGTGTGCACGCGCGCACGCAGCCTACACGCTCTCTGCTGCTGCACACATAGCCTACCCCGATCAATGCCAGTTACACACAGGTCCCGGGAAAAAAACAAACACTGTCAACATGCTTGTGCAGTTTGCTCCGACACCGAGGCCCTCAATTTTGTTTTCTGTCGTTTGGAAGAATGACAGACGCCCGAAGAGTAAGATGTGAGTAGTGTAATCACACGGGTACCTTTAACAAGGAATGGAAAGCTTTGACATGGCCATACGGACCCTTTCCTTAACTACACAAGATTTCTTCAAAAATTCTCTAAGCCCAGTAAAACCTGACTGCTTATTTTCTCCTGGTAAATGAATGTTGAATGAGTGACACAAATCACTCAGGTGTTCATTAACGTTTTTAGTTAATTTAAGGCTGGGGGTGTGGTGTGTGTGTGTGTGTGTGTGGAGGGGGTCGCTACAATGTCTCACGCATTCTTATGCTGGCTGCCTTTATACTTAGTTTGTTAGAGGGAAACGCCGCGCAATTAATTAAAAAACAATTCAATTACATTAGTCTGGGTAATTACGTCGCCCCTCACCAGATTCTATTTTGCGATGCCTAATCCTCCCTTATCTTTTAGCTGTGACACACAGGACGCAGCCGAGCGTGGTGCAGTAGGCTATTTGGATTGCGTCGGGCGGGCAGGCAGACGTTGCCGCTCGGGGCAGGAACACATCTGTCAACTCAAGAGCGGGGTGGAACGGCCCTGAAAAGGAGGGACAGACTGAACCTATTTATTTCGCGTGCTTGTATGTGTGCGTGTGTGTATGAGTGCGGGCGTGTGTGTGTTTTGGGGGGGTGGGGCAGCGTGCTCGTGAAAGGGTTTGTCGGAGACACGCATATTTCTGCTTTAAGGGCAGGGAAAACGCTCTCCAGCGGATTAAATAACCTCTAAACTAATTAATTCAGAGGAGGCCTTTCAGAGCGCCGCACGGTTCCGGAGCGCTGGCTGCGCGGGGGTAGGTGTTTGCAAGCAATTTCAGACGAGAGCGGGGGAGCCTGACTGAAAGGATTGCATTATTCTGCTCAGCAAAGGAAATCAGAGAGCGCGGCTCTCTTGGGGCCGGGGCGGTGCGCTATAATAGCACACTGTGCGCTCTGTAAGGATATTGCTGTTTAAGTGTGTGGGGGCCTGGCATGTAGGGGGTGGGTGGGAGGGTCAGTGTGGTGTTGGAGGGGTGTGTATGAAGAGGGACGATAGAGAGAGATGGCCAGGAGGACACCCTATACCCCCCTCCTCCCACACACACACACACACACACACTTACACACCCACACACAATCTCTAGTGACCTCGCTTCTGGCCTCCCCCCTGGACGTGAGTGAATCCAGCTGTTCCTCTCTTATATACCCCCCACACGTCCAAATCCTCGCGGGATTCACCTGCCAGACTCATAAGTCACACTCCTCTACGTGTGGAATCTCGGGTGCTATATAAATAAGTTACGCTGACATGGAAATTCTGGTATGAACGTTTTTTTTTGCCAACCGCGTGTGGCTTGAACGGCAGTCAAAGTAGAGTTATGGGCACGAATCTGGCTGTGCTCGGCTGGCGGTTGTTTTGTCGTAAGAGGGACGGGGTCATGAGCTCACTGACGGTGCCTGCGTTCTCTTCGAAATAGTGTGGGGGAGGAGCGGAATATTCCGTACACACACACACACACACACACACACACACACACACACACACAGACATGCGCACGCACACACACGCACACGCTCGCTCTTATTGGAGTTGCTCCGGTAGGTAACAGTGATCCAGCCATCTGTTCCTGCAATCAGACCCTGGCAGCGGCGGCTCTCAAGCTTGCGTGGCTGTGAGCTGGAACAGTGACTCTGGCATCGACTCAAGCGGGCGGGGCCAGATAAAGACAGGGGAGAGCGGGAGCACGCCACCGCCGGCTCCGATTGCAGGAAGCTCTTTGCACGCAGCGGCGCCTCCAGCAGCCGTTATCAATCAGCGCGATCCACCTGCAGATCGTTATGGATCGCTTACATCAATTTACTCCAAAACACCAGCGTCTAAACCTTTCCATTCGAGCACCACAAACACGCAATGGACGAAAACACCAAGGAATAAAAACTGCTATTCATAAAGTATATCCCAAAATAAAAATTTAGCCTTGATCTGTCGCCTGGCAAATTCACCAAAGAGGAGCTAGTTTTCCAAGTAACTGAACACTTTTGTCGTGACTTTTGTTTGGGCCTTCTCAAGAAGTCCGAAAGAGTGCATACTAGGATAATTGATGATTTATTACCACTATTACACACTTGCAATTTAAAACAGCACATTACACTGCATTTTCTACGTCTAATAATACATTCACAGAGTCCCGTGATACATCTAAAATGCCATCCCAAAAGGTCTTTGTCCGCTGAGCAAAGCGGTCTTTCTTGTCCCAGTCGACTTTCGTGTGCTGCTGGGAGCGGCAGCTTCAAGAAAGGGTTTATAAACACTTTCATGCGGCCGGCCGGCTCTGATAAAGCCGCTGGCACGTTGCCGCTCACGAGTCTGTGTGACTGGTAGACCAAAGAACGCCAGAGAGGAGAAGGCGACAAGGCGCTTTCAGACTGCCGCGCCGCTGTAGGATGAACCACCTTGGTTTCAATTGTTTTCCCAGCGCCAGGGCAGTTTGCCGCTGGCTGTGCTGTGGTCAAAGTTCAGCTTGATTCAACTTTGACCGGGAAACGCCTGACGTCAACTCATGGGACCAAGGAAAATGTGTAATGGTTCTCGAAAATCCTGCATATTATCAGCAGACAACCCTATACGTCAGCAGCAAGCACAGCCCAACCACAATTAGCCACTTCGAGCAGAGTGCAAAGCAAAGCCACATAGCCTACTGCTGCCGATGTGGAAGCCCTGTCAATTTCACATCTCGAGCTGACAGCTTTCCAAGGGCAGCCTTGACGGTAGACAACAAGAAAAAACAGTGAAGAGGAACTCAAAAGGCTATTGATAACCATATAATCGTAGTCACATTCGATACCCCAAACGTGTTGTTGGGGGTTTCTATGTTGTCTTCCTTTGGATGTGTGGACATTTCTGGAAACCCTCATTCTTTCAGAGCCCACTGAGCCAGGTCACGGCTTTGGCACAACTGTATCAATAATACACATCTCAATCAAGGCTGTACAACGTAGGCAGAATGACTTTCCCGCGCCCTTCTCATCTACCGAGCAGTCTGCGTGGTGTGTGCTAAAGCTTATGCGCGTGCCTACAGCACAGGCCTACATTCGAGACCGCATGCAAACAGAAGCTGATAATCCGTTCATCTGTTGATTATGGTCCTACTTTTAGCTGGGACGTGGGCAAAGTTAACCCACACCATGGGTTGCCATTTAATCTCTGAACATCCCGATGTCATGGGGATAGTTTATACAGGTATGCCTACCAATAGGTCGTAACATAGGCTATTAGGTTCTCTAAAAAAATGAACAAATAGCCCACATAAATACAAACATATGGCATACGGCCATTAAACTTCTAGCTTTGCTTTTCACATTTTCCCACACAGAATAAGTTTATTTATTACGTTCAATTGAATATTTTACTGAGGTTTGTCCTCCATATATCGCAATATACTGCCATGTTTAGGGCTGACTGCTAGCCAGATGGCAAAATCTGATTTTGCCACCTTGGCTGTTCACTGAGCAGACACCACATTTATATCACACCAGAGGCAATGCCGCATTCCTCAGAAAAACACTTAGGCTACACCAGACCCCTAATAGAAAGTGCTTTAAATTGGATATCGACTTTGATGAGTTCTACAAGGAAATTAGCATGGGAGGCTGTTAAAAAAAACGACCATGCTTCTAGAATGTGATGCATTTTATTTAGTTTTTTACTTATTTAAGAATGTTGGAGATTCAAGCATATGTGATATTTAGGTTATTAATTACTAAAACGAGGTTGAATCCAAGTTTATTTTATAGTAGTTAATTGAAATTACCTCTACATGATTCATTTTACTGACACACACACACACAGAATGACAACATGTCTGACTACACATTAACATACTGTGCGTTTACATCAGAGTGGGCAAAGAGGAGGTTTGGGAAGAGGGGAAGGAGAGAACAAGCCCTGGGCACTGAGAGAGAGGTGTGTGTGTGTGTGTGTGTGTGTATGGAGAGAGGGGGTGGGGTGGTGTTCCTGGTAATAAATTCGAGCGCTGACTTGACTGGAGTGGAGGGTTGGTTTCTGTGGAAACTCCCTGTAAAGTCCGCCATGGAAGCAGGAGACGTGTATTTGCCATCCCCTCCGCCAGTCTCATTCGCTCAGTTAAAAAAAAACACACACACACACACACATACACACACGCCTGCTATAACAAGAGGTGCCTGTTGTTAAAAGGGGGTTTTTATGAGGGAGCTAGTCTGTCGCACACGAATGCT
>CM059275.1:20625134-20630134 GCA_030347295.1 Setipinna tenuifilis
TTTATTACTCTCTCCATCTCTTTTTCTTTCTCCCTCTCTCCCTCTCTATCCCTCTCTGTTTTTTTCCTCTCCTTCACCCCTTATTACTCTCCCCATTGCTCTCCCTCCCTCTCTCCAGCTCTCCCTCCCTCTCACTCTACCTCCCTCTCCCTCTCCTCCCCTCTCCCTCTCTCCCCCTCTCTCCCTCTTTCCCTCCCTCTTTCCCTCTCTTTCTCCCTCCCTCCCTCTCCCCCTCTCCATCCCTCCCCCTCTCTCCCTCTCTCTCTCCCTCCCTCTCTCCCTCCCTCCCTCTGGCCCCTTGTTGTCTCCGGTCAGGCCATGGCCACCTGCAATTTGCTGCCCCGCGTGACTAATCACAGGCTTCCCGCTCCGCTCTGCTCCGCTCTGCTCTGCTCCACCACTCCACTCCGCTCCCCTTCGCCGCGCCCCGCCCTTGGCTGAGGTAATGGCACGGTAAACACAGCCATTTCAGCGCTGCACACCATTGTTCAGCCACCGCTGAGCTCGCCCAGGGATGGAGGGAGGGAGAGGGGGAAGGAGAGAGGGACAGAGAGAGAGAGAGAGAGAGAGAGAGAGGGAGAGACGGAAAGAGAATGCAGGCAAGCAGGAGCAGGAGAGGCTGTGCCGAAAATGTGTGTGTGTGTGTGTGTGTGTGTGTGTGTGTGTGAGAAATCGAGAGAGATAAAATATAAAATGCAGGATAGGCTGTGTGCCTGTGTGTGTGAGAGAGAGAAAGAGAGAAAGCAAGAGAGGCTGTGTGTGTGTAAGAGAGAGAATGCAAGAGAGACCGTGTGTTTGTGTGTGTGTGTGTGTGTGTGTGTGTATGTGTGTGTGTGTGACAAGCGCTTACGTTCACACACACAGGGAGGGGTGACGATAGGGGGAAAGCGGACGAAGGAAGTGGAAAGATAGCGAAAGCAAGTGAGGTGTTACAGAAGTATGCCTGTCACTTTGGCTGGCTTTTAGCATTTGTGATTTGGCAGCTAGAGAGAGAGAGAGAGAGAGAGACAGAGAGAGAGAGAGAGAGAGACAGAGAGAGAGAGAGAGAGAGAGAGAGAGAGAGAAGCTCATGGCAAATGTAGGTCATACTAGAGCAAGAGCCATATTTGGCACAAAAGGTGATGTTTTTTTTCCCTCCTCCCTAGGGGATTTTTAGACAACAACATTCTCAATTTAGAAATAAGTGGCTGTGTGTGTATACGTGCCGGCGATTGTCTCTCTGCGACGTATGTGTGTGTGTGTGTGTGTGTGTGTGTGTGTGTGTGTCTATACACGCAGTGGGGAGTCTCAATCCTTCAGGCCTTTCCCTTTCTCTTGCCTTTTACACGTAATGACCCCCCACCAATATTCTCTCTTTCTCTCTCTCCCTCGCTCTCTCTTTCTCTCTCTCTCACTGTGTCTCTCTCTCTTCTTCTCTGTCAGAGGCCCCATACACTGCCCCACCCTACACACACAGACGCAGACACACACACAGACACACATACCCTCAAATACAAAACAAATCCAAATGAAGAACATTTTTATTGCCATGATCACGACATTGTATAGCATTGCTAGAGCCTATAGAATGGTAAAAATAGAAGGAAACCGTTGTATTTTAGGTCTCTTGCACTCTATGACAACTATTTGCACCTCGGTCCTACTGGCTACTGATGGTCATTTGCACTGCTGTCCATAGCGGTGATATTGGTCATTTGCACCACTATACACATGTACATCTCACAAGCTGCTCAATCATGCACCTCCTTACTATCCATTGTTGCCATTGGGATTTGCACTGCTGCCATTGTTGTACATAGATGTAGTTCATATTTCTCTTAAGTGTCTTTTAATTTATCTTTTGTAATGCTTCTTATGTTGTTCTATTCTACTCTATTCTATTTTATACTATTCTATTCTACTTATATTACAAAAGAGAGAAACAGAATTTCCATTGCTCTGTATATCCTGTACATGCAGCTGATGAATCATTAATGTCTTGGAAAGTGTTGAATACTGAGGCAGAGATTTGTCTGTCTGTATGTCTGTCTGTCTGTCTGTCCATGCTGCCCTACAAAGGCAAAATGCAGTAACTATGCAAACATTGAAACAGAGAAAAAATCCTTTATAGTTTTCATACTGCCCAGTCCAACATGGTGTAGATACAATAGTGGGGATGTTTTTATGTACTGTCTTAACAGGACGAAGCAAGCTATGTAGTCAAAAGACAAAAGAGGTGTTATAAAATCAATTTACAGTCTTAACTGAGTTTGATAAAATGTGTAGTTACTGCCTTTTAGCTTCATAGGGCAATACAATGAACCCGCCATGTGCACAGACATACAACCATCTTGGTACCAGCCTACGTACTTCCACTCGATTATCATCTCCCTACAATGGTAGCCTGGGTTTTCTTCCACTTACATGGTTGTCTCAGGCAGCATCTCGCTGGACCAATCAGCGAACAGAGGTTGTTTGTGAGCGATGATGTCGACTTTGTGTGCTACATTTGAATTGTAGTGTGTAGGCAGGCTTATAGCCAGGCTAGCTGCACACATTACAACCAGACATTAGCGATTGGATAAAGACAGACCCAATCGTTTTTAAACTTTAATCTACACCTCCAGGAAGAAAATGTTTCTCAATACAGCACAGCCAAAACCCTCTGTGTACGAAATGCAGTGTAGTACGACAGGCCTGGTTATGACCAGACTAGGCTGTTCGAAAAGAAGAAAGTCTTGGTTGGATAGTTGGGAGAGTCTTAAGCCATCCATCAGCCTCCACAAGAGGGTTTCAAGTCAGTCATCTAGACCATCCATCACACGGGATTATTAGCAGCAAAATAAACAAGGCTGTTATTAGCCAAACCAGCAGACTGATACTGCTACTCTGCTACCGCTAACTTGTGGCACACTGAAACAATGGAGAGAGCCGTGAGTTAAAATGCTAAAATGGAGCAATCAGCCCACCTCATTTTTAAATGATTATCTGCCGCCGTGACTAATGAGAAGTCTAATATTTAAAAAAACAGCGAGATTAATTAGCCTATTCGTTACCGTCGCACTCAGTGAAACTGGCACAGACGCAGCAAAAAAAAAAAAAAAAAAACTCTGCCAATTCATGTTCCGGGGAAGTCGCCTAGCAAAGCTAAGACTTCAGAAGCCGTGTAGTTTTCTTAGTAATACCCTCAGGGTGGATGCTCTGCACAGACTGCAATGTGTGTGTGTGTGTGTGTGTGTGTGTGTGAATCATGTCTGCGCAATTTTTTGCAACTGTCAAATTTGTGTCCTTGTGTACAATTATTTTGAGTTGTGGACACGAATAAAGACTAAAAATGTGTGTGCATGTGTGTGTGTGTGTGTGTGTGTGTGTGTGTGTGTGTGTGTGTGTGTGTGTGAGTGTGTGTGTCTAAAAGAGCAGGGGGGATGGATCTACCCTCCTGACACTCCCGAAAAATAAGAGAGAGAAGAAGAAGAAGAGGAGGAGGAAGAAGAGGTGGCAGTGAAAAGGAGGTGTAGAAGGGCTGAGTCATGACACACTAGGAAAACAAATGGCCAAGATTAGATGTCTCACACACACACACACACACACACACTCCTGCTCCTTCATTCGCTAAACACACATGTACACACACACACACATGCACACACGCTCCTCTCCTTCGTTCACCACACACACACACACACACACACACACTCCTCTCTTTCATTCACCACAAACACACACACACGCACACACACACACACACGCACACACACACAGACACACAGACACACACACACACACACACACACACACGCTCCTCTCCTTCATTCACCACACACACACACACACACAGACACACACACGGGCTCCTCTCCTTCATTCGCTACACACACACGCACACGCTCACACACACACACACACACACACAGGCTCCTCTCCTTCGTTCGCTACACACAGATAATCTGATCCTGCAGCAGCCCCCGCCACTGCTAATCTCTCAGAAACACCCCCCCAGCCCTCCGACCCCCCATCCCTCCATCCCTCCATCCCCCCATCCCCACCCCCGCAGTCCCTCTCCTCTCACCCCTCTCTCACCCTCTCTCATGCCTTCTTCCTTCCTTCCTTCCTCCTCTCTGCTCCTCTCTCCTTTCTCTCTCTCCTTTCTCTCTCTCCCTCCTTCCTCTCCTCTACTCTCCCATCCTCCCTCTCTCTCTCTGCTCTTCTCTTCCTCCCTCTCTCCCGCCCCCCTCTCTCTTCTACTCTCCTGTGCTTTCCTCCCTCTCTCTCTCCCTCCCTCCCTCCCTCCCTCTCTGCTCTCCTCTCCTCTCCCATCCTCTCTCAGTCCCTCTCTCCCTCCTCTCTCAGTCCCTCTCTCCCCTCTTTCCCTTTCCTCTCCCTCTCCCTCTCCCTCCCTCCCTCCCTCTCTCCTCTGCTTTCCTCTCCCTCTCTGTCTCTCCTCTCTTCTCCCTCCCTCCCTCCCTCTCTCCTCTCCCTCTCTCCTCTCCCTCCTCTTCTCTCCCTCCTCTCCCTCTCTTTCTCCTCTCTCCCCTCTCCTCTCTCTCCCTCCCTCTATCTCTCTCCCTCCTCTCCTCTTCTCTCTCCTCTCCCTCCTCTCTAGCACGCGAGGCACGCAGCACAACAAGCCCTGGCGTTTAGCAGGAAGGCTGCTTATCGGCGGATGTGTGGAACAGCGAGGGGTGTGTGTGTGTGTGTGTGTGTGTGTGTGTGTGTGTGTGTGTGTGTATGTGTGTGTGTGTGTGTGTGTGTGTGTGTGTGTGTATGTGTGTGTGAGAGGGTATGTGTGTGTGTGTGTGTGTGTGTGTGTGTGTGTGTGTGTGTGTGTGTGTGTGTGTGTGTGTGTGTGTGTGTGAGAGAGAGGGTATGTGTGTGTGCGTGTGGGTGGGGGGGGGGTGGTATTAGAGTAGAGTGTTTTTCCTAGCTCTCATGCCGACAGAAGCGCCTGCAGAGAGAGAAGGAGGGAGGGAGGGAGGGAGAGAGGGAAGCAGGGAAAGAGAGAGGGAAGAGGGGACAGAGAG
>CM059275.1:20640134-20642477 GCA_030347295.1 Setipinna tenuifilis
AAAGGCACACATACTCTGTTTCTCTCCCTCACACACACACACACACACACACACACGCTTTCTCTCTCTGTCTCACACACAGACACACACTTACACTTACACTTACGCACACACTCCTTTCATGTCTCCCAGGCAGAGAGTGGAAGAGGAAGAGAAGGAGGAGACAGAGGGAGAATAGAGAGGGAGAGAGAGGGACGGAGAGAGGGGGGGGAAGGGAGAGAGAGAAGGAGGGAGGGAGGGAGGGAGAGAGAGAGGGACGGAGAGAGGGAGGGAGGGAGACGGACAGAGAGAGAGGGAGGGAGAGAGGGAGAGATGTAGGGAGAGAGACAGAGAGAGAGGGAGGGAGGGAGGGAGAGATGTAGGGAGGGAGGAAGGGAGGGAAAGAGATGGAGGGAGGGAGCGAGAGAGGGAGAGATGTAGGGAGGGAGGGAAAGAGAGATGGAGGGAGGGAGGGAGGAAGAGAGAGAGGAAGAGAGGGAGGGAGAGAGGGTGGGAAGGAGGGTGAGAGATGGAGGGAGAGAAAAAGAGAGAAAGAGGGAGGGAGGAAGGGAGGGAAAGATGGAGGGAGAGAGAGATGGAGGGAGGGAGAGAAAGAGGGACGGGGAGAGGGGGGGGGAGGGAGAGAGAGATGGAGGGAGGGAGGGAGGGAGAGAGAGAGATGGAGGGAGGGGGGGGAGGGAGGGAGGGAGAGAGGGCTGTTTTTTACAGCGCGGCCGGATCTTGCACGTATCCTCGAGAGGCTCCAGGCGCAATCACAACACCAGCAGCGGGGAGACCTCAGACAGCTTAAACACACACACACACACACACACACACACACACACACACACACACACATGAGCGCGTCACACACACATACACACACACACACTTGAATGTGTCACACACACACACACACACATACACACACACACACACACACACACACATGAGCGCGTCACACACACATACACACACACGCACTTGAATGTGTCACACACACACACACACATACACACACACACACACACACACACACACATGTGAGTGCTCACAGCCTTACACACAAACACACACATACACAGAAATGGAAGGGCTCACATGCGCACACACACATACACACATGTGAGCACTCACACACGCGCACACACACACACACACACACACGCATGCATGCATAAACATGCACATACATAGACATGACAGCAGCACACCAGTGCCAACAGTGAGGCACACACCAGAGCTTGTACCCCAGAGCTTCACCAGAGCCCATTACACTTTCCAGCTGTGTGTGTGCACGCGTGTGTGTGTGTGTGTATGTGTGTGATTACATATGTCATGTGCGTGTCTGTGTATGTGTGTATGTGTGTGTATGTGTGTGTGTGTGTGTGTGTGTGTGTGTGTGTGTGTCTGTGTGTGTGTGTGTGTGTGTGTGTGTGTGTGTGTGTGTGTGTGTGTGTGTGTGTGTGTGTATGTGTATGTGTGTCTATGTGTGTGTGTGTGTGTGTGTGGGTGTGTGTGTGTGTTTGTGTTGTACGTGTGTGTGTGTGTTGTGCGTGTGTATGTATTTCTGTCTGTGTGTGTGTGCGTGTGCGTGTCTGTGTGTGTGTGTGTGTGTGTACTCGTATCCTCGCGTGCGCACATTTGTTAGTGTGCTGGTTTCCGCATGTATATGTGCCTTTGGAAAAATACCTCCGTCTCCCCTTCTCCATCTGTGTAGTGGGGCTTAGTGACGGCGCGGCTAGGTGCGTGATCATCGAGAGAGAGAGAGAGAGAGAGAGAGGGAGAGAGAGAGACAGAGAGAGATAGAGATAGAGAGAGAGAGTGTGTGTGTGTGCGTGCCGGTTGTGGGAAATGCTCTGATACATTTGCATGAAGTCACTTAGTAGTGTTCCTTCCTTTGCTGCGATCAGACCTTCACACACACACACACACACTCATCTTTCTCGCTCTCTCTCTGTCTCTCTCTCTTTTGCTATCTCTCTCTCACACTCTCTCTGTCTCTCTCTGTCTCTCTCTCTATTTCTCTGTGTGACTGCACTTCTCATGCCTTGAAGAATGGAGTCATCCTTCCTCCTGTTTCTCTCTTCCATCCATGTGTGTGTGTGTGTGTGTGTGTGTGTGTGTGTGTGTTTCTCTGTCCTGGTTCTGTGTGGGGGTGTGTGTGTCCATGTGTTTTGTGTGTGGGAGAGCAGTGCTGTTTTATCTCAGAACCCCTGTGCACACTGCCCTTTGCCAACCCCCCACACACACACACACATGCACTCTCATACAGACACACACACACGCACACAAACAAACAGACACACATGCAGACACATACGCACACACACACAAACAGACACACATACACACACACACACA
>CM059275.1:20652577-20657577 GCA_030347295.1 Setipinna tenuifilis
TACTCTGTTTCTCTCTACATCCCTCACCCTCTCCTCTCTCTTTATATCCCTCTGTCTCTATCTCTCTATCTGTACCCTTCTCCCATCTTCTCTCTCTCTCTATCTATCTCTACCCCTCTCCTATGTCCTCTCCCTCTGTCTTTCCTTTTTTCTCTCTCTCTCTTATCTCCTCTCTCTTCCTCTCTCTGTCTGTACCCCTCTCCTATCTCCTCTCTCTCCTCCTCTCTTTCTCTCTCTCTATCTCTACCCGTCTCCTATGTCCCCCTCCTTTATCTCTACCCCCCTTCTAGCCCCCCCCCATTTCTCCTATCTCCTCTCTTTCTCTCGCTCTATCTCCTATCCCCTCTCTCTCTCTCTCTCTCTCTCTCTCTCTCTCTCATGCATCTCCATATCTCCTCTGCCTTCACTATCACAACCCCTTCTCATCTTCTCCTCATTTCCTTCTTTCTCTTCTCTTCTTTCTGGACTCTATCTCATTTCTTTCTGCTGTTTTTTTCTTTTCCTTTACTTCTCCCACCAACCTTTCAACCCTCTCTCTCTCTCGCTCTCTCTGTCTGTCTGTCTCTCTCCCTCTCTCCCTCTCTATATATGTTTCTCTCTCTTCCTGTATCTTTCTCTTCCACCACTTCTGTTTCTACTCCCCATCTCTCTCTCCTCTCTCACTCTTTCCCTCTTTTTATCCATCTGTCTCTTTCTTTCTCTCCTCTCTCACTCTCCCTCTCTTTTTCTTTATCTCCCTCTCTCTTTCTATGTCAATTTCTTTCTTTCTTTCTTTCTTTCTTTCTTTCTTTCTTTCTCCCCTCCATCCCTCTCTCTCTCTCCCTCTCACTCTCTCTCCTTCCTTTCCTTTTTCTCTTCTACTCCTTCTATCTCTCCATTCCTCTCTCTCTCTCTCTCTCTCTCTCTCTCTCTCTCTCTCTCTCTCTCTTTCTCTCTCTCCTGTTGGCTGTAGGAACAGTGGTAGGTATTGTGTGTGGGGTAGCTCGATACGCTCCTCCGAAGACCGGCCCAGGAGCCCACGGAGAGATGTAAAATTCCAGCGCGCTGCAAACATGGCGCCATTTTTTTTGTTTTTCATCCCAGCCAGCAGGGAGCCCTCCTAACTAACACAAGATCTTTTTTTTCTTTTTTTTTCCTTTTTTTTAAGTGGCTTGCTATTCCCTTTGAGCAGCTGGTGTTTTTGTTGACAAGGAGTACTGAGTGTCGGTGTGAGTGTGTGTGTTTATGTGTGTGCGTGTGTGTGTGTGTGTGTGTATGTGTGTGTGAGTGTGTGTGTGTGTGCGTGTGTGTGTGTGTGCTTGTTTGTGAGTGTGTGCTTGTGTGTAAGCGAGAGAGAGAGAGAGAGAGTGTGTGTGTGTCTAAGTGTATGCGTGTGTGTGTGTGTGATAGGGTGTTTTTGTGGTCAGAATGTGTGCGCGTGTATGTTTGTGTGCCTGTGCATTCGCGCCTCTGTGTATGTGTGGGCCAGTGAGTGTGTGTGTGTGCATGTGTGGTGCATGGTCCAGTGACTGTGTGTGTGTGTGTGTGTGTGTGTGTGTGCATGTGTGTGGGCCTATGTGTGTGCGTGTCTAGTGTTTGTATTTGCGGCTTAAGCCGTGAGAGTTCTGCACCCTGAGCGGCCAGAGAGACACAGAGGGGGCTGTGTCATTAAGGGATTAGACGCTCCATTAGGCATTAAGACTGCTGCCAATCCAGCTATGCGTGTCCTGACCCCCCTCACCCCCTCCCCACACACACTCACACACACACACACACACACACACACAAACTCTCACACTCCCGAAAGACACACACACATGCAGACAGATACACACATTCACACACTCTCAAAAGACACACACACACACACTCATAAACACAGACATATATACACACTCACATACTCTCCCCACACACACACACACACACACATACACACTCCCAAAAGACACGGACACACACAGACAGACAGATATACTCACACACTTCCAAAACACATGCATGCACACAGACAAACAGATACACACACTCACATACTCACACGTACACACTCACACATGTTCAAAAGACACGCACACACACACAGATGCACACACTCACACACTCCCAGAAGGCACACACACACACACAGACAGATAACAATTACACACTCCCCAAACACACACATACACACATAACCTATATGCACACACGCACACACACAGATACACACTCCCTAAACACACACACATGCACACACACAGACAAATACAGACTCACACACTCTCCTAACACACACCCTCACACAGACACTCCCCAAACGCACACACACACACCCACACACACACGCACACACACTACAGCTTGCCGAGGGCCATGACCTCATGCTTAGCTTGCCATGCCACCCCTGTGTGCTCCTGCCAGGAAATGAGCCCCCCCTGCATGCCCCCCCCCACCCACCCACCCACAACCCAGGCCACCCCTGGCAGGAAGTGAGGTCGTATTCCCTCAAGGCTTGGCTCTGCGGTGTGGTTTCGGTGAACCGACTTAAAGGACTCCAAGGGAGCAGGAGATACACTTACGCAAGAGGAGATTATTGTCAGCAAAAGGCAAATGTAGGTGGAGTATACATCCGCCCAACCCCCATTCCCGCCCAGGGCTGGAAGGTTCCTGAACTTTCTGATTCATTCTGAACCTTAAAGCTCCTTTTTTTTTAAAGGAACTACAAGAGAACTACTGGAATACTCTAGCGTGCCGCTGCTTCAGAAAAGGCCTCCACTGGCATTCAAATGTTGTTACCCACAGTCAAAAAATTTTCCGTGTCAAAAAGCCAAACAATCCGAGGCAAGACTAAGAGATCATGCGAGCTTGCCACTAAACACCCCATTATGTAAATGACTGTGTGTGTGTGTGTGTGTAAGCTGTTGCATAACAGGAGGCAGTGTGGGGGCGTTGGGGTTAGGGCGGGGGGGGGGGGTGGCATGTATGCCATTGGATGCCCTCCCAATGACACCCCACCCCACCCCCCCCCCCTACCCCACCGCACCACAACCACCCCGGACCAACAATCCCTACACACACACACACACACACACACTCACACACACACACACATGCAGACAGTGATGGATGTGTGTGTCCCAGTGGCCCCCGCTGCTGCCCATTGACATTTAGCCCTGGCCCCCGCCTGACACCCTCTTAGGCCGGCTGGCTGGCTGGCCGTCCGGCAGTCCGGCTGTGGGTGCCAAGCAGCAGCCAGCTCGCCGCCCTGCCCACCCCAGCCCTGTCCGGCCCAGCCTTGCTCTCCCCCACTCTGGGCCTGCGTCACTGGGGCTTTGTGCTGCCTGGCACTGGGCCACTGCATCGACTGGCTGGGGTGACCCTGTGGCACAGCGGGAGAGAGGGAGGGAGGGATAGAGAGAGACGGACAAAGGAGAGAGAGAGAGAGAGAGAGAGAGAGAGAGCGAGAGAGACAGAGACAAAGGGAGAGAGAGAGAGACAGAGAGGGAGAGGGAGAGAGAGAGAGACAAAGAGAGAGAGAGAGAGAGAGAGGGAGAGAGAGAGGGAGAGAAACAGACAGAGAGAGAGAGACAGAGAGGGATAGGAAGAGGGAGAGGGAGAGAGGCAGTGACTGACACACACATACACTCTCACACATACACACACACATACTGTACATACGTACATATGCACACACGCACACACATGTACACACACACACATGCACATGCACACATACATACACATATAAATGTACACATACACATTACCACACACGCACACACACATTTCGAGAGTGGCTCCAGGCCCATGAAGGGGGAGCAGGCCAAGGTCTTGGCCGGGAACAAGGCTGCGCTCTGTGGCCCAATGCAATGAGAGAGCCTGGGGAGGGAGGGGGTGGAGGGACAAGGGGGTGGAGGGATAGAGAGATCGGGGAGGGAGAGAGAGATGGAGGGAGGGATTGAGACATGGAGGGATGTTGAGAGGGAGAGAGGGAGAGAGAGATGGAGGGAGGGAGAGATGGAGGGAGAGGTGGAGGGAGGGAGAAATGGGGTGATAATGGGAGAGAGGGAGGGCGAGAGAGATGGAAGGAGGGAGGTCGACAGAGAGGGAGAGATGGAGTGAGCAGTGAAGTGAGAGAGGAAAGGAGAGATGGATTGAGGGAGAGATGAAGGGAGGGAGAGAGAGAGAGAGAGGCAGGGAGAGATGGATTGAGGGAGAGATGGAGGGGGGGAGAGATGGAGGGAGGGAGAGAGAGAAAGGCAGGGAGAGATGGATTGAGGGAGAGATGGAGGGAGAGGAGAGAGAGGCAGGGAGAGATGGATTGAGGGAGAGATGGAGGGAGGGAGAGATGGAGGGAGGGGGGCCAACAGGAGAGCTGTGTGTGGGTTTATTGTTGCACAGCGGCTGGGCATTCTCACCACAGCTTACAGTGCCCCGCTGTGAGTTAGACAAGCGCATAGTGAGACACGCACATACTTGCACTGCCTCACACACACACACACACACACACACACACCACACACACACACAACACACACACACACACAGAGTAATACACACAAATACAGTAACACACACACACACAAGTGTACACGCACACACACACACACGCACAGTAACACACAGAGATACAGTAACACACACACACACACACACAAATACAGTAACACACACACACACACAAGTGTACACACACAAACACACACACACACAGTAACACACACAAATACAGTAACACAGACACACACGCACACACACACACACACACTCAGAGTATCAAGCGCACACACACTTAGTTGAACACACGCCGCCTTGTTCCCTCCTCCCTCTCTGGCTGTGGTGTCTAACCTAATTTAATTCCCCATTCTAATCAGCTCCACGTGTATCTACTTACGCCTGGAAATACACCCAGTCACACACACGCACACACACACTCTCACACACACACACACACACACACACGCACACACACACACACACGCACATGCACACACACACGCACACACACGCACACACACGCACACACACATGCACACACA
>CM059275.1:20662998-20670498 GCA_030347295.1 Setipinna tenuifilis
TTGTGTTGGTAAGAAGAGAAAGGAGAGTGTGACAGAGACAGGGAGAGCAAGAAAATCAGGCGCAAGATAGAGAGCGAACAAGAGAACGCGAGAAAGGGAGAGGGAGGGAGGGAGGGAGGGAGAGAGAGAGAACGAGAGAGAGTGGAATGAGAGATACAAAAAAAAAACCTGTCTCCCACATTTTCATCGATCCGTGAAAATCCCTTTAGACTCCTTGTAGTGTGTGTGTGTGTGTGTGTGCGAATGTTTTGTGTGTGGGTGTGTGTGCGTGTGTAGTTGTATGTGTGTACAAGACTGTGTTTGAGTGATCGTGCATGTGTGTGTGTGTGTGTGTATGTGTGTGTGTGTACGAGACTGTGTCTGAGTGATCGTGCATGCTCGTGTGTGTGTGTGCGTGTGTGTGTGTGTGTGTGTGTGTTTGTGTGTGTGTGTGTGTCAAAGCTGCTTGCCGCTGCTGTAGGAAAAACAAGCTGTTTCAGATTAGAGCCTTGTTCCCCTGTGGTGTGCCTTAGATCACAGAGCAGCCCCCAGATCGCATATGCCCCCCAGACATGCCTTCCCTCCGAGTGGGACCCCCCCAGCCCCCAACCAACCCCCCCCCCCCCACCCTCACACACACACATACACACACACACACCTCCAGACCCAAACCACACCGGCCCGAAATCTGCCCACAACCCCCACTGGCACTGACTGGCTGGAGTCCACACTTTTAGCTTTTTAGTGTGTGTGTGTGTGTGTGTGTGCGCTTCACATCGGGAGAGTTTTTTTTTCTTTTTTCTTTTCCTTCACTTTACAGTCTCTTTCATCCAGAGGAATTTAGCATATACAGCTTGCTCTTCTGTGTGTGTGTGGTGTGTGTGTGTGTGTATGTGTGTGTGTGTGTGTGTGTGTGTGTGTATGTGTGTGTGTGTGTGTGTGTGTGTGTGTGTGTGTGTGTGCGTGTATGTGTGTGTGCGTGCTCTGCTTTAGAATCGAGCTGCAGCGACCTTGGCGTGATTCGTACTTTGGTCTAACACTTGACCTCCTACACACACACACACACACACACACACACACACACACACACACACACACAAACACACACACACACACACAGGGAGGTTGGCTGCCTTTTTGGTGAGCGAGCATTACACAACCACGCCGAGGCACCTGGAGGTTTCTTGCACTTCGCTCGTTCTCTCGCTCTCTCTCTTGCTCGCTCTCTCGCTCGCTTTCTTACTCACACACACACTCGCTCAGAAACACACACACACTCACGCTCAAGGATCCTTAAGATTCAGGCCTGAGGCCAAGCAGGCCTCAGCTCTCTGCTGCTGCAAACAATGATCTAACTTAATCTGGTTCCTCAGGTTCGGTCTGGAGGCCGACGATCGATCGATTGATGCTCAGCACAGCACAGCACAGCACAGCACAGCAGCACCAGCGTTTGAACTCCAACAACAACCTGGACCCCCCCCCCCCCCGGTCTTCCTGGGGAGTCCAGCCCCCCCCACACACACCCCATCACCCCCCACCCCAAGCCCAGGCCCAAGGCCCAGGTCCAGGCCAAGGGAGCAAGGCCTACAGGGGGGGGCAGCTCCCCCTTGCCCTCCTACCCCAGCTCCGGAGAGGCTTCACTCCCCCCGACCCCCCCCCCCCCCCCCTCTTCACCCCTTCAGCAGGGAGCTTCAAAGGGAGCAGCTGGGAAAGATCTAGGGGGAGTCAGGAGGACTGAGAGCTATTACTGATCAACGCAACCAGAGGAGAACACTGGTGAGCAGGGGGGGTGGGGGTGGGGTGGGGGGGGGAGACCAAAAATACCCCCCACCCCTCACCACCACCCCCCGTATGATGCAGGAAAGCTTTTGATTGCCCCGCGTGGATTAGGGGGTAAATTCTTCCTAAGTGGGGAGTCTTACTGTCTTTCAAGTGCTCCAGGTCTGATAGCAAGCCTAGACAGGAGCTCGTATGGGTGTGGGTGAACCTGTGATAGACAGACGTGTGTGTGTGTGTGTGTGTGTGTGTGTGTGTGTGTGTGTGTGTGTGTGTGTGTGTGTGTGTGTGTGTGTGTGAGTGTGTGCATGTGTCGACGTGTGTCTGAGCCTATGTGTGTATAATCCTATGTGCGTGTGATCGTAGATGTGTGTGTGTGTGCGTGTGTGTGATCCTATGTGTGTGTGATGATCCTATGTGTGTATGATGATCCTATGTGCGTGCATATATATCATTACAGCGTACATCAGTATGTGTGTGTGTGTGTGTGTGTGTGTGTGTGTGTTTCCAGCTCGTGCTTCTTCCAAGGGTCTTGGCTTGTGTTGGCTTATTTGGGCCTGCGCTCTGTTGCCCAGGGGAGACGAGCAGACCAGATGCTAGTTGCGTTTATTTCACTCCACATTTGGGGGAGTATAAATCACCAGGCTGAAGACAGACAGTCCCCCCCATTACCCCCTACCCCCCCCACCCCTCACCCCCCCCCTTTACCCCACTGGTAAAAACCTGGATTTTCAAACACAGGTCTGGGCAACTCTGAAACAGGCCCCAATTCTGAAGTATGAGAACGTCACAGTGTGGAGACTGATGATGTTGTTGATCAGTCTAGAGGTCCTTGCTGTGCTGGAGGTGATATTGAAATATAGTGTAATATCCTGTAAGGAAATGACAGCTAGGAAATATATGACATCATATAATGTAGGTTGTGTAACAAGCAGGAGGACCAGTGGTAGCCATTTTGGTGTCTGAGTCTTGACAGAATTTTTGCTCAACAGAAGCAAAATATATAAGGGATATTTTAAGAGTAACACTGAGATTTTATGATACCTTTTTGAAAATGGCTGACATAGAAAAGTCTCAAAGACAATTCAAGGTGAGGACATGTTTTATGCTTGTGACTGAAGGGTACCAAAATCTTATTCTTTTTTTCTCTGTTCAGTCCCTGATTCAGGATGCCCTCTCGAAGCTCAAGAGTCGAAACAGGGTTTCTTGTCAAACCTGAACTTGTTTAGAAAAGAACGTGCCATTTCCAGATGGGGAGGGGGGCACCATGTGAAGTTTGCAGGGGGGGGGGGGGCACCATAAGCAGCACACACTGTAATTTGTTTTTTTTTCTCAGAAAAATAGGTTAGTTGTGCATTGTTGATATCTATTAACACAGCAGGTATTATGGTTATGGTGTTTCCTCATCAGTCTGTTTTTTATTTTTATTTTTTTATTATTTTTTTTAACACCGGAGTCTTTTCACAATGGGAACTCCAACAGTTCAGTTTTATGCTTTAAAAAAACAACAGGGTGCAGGGACTGCTTACTCCCTGGAATCCATACTCCTGCCGTGAAGAGCGAAAAACATTACCACCAGCATCGTCTATATGGATCCTCAGTCATGCTTCAAAACCACAGTTAAATAGCAAACGTTGGTGTCGACGCTTGCTTGCTGCAAGTTTCCCTAATCATACTGGGTAGCCTCAATCTCAAAAAGTCTCCTTTGTTTCACGTAGAGAGAGTAACAGACTGAGGCATTATAAAAAAAAGAAACGTTCTTGTCTAAAACATCCTTTTTCAAAAAAAAGCTCCTTCGCTGAATACAAATGCCCCTGCCTCTGATTACTCCTCTCCCCTGGTGAGACTCAAAATGAGGCCTGATTGCTGTGAGCGGGCGCCGGGGGTAGCGGCTGATTTACGCCGTGCAAACAGCGCAGAGAAGAGAGAGAGAGAGAGGGAGAAAGAGAGGGGCGGGGGGGGGGGGGAGGGAGGAAGAGAGAGAGAATGACAGGGAGAGAGAGAGAGCAACAGAGAGGCAGATATAGAGAGAGAACAACACAGAGAGAGATAGCGAGAGAGCTAGTGAGAGAGAGAGAGGGAGAGAGAGGGAGAGAGAGAGAGAGAGAGAAAGGGGGGGGGGGGAGAGAGAGAGAGAGGGAGAGAGAGAGGGAGAGAGAGCAGGGGTTGGGGGTGGATGGGTGGAGGGGGAGTAGGGTTTTCCTCCGAGCCAAGCCCAGCCCTGGGGAGCGAGCTCAAAGCCAAAGCAGGCAGCGGCTGCCAAGCCGAGCAGATTAGTCCTTCCTCGGACTGTTTGGCAGCGCCCGAGAACCACTGATGGACTCAGATTAACACTTTAGAATAGAGGGACGGGACGCTGGTCACGCTGTAGTCCTATAAAAAAAACGGACCGAAACCAGAACACACGATTTTGTAATAGAAGGAAGCCACCACCGAAGATGGTCTCTCTGTATATATCACCCAGACTAGGCGGCTAAAGGAAAAAACAATGGGGGCAAGGTTTGTTGTTTAATCTTTAATTCGGTGCAGCCCTGAGGGTAAAACTAGCCCGATATGCGCAGTGGAAAGTCCAGCTAGGACATTTCCTTATAAGCTCGAAGCTACAGCAGCACAACACCACCAAAGGAAGATGACCTGGCGCATGAAAGCGCGAGCGCGAGCTTACAATGACGTCTAAATACGGGTCAGGGCACAAATCTGGGGCTGGTGACCTCATGCTGGGCTGTAGCTGGGCGTTGGTTCCAGTGGCCGCGAATGCGAGTGCGAGTGACAGAAGGGGCTATTCTAGTGCTCATGGGCTCACTCAGCTCACTCACTCACACACACACAGCAACACACTAACGCTGAAACACTATCACAGCACAGGAAACCGGAGCCGACGGTTTGAACAATCGGCGGCTGCCTTCCCTTCCGCGTCCCCTCACTCGCTTCTAGGGCAGAGTAGAGTAGAGAGAGGAGCGGAACCCGCCGTACCTCCCTCCTTTGCACCATGGCAACGGAACAGCTTCAATTATAGGAAAAAGAAAGCGCTTCCCTTCGGCGTTGGCAAGGCGAGTGTCAACGAGGAGAGAGAAAAAAGAGAAAAGAGAGCGAGCGGGAGGGAGAGAGAGAGAGAGAAGGAGAAGGAGGGCGGGGAAGAGAAAACGAGCGAGGGCGGGTGTGTGTGAGCTGAGCGCAAGGAGAGGGAGAGAGAGAGAGAGAGAGGGAGAGAGAGCAGCCAGTGAGACACAGACAGTGTTTTTCCTGTGTTAGCGCGGCTAATGAAAAATGAATGAGCCCGCGGAGGGAGAGAGGGAGAGAGGAGGGAAGGAGAGACGTGGGCCAGCGTAAGGGAGTGTCGTGTCGCCGGCGCTCTCTCTCCTTGGTTCGAGTTTCTGACGGGGGCTGCCGGGTAACGCTGTGTGCTGCTGGTGCTGGTGCTGTCGCTGCGCAGGGGGCTCGCCTTTCAGACGGCAGGGGCGCCGAGGTTAAGCTGCGGTAAACAGGCGGTGAAGGGTGTCGGGTTGCGGCTGTAGCAGGCGCTGGCGATATTCGATACGCCTCTCAGCGTCAGAGCTCTGAGCTCTCTGCCTGCCTGCCGACGCTTTGCTTTTCCGAGCTCTCGCTCTCTCTCTCTCTCTCTCTCTGTCTTTTGCTCTTCACTCGCTCACTTACTCAGCCCCCCTCACACTCACGCACACACACAGTTTGCTTTCAAGCACACACCAAACTTTCCACTCTCTCTATTCTGTCTCTCCCCCAGCAGCGCACACACAAACACAGACACACACAGACACACACACACACACACACACACACACACAAAGTGCTCTCTCCCTCTCTCTCTCTCTCTCTCTCTCTCTCTCTCTCTCTCACACACACACACACACACACACACACAAAGTGCTCTCTCTCTCTCTCTCTCTCTCTCTCTGTCTCTCTCTCACTCCCGTTTCACTTGGCTGCCATTTGACAATGAACCGGGGAAGTCCGTGCTGATTCACACGATGCAGTTCGCACCAGAGGTTGAGAGTGCAGGTGGGGGAGATAGAATGGGAGATAAAGAGAGCGGGGGCGAGAGAGCAGGAGTGGTGGGGGGTGGGTGAGGGGGTGGGGGAGGAGAGGGCTTAAGTGACAGGCGTTGGCCCTCTTCCTCCCCGCCGTCAGCTGCGTTTAGACAGCGGCGCTCACTCTTCCGATGTGTGAAGTCCCTGTCAGTCATCTCTCTCTCTCTCTTCTCTCTCTCTCCCCACCTAAGTCCCTCTACTTCTTTCCTCTTCTCGCCTACTGTTCCATCGGAAACTCACTGACTGACTTAAACCTCTCACCTCACGCTATTTTGCTCTTTGTTTTAACGGCTGTCTATCCCCCTTCTCTGACTTTCCGACCCGTCTGCATGTTTCCTCTCATATGACAACTGTTGTTATCTTTAAATCTATAAATTAAAACATTTGTTTTACTGAAAGATTGAAATTGAAATATAAAGCATGGAAGTGTTATATGTCCACCAGTCCACTAATATGGGGACGTATTTTGTAATGACAAATATAGGGATGAATCTGACTTGAAATGGTAAAAAAAAACATGCATGTGAGTGCTTGTCAGATAGAAGACACCTACACATGTTTTCACTTTTTTCAAATCAGATTTATGCAAGACACAAGCCCCAGAGGACTTAATGTGCAGGGGTGGAATTTAGGGTCAAAGTTTAAAGGTTTGATGAATGGAGAAGGCTATTACCTCAGATGTCAAACTGAGGGCATGATATAAGCTGGGGTCTTAGCTAAGGCAACTGTTCCAATTTTGTGTTGAGCATTTTTTTATGAAACATAAAATACAAATATGACAAGAGTAGTAAAACTGGTAAGAACCATTTCTCACCCAACAGAAGAGAAATGTTTTTGGTTAGCACTTTATTTGAAGGTATCTACATAAGGGTGACAGGAGTCCTTTACAAACATGGCATGACACATATCATGAACATTAATGCCATTTTATTCATGTTTATAACTGTTGTTATTAAGTCTCATTCATTTGTTTGTGATGTCTGCACCCAAAAAATATCAACTTAACATTACAAAAACCAAATATCACTTAATGACAACAATCATAAAGAAGAATAAAGTGTCATTCATGTTTATAACATGTCATGCAATGCTTATAACATGCTCATGTCACTTTTCTGTAGACCCGTCAAATAAAGTGTTACGTTTTTTTTATCTCTTAGACCTATAGCCATCATATATTTCTTTGTTTCTTCAGTCTTTTGCTTTTTTACAATGCGAAAATAACATTTAATCAAGAGTTTTAATTGACATAGAGTAACTCAATGTGTAACTCATTGCACCATCCACTGTCTGTGTGTAGGGTATGTCAGCGAAACTCTACTAGCATCAAGCTTATGACAGCGAAACAGCACATTTCTCCAGCCTTTTCCCCTGACAGCGTTTTGTGTTTGTTCCACTTTTATCTGATTATTCTTCAGTTCAGTCACAGGGGTTTCCCAGCAAGCACACCTGCTCTGCGGAAGGCAAAACTTAGTTTCAGTGGCTGGCTGTGCTGTGCACTTCACAGAACAAACACCAGAGAAGATTCAGATAACTAGCTTTTAACCGTACATGTAGCGGTAAATGTACACAGATAGAAACGTTTTGCTCTGGGCAGTTTGCTGTTTTTTTTTTTTTTTTTTAAAATCCATATTAATGGTCAATGTTATACCAAATTGGTACAGATATTTGTACTTACTGAATGTGTGTGGGACTTTAG
>CM059275.1:20692998-20700498 GCA_030347295.1 Setipinna tenuifilis
AGAGTGGGAGAGCAGGAGAGGAGGAGAGGAGGAAAGGAGGAGAGGAGGGGAGGAGGGCGGGAGCAGGGGTTAAGCCCAGCACTGCACATATGGAAACAATGGAGCCAACAGCTGTCACCAAATGTGTGTTTGTGTGTGTGCGCAAGCATGTGTGTGTGTGTGTGTGTGTGTGTGTGTCGGTGCATGCGTATGTGCCTGTCTCTCTGTGGTGTGTTTGTGTGTGTGCGTGCGTATCGGTGTGTCTGTGTGTGTGTTTGTGTATGGCTGTGTGTGTGTGTGTCTGTGTGTGTGTGTGTGTGCGTGTTTGTGTAGGTGGGTGTAGAAAAGGGAAGGGGGAGGTGGGGCATGACATTTGCGTGTGTGTCTGAGTGTGTGCATGTGTATGCGGGTGTGCATGCCATGTGAGTGAACAAGCCCTTGTGTTCGAGATCCAACCTTGCGGTGGCTTGGGTGTTTCACATTAACTGTGTGTGTGTGTGTGTTTGTATGTGTGTGTGTGTGTGTGTGTGTGTGTTTGAGAGTTCAGAAAGTGGAGGCGTGCTGTAGGGGATTTAGTACCGGTGAGGTTGGGTGTGTGTGTGTGTGTGTGGTGTGTGTATGTGTATGTGTGTGTGTGTGTGGGTAGAGGGGGAATTGCTGCTAACTTTAGCCTAGCAGAGGTTTTCCACCTCATCATTGTAGTGCTGATATTAAGCCTCCTTATGTCCAGTCATGGTCAACTTTGGATTTAGACGTTCTAATCCAGTACCACATATTTGTCCCAGCCACTGCTGTCTCTTCAGTTCCCAGGTAGAGGATGTCATTAGTCAAATCACTGAGGTAGAACCAGGTGATTTGGAATATGTGGTACTGGAATACAGTCTCTGAATCCAGGTGGCACATCACTGCCTTTACCTAAAAAGAAAAAGAAAGAGAGAGAGAGAGAGAGAGAGAGAGAGAGAGAGAGAGAGAGAGATGGAGAGAGATGGAGAGATGTTCTACTGTCCTTAATGCTTTGGCAACACTGTATTTCAACAGTCTACTTGCTAATAAAGCAACTTTGAATTGAATTGAATTGAGAGAGAGGAGACGGAGAGAGGGAGAGAGGGAGAGGTTTGATGTTTAAAATCCCATTCATTGAACCATCACAAGGTCCAAGCGTCCACTACATCAGCCAGAGAGAGAGAGAGAGAGACAGAGAGACAGAAAAAGAAGGGAAATATCAGGTAAGTTAGTAAGAGAGGAAGAAAAGAAGGAAAGTGGAGAGCGTGCTATGAACACAGAACGGGAACGATAAGTAGAGTTGCTAGAAACGAAATAAAGGAATCGATATGTGATTCGAGAAGCAGTATGTGTGGTTCTTTTTTAAAAGAGAAAGAGAAGGAGAAAGAGAGAGATAGAGATAGAGAGAGAGAGAGAGAGAGAGAGAGAGAAAGAGAAAGAGAAAGAGAAAGAGAGAGAGAGAGAAAAAGAGAACAAAGGCACACTAAAAAACTGCACACCCAGACTCCGGAGGCAAAAAACACACATCAACATCCAAATTTAAGAGCGGTAATGATTACGGGGAGGTGGGTGTTGTTTCCTTGTGGGCATGTATTTGTGTTTGTGCCACTGGAAAAACAAGGCATTTAAAGACTTCACATGCCAGTCCAATACAGTCAAAACACATCAAAATATTGATTGCTATGAATAGGCACCCATGGACTAGGCTTACTGGGAGATCATCATTTTAAACAGCCTTGGAAGTTTTTTTATATTAAAAGAAAATGGACAAAAAAAGCTAGAAAGACAGACACATTGTGAGGTCCTATCCACAACATTTCACTGTAAAATATTATATATTTTTATAAAATTAAAATGACAACTGGGCATTTATGTTTTTGAAAAGGACCCAATAATCAAGAGGTGAACATGGGTGTTCTTCTGTGAGGAGAAAGAAAGAGAGAGAGAAAGAGAGAGGTGTGTGTGTGTGTGTGTGTGTGTGTGTGTGCGTGTGTGTGTGTGTGTGTGTGTGGGTGTTCCTGTGTAATCCTTTTCAAAGGTTAACAAAACTCAATGACTCAATGAGAGATTTTTCAAAATAAAATGGGGCCATATTTTCAGTACAGTCTTATGAGCTTAACCCCTCTGGACCAGGGTTGATGACAGGTGTAATAAAAAAAGTGTTTCGTGTTTGAAATGAAAAAGGCAGTAGCGTGAACACACACTTTCCTAAACTCAGATACGGTCCGTCTGTAAAGATTCTCATCCATCCAGCTCATGGTAGTGAAAGGAGCCAAATTTGTAAGCAACTGCGTTTCTTTTCCTTTTTTGGAGCTCGAAGGCGTTTCACCTTTCATCCAAGAGGCCTTTTTTCAGTTCTGGCCTGAAGACACGGTCTCACAGACATACAACCCAGAAACCTAAAAACCATAAAAACATCTCTCACACACACATGGCATGTGACAAACAAACAGGAGAGACATCTCCAAGAGAAGAAAAAAAAAGAGCCAGGTGACTCAAGTGTTAAAAAAACGAAACAAAAAAAAAATGCCCACTGCGGTACGGGTGCCCACTAGGGACAAACACAACAAAGCTTCCATGCCATGCGAGAGCAGCCGAGCACGTCGGCAGGCTGGGCCACAGCCTCCTCTGGCACTGATTAGGAAATACATAATTCATTGGCAATCCGGCCAGCTGAACGACCCACTGAGACGGAAAGACTGAGGAGGGTCCGCTTGGATGTCTGTCTTTATCTCAGGGAGCTGCGTGTGTGTGTGTGGACGGGGGTGGTGTGTGTGTGTGTGTGTGTGTGTGTGTGTGTGGAGGTACGGGGGTGGGTGTTGTGGGGTAGGCTGGAAGTCCCCCGACCAACCCCTCAGGGGTATTCGGTGGAGTGGAGGTGGGAGGGAATTGGGGGTGCAGGGGGTGGGGGTGGTGTAGAGGTAGGGGGTGGGAGGGTGTCAGTCAGCAGGGGTGGGGGTGGGGGTTGTATGGGTGGGGGGGGGGCAAGAGTGCCCTTTGGGAGACGTTGGCCCCTGCAATTGACCTGCGCCTCTCCGCCGCCATTGGGCTACACACGCAGCGCCGCCACAGCTAATCGCTTAGTTACCCTCCGGCCTGTCAATCAAACTCCCCGGGGGTGGGGGTGGGGGGGGTGGAGGGGTAGTTGGGGTGTTTGAGGTGGGGGTGCAGGGGAGGGAGGAGGACTGGGCTCCAGCAAGCAAGCGAGCGAGCAAGCGAGCGAAAGAGCGAGCGAGCAAGCGAGCAAGCGAGCGAAAGAGCCATTAATATTCAGAGGCAGGAAGAGAAGAGGGTGCGGGGGAGGCTGGAACCGGGGGGGGGGGGGGGAGATGCAGAGAGAAGGCGACTCGACAGCTCCAGAAGGGGAGGAGAGCGGAGGAGAGCGCGGAGAGGAGGCTGTAAGGGAGGAGGGGAGGGGTGGGGGGGGGTTGGTGGTGGGGGGGGCGGGGGCTGAGTGCGGTGAGGGAAAGTGAGCACCGAGCCTCTCGTCTCCCCCCTGAGCTATTAGTCACCTCCTGACAGGCACTACGCAGTCACACGCCGGCATCTGCACAGTGACACACACACACACACACACGCACACACACACACACACACATTCACACACACACACACTGACACACAAACGCCTTCACACAAGCACACTCACACATGGAACAACAGCGCAATCAAATACACACACGCACACACACACATACACACTCACACAAGCGCACTCACACATGGAATAACAGCGCAATCAGAGACACACACATACACACATACACACCCACACACACACACACATACTGATGCGCACACACACACACACACATGTACTCACACATGGAACAACAGCGCAATCAGACACACACACATATACATGCATACATACTGATGCACATTCAGACACACTATACTCTCTTTCTCTCTCTCGTACAGACACACACACACACACCCACACACACACACAGCTGAATAGCAGAGAAGGAAAGAAGGCCATACACAAACAACAATACATACGAATGTATAAACAAAGAAGCTGCTTAGAAAGCAAGTGAATACACAGAGATACCACCCCTCCTACTCACTCACACACACACACACACACACACACAAACACACACACACACACACACACAGCCAATGACATGCAAAATATACCTGTAAGGGTATCATCACATTTCGAGAGCCACCGAGACACACAGGAGCGACTTAGTGAACACTTGAGAAACCATATTTGCGTGTGTGTGTGTGTGTGTGTGCGGCTAGCTAGCTCTCGCCAGGATGGAGAAGCGCGTAGCAGACACACACTCAATGGAACAAAGTAACCTCAGACAGTCAGTCCGTGAACACTTACCAGACCAGAACTTTCCGACAAACATCCACACGCTCAAGTGCGTGAGAGCGAGGGCAGTGAGCGAGTAAGCGAGCCTGTGCACACACACACATACACACACACACACACACACACACACACACACACACACACACACACACACACACACACACACACAGAGGCATGCAGGCAGGCACACTTGAATACACACAGTACTTGAATACACACAAACACGCACACATTCTCTCTCTTTCTCTATCTCACTCTGACTCTCTCTCACACAGTAACACACACACTCGTACACACAAACATGCACACATGCTCTCTCTCCCTTTTGCTCTCTCAAACACACACACACATACATTAGAACACGCAAACTCTCTCTCTCTTTCTCTCTCTCACAAACACACACACACACATACTCGAACACACATTCATCCTCTCTCTCTCTCTCTCTCTCTCTGTTTCACACACACACACACACTCAAACACAAATTCACCCTCTCACCCACACACACACACACACACACTCTCTCTCTCTCCCTGTTTCACACACACACATTCACCCTCTCTCCTTCTCTCTGTTTCACACACACACACACACACACACACACACACACACACACTCAAGCATACGGCAGCGCAGCGGGAGAAATGATGACATCAGCGTCATGGCAGGTCCTCTGGCAGAGGGCAATTTGGCTGCGAGCTGGTGGCGCTAGGAGGAAACACCGCCACTGACGGAGAGATAGAGAAGCCTCCTGTGTGTGTGTGTGTGTGTGTGTCCGCCACTGACGGAGAGATAGAGAGAGAAGCCTCCTCTGCTGGAATCTATGAGTCCCACAGGCAGAGTTTCAGCAAGGCTGAGCCAATGTGTGTGTGTGTGTGTGTGTGTGTGTGTGTGTGTGTGTGTGTGTGTGTGTGTGTGTGTGTGTGTGCCTGTGAGAGAGAGTGTGTGTGTGTGTGTGAGAGAGAGAGAGAGAGTGTGTGTGTGTGTGAGAGAGAGAGAGCGTGTGTGTGTCTGTGTGTGTGTGTGTGTTTGTGTGTGTGTGTGTGTGTGTGTGTGTGTGTGTGTGTGTGTGTGTGTGTGTGTGTGAGAGAGAGAGACAGACAGAAAGATCGAAGAGAAGCAGACATACACTCAGACACAGACTCCAGAGAGAGGGAAGCCAAAGAATCTTTAGGAAATCTGGAAACGTACTCATCTTTTTTTCTGCCCAATAACTAACAACCGTCCAAAAGAAACACTACGTACAAATGTGACTGACAAGAATGTACACAGTACTCCGAAATGTTTTTTTTTCTTCCTGAGAGGCTAAGTGCTAAAATTTAAGGAGAGAGGAAATGTGTTTATATTTGTCGGCAACATCAGCATATGTTAAAACAATCACTGACCACCACCAGTCTGTCAAGCGTGTTGACTGGGATTTTAAATTCGTTATTCATGGTCCTGGGTTGACAAGCCCAAGGCCTTATCCTTGGCAGGGATTTTTTGGGATTACCCTAAACATCACCGAAATCCCCAAATCTCCTGTGGGATAATCCAACAGACAGAGGGGTTGTGCATTTTTTAAACAAAAACTGATCGAGGGAAATGATAGCAGAGTATCGCAGGACTGACGAAGAAAAAAACGTGATGAGCATGAGAAATAGTGCTTCGCATACATTTTCTGTTTCTGTGGTTTTTTTTTTGTTGTAGACGGATGATGTGTAATCTTTTCTCTTGGCAAAAGAGAGGATGCAACACTTCTGCAAGCCCAGTACAGAGAACTTTTAAGGACAAGCACTCACTGAGATACTGCAGTGAAAGCAAGAGAAGAGAAGAGGAGAAGAGAAGGGAAGACAAGAGAAGACAAGAGAAGAGAAAAGACAGGAAGAGGAACACAATGTTTTGAGAAGGATGATATCCTCCATCATTTGGAGGTCATTTTCACTTCAAAAAGGACAGAAGTATGAGAATGACAGGGTGACATGGCTGGGGTGTCAGGGGCATGACGTAAAAAGGCAGCAAGACAGGGTAGCGGAGAGAGAGAGAGAGAGAGAGAGAGAGAGAGAGAGAGAGAGAGGACCGCAGTGGCCCCAGGGAGAAGCTGAGGAGCGAATGATGATGTGCCACTGATACCTTCCTGAACTATTTGGGTAGAGCATGATTTAGCTGTTTACAAACCATCCCCTTGAATAGAAAAAATATAATAGATTCTATTCCCATAATAGAATTAAATTGAATGAAATCTGAAAGGCCTGCATTGTATTGTGTATTCAAATGTGAAAAAAGCTCCTAAACTAAAACGTTTAGATATGCAGTATAGAGTGCACACTGGGCCATCTTGCATGTTGGTCATCATGACGATGTTGTAAAGTTAATAAAGTTGTGAAAAAATGAGTATGGGAATGGGTAGTCCAGTCTGTGTATTACTTACCAGCGAGACTCATGATTTGTATTCCCAGGAACCATAATTCTAGACATTTTTTATGAGCCGTGTCTTTATACAACTGTATGAACACATCCATAAAGGGTTGTCTTAATAAATGTTAATAATGGTTGCAGTTAGTATTCATAACTATTTATAGATACTCGTGACTGCATGACTGAAGGCAGGTACAATTCTATAACCAAGAATGCGGTGTGTCAGTTGAAGTTGAGATATGACATAGCATTATAATAATTTTAAGAGTACAGTCAGGAGTATGTAGAATAGTTATAGATACTCATTGCAGCCATTATTAAGCTTTATAAAGACTTTAATGAACATGTTCATAGAGTTGTATTACATACCTAATAAATGCATTATAAGCCTTCACAAATGCATGTATAGAGTCTTATTAATACACACTTTATAGAAAGTGTTACTGAGAAAGTTGTCTTTTAGATGGAGTTGGGCATACCACACGGTTCTGTTTTAGGGCCTTCTATTTTTCTTCAGTAGATTCATATTACCACAAGTGTCCAAAACACTCTATATCATTTATTTGATGATTAGATATAGATGGTTAGGTGTTTGCTCAAAGAATTAATGAAAATCTGTGATAAAAACAAGATTTACCTTTATTTATTTATTTATTTGTAAAAAGTGGAAAAATCAAAAAAGTGGAATATGGAAAAGTGGAAAAAAAATCGAAAAAATATCCACACTAACGCTTGTCTAAGCTCTGCCTCATCTACCCTTTCCTTTCACCTCAGGAGTGCAGACTGCTGATTT
>CM059275.1:20705498-20707998 GCA_030347295.1 Setipinna tenuifilis
TGAAAGTAAAGATAACGCATAAAATGAGAAGGTGTGTCCAAAACTTTTGGCCTGTACTGTATATTAGACTTCATTTATTCCATCTGCCATCAAAATGTGAAATAATAGCAAATATCATCCTCTAATTGTTTCACTATTTCTTAAAACACTATTTATAAACCCAGTTTAGGGCCTTGCTATTGGCTGGTCTACTGTTACTACCCAATTTTTACGACAACTGTGTACTCTAATAAGTTTACCATGTGAAGCTTAAGAGGGCCCAGAGCAAACCATGACTGTACAGTGTGCGCCGTGTGTACTGTCTGTTGCCATGCCTACCCCGTATTTATTTATTTTTTTTGTGTGTGTAATGTCTGTTGTCATGTCTATTTTATGCTTTGTAGTGGCTTCAGCAAGAGACAAAATTTTCCCCTGTAGGACGATAAAATAACCTTAGGTATACCTTACCTAACCTTACCATATGCAAGTGGATTTCAGAATTCAGAATCAGAGTCAGATTTATTGGCCAAGTATAGTTACATGCACGCACATGACTTTGGCAGATGTTGACTCTGTAGTACACATTCAATATACATTGACACAGTGATACAGTCATATAATGTACATATGGGGCACATGTTCTATACAGTATAAACATAAACATGAGCCAAGTGTAGGTAAATGCCACCATATTTGTGAGGGGCAAGAAGGTCATTTGTCTTGTATGCTTCAGTGGACTATTCCTTGAAAGCAGGCTGAGTCATTTACTTGGTTATGTTAACTCAGAGCATGTGGTAAATCTACTAGTAGAAGAGCTCTTTGACTTGTTTTGCTATTAGAATGAACCCGTAAGAGACCCCTCTATTAGGAGACTTAGCACTTACTCTGGGTTAACCTACTTGGATTAGTCACTAAACCACCTACTTCGAATACGACCTAGTAGAAGAACCCTTTGAGTACCCTACTAGTAGAAGAGCCCTTTGACTTGTTTTGCTATTAGAATGAACCCATAAGACCCTTATATTAGGAGAGTTACCCCTCATCTAAGTTAACCTAGCTCGGGTTAGTCACTAAACCATCTACTTGGAATACAACCTATTAGAAGAGCCCTTTGACTTGTTTTGCTATTAGAAGGACCCATATGATCCATCTGTTAGGAGAGTTACCACTTTATCGGAGTAAACTTAGCTGGTTCGGTTACTAAACCACCTACTTAGAATATGACCCAACCACAACCCCACCCCTCTCCCCCAGGACTGCAGGTCGCAGCTGTTTTGAGGGGCACAGTGTCCTGTGCTGTCCTGTCCTGTGCTGTCCTCCTCCTCCTCCTCCTCCTGTGCATGATGGTGTGGTGTGTCTGCTGTTTTATGCACCGCCACCACCTCTCAAGGTCTCCCCCGCCAGCTCTATCCGCTGGGAAAATGAGATAATCAATTAGAGCCCCTTTGCCGCTGACGTTCTTTAATAACTGCGGTCGTAAAGGGAGGCATTAGATCCCAATCTATCAAAGCTGTCCGTCCCCCTCGGCTTTGTGACAGGGGCCTCCGTGCCTCAGCCTCGCCTCAGCCTCGCCTCAGCCTCGCGGAGCCCCGTGGAGTCACTGCCCCCCCCCCCCCCCCCCCACTAATGGCGGGATTTGCGGAGGGTCTGGCCGACCGGCCGTGAGCAAAGCTTTCGCTTCCCAAACGCTCATCTTTCGCTCTCGTTTTTCTCCCTTTCTCTCTCTCTATCTCCCTCTCTCTCTCTATCTCTCTTTCTCTCTCTCTATCAGAAAAAAACGGCTGAGACGCCTAATACCCCCTAATCTGCTGGCTGGGAGCGAAAAACAGGCGAGGGTGGAGATGGGGGGGTGGGGGTGGAGACGGGGGGGTGGGGGGGGTGGGTGTGAGGGGGCCATATCAGCAGTGCGAAGAGTGACGGAGGTTGAAAGATAGCGTGAGGGAGGAACGCAGAGATAGCGAAGGAAGGGAAAGGAAGAAGGGGGGAGAAAATGAGAGTGGGAGGGTGGCATGAGGGGAGGAGGGGAAGGGGAGGAGGGAAGGGAGGAGATGAGGGAGGGAGGGGAGGGAGGAGGCGTTTCGTTTTCTCCGCAGAGGAGAAAGAGAGCGAGACGGATCGGGGGCGCTTTTCGCTCGTTCCTCACTTCTGTCTGCCTGCGCATTACCGATGCATCAGACATCGCTGTCCTCCTCCACTGCTGGGTGGGACTGGGCTTCCTCCAACAGTCTGCGTCGTCGCATTTAAGAGACAATTCATACGCTTTTTTTCCACACAATGACACAGAGGTTCATTTTACCTCGACCACAGGCCTTGAACTTATATTAGATAGTGCTGTGGATACAATTATGACACAAATCCATATGACCTCGATCCAATTCCAATTAAAAGCCATTTCCTTTGGGGTAACGGTTAACGGTTAACTTGTTTCGTTTTTTTTTTTTTTTGGTGTGTGTTTTGTGGCTATTTCAGTGGATCGCATGTTATCATGACAACACTTAAATAGTACACAGGAGAGGTAGAG
>CM059275.1:20712998-20717998 GCA_030347295.1 Setipinna tenuifilis
TGGGGGTGGGGGTGGGTGGGTGGATGTGGTGGGGCTGGGGGGTGGTGGCGAGGCATGGGGGGGGGGGGCACGCACCAGAAAAACCAAACCGTTTGCACCGCCCCACGGGGGACTGCAGGTACGTTCATTAAATAGACTGATTACCCTCAAAGAAGGAGCCCCCCCGCCCCCCCTCCCTTCCCCTCCTCCTCTTCTTCCTCCTCCCCCACCATCCCCCACCCCCATCCCCCACCTCTCCACCTCTCCACCCCCCCCACCCTCAGTCTCGGTAGGGGCCTGAAAAAACACTGGGCAAATTAGAGATCGGAAATTAAATTTGAACCCATCCGCACGGAGTGGAAAGGACACATGCGGACACACACACACAAATACACACACACACACACACACGCACACAAAGACACACATACACACACAGTCACGCACACAGACACACATACACACACACACACACACGCACAGTAGGGTTTTTTTTTAATCAGACTGGGAATATCTGCCTACGCATGCGAGTGTGACTTCCCGTCGAACATTAAAAGCGAGTCCGGTATGTCAGCGTTTTGAGACGCTTCCAGCCCAAGTGCAATTCCTCTTCTGCCGAAAAATTCAGGCAACGGTGAAGACATTTCAGCATCTCCGCACTCTACTCACCCTACTTGGCATCCTCTATGATTCCCCAATACCACCATTTTTAGTTTTTCTTTTGTCACATCCAGCTGAACTCTTGGGTCTGGATATGGTTTGGTTAAACTTCACTGGATAACTAGGCTGTTTTGAACATTCACAGTACATGGAAATGAAAGGGAACATAAATAGAAAAAAAACTTGATGAAAACTGATTAAAGACAAACATGCAAGCTTACAACTAAACTTTTAGATGAGAGAGAGAGAGAGAGAGAGAGAAAGAAAGAAAGAGACATAGAGACAGAGAAAAAGAGAGCAAGAGGGAGACAGCCAGAGAGAAAGAGAGACAGAAAAAGAGAGAGAGGCAGCCAAACAGAAAGAGAGAGGAAGAGAGACAGAAAGAGAGAGACTGCTAGAGAGAGAGAGACAAAGAGAGTGAGAGAGATGGAGAGAGAGAAAGAGAGAGAAAGAGAGAGTGAGAGACAGCCAGTGAGAAAGAGAGACAGAGAAACCTCTGTGTCTCCCTACAGTTCTTTCAACAGATTCCAACTAAATGCTGCTGTGATGACAGTGCTTAGCAGACCTGCAAAATGTGTGTGCATCTCCACAGATACACGCTTTTTCTGTGTGTGTCCTTATGAGTGTGTGTATGTGTGTGTGGGTGTGTGTGTATGGATGTGTGTGTGTACATGTGTACAAAAGTGTGTGTGTGTGTGTGTGGCTTTGAGTGTGTGTGTGCTCATGAGTGTGTGTGTGTGTGTGTGTGTGCACGCTCATTAGTGTGTGTATAAGTGTGTGTGAACATCTGTCTGCGTGTGTGTGTGTGTGTGTGTGTTGGTGTGTTGGTGTGTGTGCTTGCTCTCACAGGTGTGTGTGTATGTGTACTTACTCACTTATGAGTGTGTGTGTGTGTGTCTGTATATGTGTGTGTGTGCTTGGCCGTGCTTGGCTCCGGAGTAGAGTGCTTGAGGGAGGGTGGCCAGCTAGCTCAGCCTCCCTGACATGATGCTCCTGTCTGGCTAGGGGCAGCACAATGAGAGAGACAGGACAGCACAGCACAGCACAACACAGCACAGCACAGCACAGCACAGTACAGCACAGCACAGCACAGCACAGCACAGCACAGCACAGCACAGTACAGCATAGAACAGCACTGCACAGCACAGCACAGCACAGCACAGCACAGCACAGCACCAGCACAGCACAGCACAGCACAGCACAGCACAGTACAGCACAGCACAACACAACACAACACAACACAGCACAGCACAGCACAGCACAGTACAGTACAGCACAGCACAACACAACACAACACAACACAACACAACACAACACAACACAACACAGCACAGCACAGCACAGCACAACTCTGCACAACACAGCACAGCACAGCACAGAACAGCACTGCACAGCCCAGCACAGCACAATGAGAGCGACAGCCCAGCACAGCACAGCCCGGCACGGCACAGCGCAGCACAGCACAGCACAGCACAGCACAGCACAGTACAGTCGGCACGGCAAAGCACAGCACAATAAGAGCACAGCACAGCACAGCACAATGAAAGCACAGCCCAGCCCAGCCCAGCACAATGAGAGGACAGCACAGCACAGCACAGTAAAGCACAGCACAATGAGAGCGACAGCAAAGCACAGCACAGCACAACACAGCACATTTTAGCACAACACAGCACAGACCAGCCCAGCTCAGCACAGCACAGCACAGTACAGTTGGCACGGCAAAGCACAGCTCAGCACAGCACAGCACAGCACAGCACAGTAAAATAAGAGCACAGCACAGCCCAGCCAGCCCAGCCCAGCACCATGAGAGCCCAGCACAGCACAGCACAGCCCGGCACAGCAAAGCACAGCACAGCACAGCACAGCACAGCACAGCACAGCACAGCACAGCACAGCACCATAAGAGCCCAGCCCAGCACGGCAGCCACCGGAGCCCCTTTCATCTCGCTGGCACAAAGAGCCATTCTCATCCTGCACCGCCCAGCGCACAGGGGAGGGAGCCAGTCAAGGTTGATTAGGCTGCCGCGAGTTGGTGTGTGTGTGTGTGTCTGTGTCTGTGTGTGTGTGGCTGCGTGTGTGTGATTAGCCCTCCGGGAGTCTGTGCGTGTGGCTGTGTGTGTGTGTATATGTGTGTGTCTGTGTATGTGTGTGTGTGTGTGTGCGTGTGTGATTAGCCTGATGCGAGTCTGCGTGTGTGGCTGTTTGTGTGTAAGTGTACAGCTGTGTGTGTGTGTGTGTGCAATTAGGCTGGCGTGAATTTGTGTCTGTGTGTGCGCGTTTGAGTATGTGTGTCTGACAGACCGTGTGGAGGCTGGTGTGTATGTCTGCGAGGCACGCAATTCTTTATGTGTGTGCGTGTGTGTGTGTGTGTGTGTGTGTGTGTGTGTGTGGGTGGGTGGTTGTGAGGGGATTGGACAGTATGTGTGTGCGCAGTGCGCAGGGAGAGTTTACGAGTGCGTGTGTGTGTGTGCGTGTGTACACAGCGAGGCAATTTGTATGTGAGAGAGCGCTCGCACAGCGAGAGAGTCTGTGTGTGTGTGTGTGCATGACCGTACACGCACGGGTGCGGGTGTGTGTGCGTAGCAAGCCCAAGCGAGAGAGAGAGAACGAGGGAGGGAGCGAGGGAGCGAGCGAGCGAGCGAACGAGAGAGCGAGAGAACGAGAGAGCGAGGGAGAGAGGGAGAGAGGGAGAGAGACAGAGAGCAGCGAAGGAGGAGGGGAGTCTATCTTAAGCCCCCGAGAACGGGCAATTAATTTCAACCATTCAAGTCTGATTGCTTTGCTCCGGTATGATGTGCAATAATTACATTTGCCACTTAGGGGCAGCATTAACGTAAACTCCATGCCCCGGTGCAGGGGTGGGGTGGAGGGGGTGGGGTGGGGTGTTGGGGGTGGGGGGGTGTATAGAGGGGGGGTGGCTGCCAGGGCTGCCCAAGACCGGCGGGTAATTAGAGTAGGCCGAGCCAGACTGGCAACAGCAAGCAGGCAGGCAGGCAGACAGACAGGCAGGCAGAGAGACAGGCTTTAAACAAGCACAACACAAGAGGGGGAAAACCCACAGAGAGACAGAGGGAGAGAGAGAGAGAGAGAGAGAGATAGAGAGAGACAAAAAGAGAGACATAGAGACTGAGGGATAGAGACACAGAGAGAGAAACAGAGAGAGAGACAGAGTGAGAGAGAGACAGAGATAGAGACTGACGGATAGAGACAGAGAGAGAGACACACACACACACAGCGAGAGAGAGCGAGAGAGAGTGAAAGAGAAATGTGCAAACAGAGGCGCGTGCAGTTTCAAGAGATATGTACGCATACACAGAGGGATGGATAGACAGACAGACACACACACATACACACACGCACACACACACACACATAGGTGCACATAAACACATGCAGACACACATATGTGTACATACACGCACATGCACACACACACACACACACACACACACACACACATGCACATACCTACACACACGCACATACACACACAAACACACAAACTTAACCCACAGAACTGTGCAATCAGTTCAGGCATCCAGAGACTGGGTGATTGTTTTTCTTTCTTTTATGTAGTCCTTTCCCCATGCACCTCTCGCATGACTACACACAGCGGCATTCATGATGTAAGAAAAACTTACACATACAGACACACACACACATACACACACACACACAGACAGACACACACAGAGACAGACAGACACACACACACACACACACACACACACACAAACAGACACACACACACACACACACACACACATACACACACACACACACACATACACACCCACACACACGGACGGGCACACACATATGCATGCACACATATACACACATACTGTACACACACACACACACACACACACACACACACACACACACACACACACACACACACACACACACACATATGCATACACATATACACAGATACACACACACACGTTTCCCAGAAGGCCGCAGCGGTGTGTGTGTGTGTGTGTGCTGTGGGGGTTCAGGAGGAGATGTGTCTAATGAGGAAGCCCACATGTATCTGCGTGCCGAGCAGCTGCCACAGGGAGGAGAGGGAGAAAGAGAGGGAGAGGAGGAAGAGGGAGAAGAGAGGGAGAGGAGCGGAGAGGGAGATGGGGAGGGAGAGAGGGCGAGGGAAAGGGAGAGGGAGAGGGAGAGGTAGAGGGAGAGGGAGAGAGAGAGGGAGAGGAGAGGAGAGGGAGTGTAGAGAAGAGGAGAGGAGAGGGAGAGGGGGAGAGGGAGATGGGGAGGGAGAGAGGGCGAGGGAAAGGGAGAGGGAGAGGGAGAGGGAGAGGGAGAGGAGAGGAGAGGAGAGGGAGTGTAGAGAAGAGGGAGAGGGAGAG
>CM059275.1:20730498-20735498 GCA_030347295.1 Setipinna tenuifilis
AGTGGAGTGGACAAGGTCAGTAATATACATTGGGGCCTGCCCATTAAGAGCTTTGAAATAATCTACGTAATTTTAAATAAAAATTTTAAAATTGGCAGTAAGCCAGTGAAGAAAAGTCAGGAAACTAGTAATGTGGTAATGTTTTTTTGTTGCCAGTTAACGGTCTTGTGGCTATATTCTGGACCATGTGTTATTGTGTAACCTAAGGGCGGCCTAAGTACAGAGAATTACAGTAATCCAGCTGTAATAAATAAGTGGTTTTATTGTAATAAACCCAATGATAACATTTTGTAAATCATGGTAAGACTTTAAAGATGATGACAAGAGAAGATATTTGCTCATCAAAGCAGAGATCAGAATCTAGAGTGAAAGCCTGTATTTTTCTTAGCAAGGGACATAAAGTAAGGGACCAAGGTTGCCAGCAAGTATGTTGAATTGAAAGGGACAAAAATAAGGACTACAGTTAGCAGGAGGAAGTTATTTACCATCCACGCTTTGATATCATCAAGAAAGTCTGGTAGAGTATGAAGGGAATCATTCGATTGTAGAGAAAAAGCAAAAGGTCATCCAGATAAGCACATTAGCTATTGTATTTCCTGCTAATGCTACCAAGTGGGAGCATGTTCAAGCAGAAGAGGGTAGGCCCAAGGATGGATCCATGTGGGACCTCACGTGTGATAGAAAGATGCCAAAGATGACTAGGAGCTAAGCTAGTGTACCACTGTATTCTTATAATCCACTGGGCCAAATGCAGTGCTAGTAACTAATAAAAATCCAAAAGCAATTGCATTAGCATCTAATGTGAAAAACAAATCATTGGCCACTCGCAACAGTGCTGTGGAGGGCTTTGAATCCTGACTAAAATTGTTTAAGTACATCAACCAAGTTCAGGTGTGGTAGCAATTCTGATATGACAACTTTCTCCAATATATCAGGTATGAACCCAAGATAACCACAAGCATTACATTCATTATTTGTTGCTGCTTTATAGAGTACAATAGGTACAATCATGTTAGTCAAATGAGCTAAGTTGTAAGCAATTGGATTTCTTTTTAGTAGATTGAAAACATTTCACCTTCCATCCAAAAGGCTTGTTCAGTTCTGGCAGGATGGTAGGGAACCAGGAGCTAAAGAACCAGTAAGAACTGCTACGCGACAGGACGTAGAAAGACCAAAGGAATCTTCCAACAAAGCTAAGTTTCTTGCATCTACCTACACCATCTTACCACATCATACAAAATTCCATCACCACTTCACCTACTAGTCAGAAAAGCAAAATAGAATTCTAAGTGTAAATTCAGCTTGTTAACACTAAATACACCGCACGCCGAATCACCCTCGGTCTGTTTTTAGCATCTTAGCTAACCGATTAGCATCACACATTACTACGCTAGCTCACCATAACCGGCTGCACTAGTAAATACCCACCTACTAACGATATGGAAACCTGCTGCAGCCGAAAAGATTGCACTTTTAAAGTGTTAAGGTTGGGTTCGGAAAATGCTGCTCTTAAAGCAACCATCCGCCGACTTACAAGCGAAATCTCCACACTAAACAATACATTAAGTAACCAAACGAAACAGCTAACCAGTATGTCTCTGTTAGCTTCTCACCAGAAACCAGACTGCTCCACCCCGCGCCAGAGCCAGCCCTGGACAGAAGTCGTCGCTCGACACCAAAGGGGAGTACCGAGGAAAATTTCTCCTCCTCCTATTCTTGATCTTTCAAATAGATACACTGTTTTAGCTGACCCAAACACAACTCACCCCTCTCATGTCTCTCCCCCCCAGCGCCGCCGGATCACCCGGGAGAAGCCTCGTCAACCACCGTCCTCCACTCAGCCAGCGGCGGTCCTCCTTGGGTCCTCCATGGTTCGCCATGTGACCCTAGCGAGGACGGAGACGTGGTGTCTCCCCGGGGCACGAGTGGAGGACATCGAGGCCCGGGTACCGGAGGTGGCTGACCAGCACCCGACCGCGTCCACGATCGTCGTGCACGTCGGCTCGAACGACATCAAGCTCCAGCAGTCTGAAAAACTTAAGTCTGATTTTACTTCTTTAATTCAGACCATACGTGCTACTGGTAAAAAATGCATAGTCTCAGGCCCAATTCCCTCTGTTTGCTTCTCAGACATGCAGTTCTCCCGTATCCGCCAGCTCCACCTGTGGCTGCTGGGGCACTGCTGCCGCGAGAGCATCCCCTACGCTGACAACTTCAGCTGCTTCTGGACCAGGCGGAACCTGTTCGCCCGGGACGGGCGACACCTGAACAGAGCCGGAGCGGGTCTGCTAGCTAGCAACCTGGAGCTAGCGCTAGCAGCCCACCGGCACCCAAACTGACACGTAAGTTCCACGCCAGTGCACCACCTATACAATACAACCAGAGCTGATGATATACCCTGTGTTAGCACCCTTAGCTCTTTGAACACCGTGCACCCGGCTCAAAGAAACAATCAAACTTCGCCCAATCATATCCCCCCCATTATAACCCATCATAGACAACGCAAAGTTAAAACCATAGGCTGCGTAAAAAACAACCTAATCAACATCCCACTCCAGCGCCGAGTTACTAATCCCAATACCACCATTAAAGCCGCACTTCTTAATGTAAGATCTCTTACCAATAAGAGCTTTATTATAAACGACTTAATTTTAGACAAAAAGCTCCATTTTATGTTCCTGGTAGAAACATGGTTAAAAGAGGACGGGGCCGCCACCCTTATTGAAGCCTGCCCACCAAACTACAAATTTTATCAGGTATCAAGAGACAGCAAAAGGGGAGGTGGTGTAGCCGCCATCATCTCTGATAAATTTACATGCACTGAAATCAATCTTGGCATCTTTTCATCCTATGAGTACTTAGCCCTCAAAGTACATACTAACCACAGTCTGATTCTCGTCGCACTTTATAGACCACCAAAACACTCACCAACATTTATATCAGAATTTTCCACCCTACTGTCAACGATAGTCACAAACTACGACAGATTAATTATCGTGGGAGACTTTAATATTCACGTCAACAAAAATCATGACACGAACGCGAAGGAACTACTAAACACTTTAGATAGCTATGGACTATGTCAATACATAACAGAGGCCACTCATCGACTAGGTAACACGCTCGACCTAGTAATATCACACGCCACCAACATTAACAACATCACCGTATCAGACGTCGCCATCTCCGATCATTACTGCGTCCTATTTGAATCCGAACTCATCATAACTACCAACAGTAGCAATAGTCAAATCCGCAAGCGCTACATAAACACCTCCATCGAACGAGAATTTACCAACCTTGTTGCTGCCCACGACCTCATAAACGAGCAAGACTCACTTGAGGAAATGGTAGTCAGCTTTAATAGCAATTTAAAAGAAATCCTAGATAAAGTCGCCCCCCTACAGTCAAAATGTAGATTACGAGCCAAACCATCCCCCTGGATAAACGACTCAGTTAGAAAACTCAAAAGACAGTGCAGAGCAGCAGAGCGAACCTGGAGAAAGACCAAATTAGAGGTCAACCGCCTAATCTTCAAAGAACGCATCTCCACTTACAATAATGTTATTCGCACTGAAAGAAGAGCGTATTTCTCAAAAATTATCGCAGACAATCATAGCAATTCAAGAGTACTGTTCTCCACAATCGAAAGGCTATTAAAACCTGCACCAGCCTGCGACATGCGTAGCTTAGCCACCCCATCTAGGTGCAATGAATTTGCACTGTTCTTCACTAACAAAATAGCTGCCATTAGAACCGGTATTATTCATGACCCCAATTATTACCACCAACCCCCTCGCAGGGATCCACCAACCCTTAATAACTTTAACCCCATCTCAGAAGAAGAACTGAATAAGATAGTCAAACAAAGTAAACAGTCAACCTCTAGCCTTGACCCTATCCCTACCTTCCTTATGAAAAACATCTTTAGTTGCGTTTCAACACCCGTACTACAGATTATTAATACCTCCATCGTCACAGGAGTATTCCCCAACTCCTTTAAAACCGCAGTTGTAAAGCCACTCCTGAAAAAAGCAGATCTGGACCAAAACACACTGAACAACTATAGGCCAATCTCCAATCTCCCATTTATAAGCAAAATATTAGAAAAAGTCGTCTTTAAGCAACTCAACCTGTTCCTTAGCAAACACGATATATTAGAAAAATTCCAATCAGGCTTCAGAGCAAATCACAGCACAGAGACCGCCCTAACTAAAATAGTTAATGATCTCAGACTTAGTATGGCCACAAACAAAGTCTCTGTCCTAATCCTCCTAGACCTAAGTGCCGCCTTTGACACTATTGACCACAACATACTACTTAACCGTCTTGAGACCTGGGTAGGCCTCTCAGGCAATGCATTAAAATGGTTTGAATCATATATTAGAGGAAGGCAATTCTACGTTAGTATAGGAGACCACGTATCCAACAAACACAACATGCCCTTTGGAGTCGCCCAAGGCAGCTGTCTCGGCCCCCTTCTTTTCTCATTATACATGCTACCATTAGGCAACATTATCAAAGAATATAATGTAGATTTCCACAGCTATGCCGATGACACACAGCTCTACATATCAGTCGAGCCGAATCAAACTACCGCCCTACACACTCTAACCTCCTGCCTAACAGCTATTACACATTGGATGAACAATAATTTTCTAAAATTAAATGAGGACAAAACAGAAGTCCTGCTTCTTGGCCCCAGAGACAAACGCGAGGCGCTCTACTCTAACCTAGGAAACCTTAACCAACATGTCAGAGATAAGGTGACAAGCCTAGGAGTGACCCTGGACTCTGACCTAAACTTTGAACCTCATATTAATAAATTAACAAAAACCGCCTACTTCCACCTTAGAAATATCGCAAAAGTTCGCCCGTTCTTAACCCAGCAGGACGCTGAAAAACTGATACATGCATTTATCTCAAGTAGACTAGATTACTGTAATGCCTTATTTGCAGGCCTCCCCAAAAAGTCAATTGAGAAACTACAGCTTATTCAA
>CM059275.1:20747998-20750498 GCA_030347295.1 Setipinna tenuifilis
TCACGCACTCACTGCCACACACACACACTACCCACATCCCACCGAGATGACTCACATTATCAGCCATTACGGAGAAAAGCACACAGGAGGCCTCAGCACAATCACTCAGCAGAGAAATACACACACACACACACACACACACACACACCCAAACACACACACACAGTCATATACACACACTTAAACACACACACACAGTAAGATACACACACACAGTCAGATACACCCACACACACCTAAACACACACACACACACACACACACACACACACACACACACACACACACACACACAAACACATTCTTATGTATATGCGTAAAACGAACAAAAAATGGGTTCTAGAAATATATGCGCATACTAGTATGTATACAAACGCACACACACACACACGCACGGACACGCACGGACACACACACACTCACACACACACTCACACTTTAAGGTAAACAGAGCACAAACAATGCTGAAAATGCAAGGAAGAGTCTCACACGCAGTACACAGCACTGTGTCTTAGTGTGTGTGCTTAATGCATTCCTCCCATAACCTTGTACACACACACACACACACACAGACACACACCTAAACATTCAAATGCATTTCCTGTAGGGAACCTTGACGTTTTTGTTAGTTTCTTTATCTCTCTCTCTCTTCCTCTATTTCTCACAAACACACACACACACACACACACACCACACACACTCGTATGTATAATGGATACATACACACACACACACACACACGCACATACACACACACAGACACACAGACACACTTAAACATTTAAATGCATTTTCCGTAGGGAAGCTTCACTTTTTGTTACTGTCTTTATTTCTCTTTTTCACTCACTCTTTCTCTCTCTCTCTCTCTCTCTCTCTCTCACACACACACACACACACACACACACACACACACACACACACACACACACACACACACACACACACACACATGCACATACACACATACACCAATACACAAAGGGGAGGATAAAGTATGTGTCTTGTTGTCAGATATCCCTAAAACACACAAGACCACTTAAGACACACAGATACTGCTGATGCTCATTTGCTTTTCTACAGACAGATAGACACACACACACACACACACACACACACACACACACACACACACACACACACACACACAGATAGACAGACTGCCACACACACACGCATGCAGGGTGACAAACAGAGGTACCACTTTATTTGAAGGTGTCTACATAAGAGTGACATGAGCCTGTTATAAACATGCCAAAACACATGTTATAAACATTAATGACATTAATTAACATTCATGTTAATGACTGCTGTCATTAAGTGTCATTTGTTTTTTGTAATATTAGGTTGAATGATTTAAACATGAATGAAGTGTCATTAATGTTCATGATATGTGTCATGTCATGTTTAAAAAAGCACTCATGTCACCCTTATGTAGACACCTTCAAATAAAGTGTAACCAAAAGCGGTATATATAGAAAAAATACTATTGTAACTTTTATTGCTATTTATCATGTTTTCACATTAATTGTCCTTGATCTATTCTGTGCCTTTTGCTTTGGCAACAGTGACTTTCTGTATTCATGCCAATAAAGCTTAGTTTGATTTGACTTGATTTTGTTTTGACTTAAGAGAAAGAGAGAGAGAGAGGGAGAGAGAGAGAGAGACAGAGACAGAGACAGAGACAGAGAGAGCATGAGAGAAAGAAAGAGAGAGACAGAGAGAGAGAGAAAAAGAGACAGAAAAATCTGGTTGTTGTTCCATCACAATGCCTGTTTAGCCACAATCAGATTTCATTCAATCTATTCTGAAGTCATCCAATTATCCTGACAGTGTCAGTCACGATTTTAGAGGGGTGAGTGTGGGAAGCATTTGGATATTCAAAAATGCACCCCCACGCACACACACACAATTACACAACCAAAAAGGCACACACACACACACACACACACACACACATACACACAAACACACACACACACACACACACACGCACACACACACACACACCCGCACACACACACACACACACACACACACACACACACACAAAGAGACAGCCTGACCGACACGCAAAGATCTCCAAATTCCAGGAGGCAGACAGACAGACACATTGAGTTCTGTCTCAAGGCCGTGTGCAGACACAAATAGAGGCTCGGAGAGAATACACTCCAAAATATGCAGACACACATACTCCACTATCTCTCACTCTCTCTTTCTCTCTCTCTCTCTCTCTCTCTTTCTCTGTGTCTCTCTCTCTCTCCCTCTCACACACACACATACACACACACACAGAGACCAATGCAGACCGCCTCTCCTCAAAGGTATTCCACATTCTACTCACACACACACACACACACACACACACACACACACACTCAAACAGACTCAATGCAGAGCGCCTGTCCTCAAAGGTACCGCGGCTGAACTATTTATCAAAACCTCCCGTTTCCATGGTTTCGTGCTGTGGGCATGGCGGGAGCTGAATTGATTGTGCTTGTGT
>CM059275.1:20765498-20767998 GCA_030347295.1 Setipinna tenuifilis
CCACCCCCCCCCCCCCCCCGTTTAAAGAGAGCTATCAGTCATGCACACATACGCACACGTATGTGTACACACACGCACAGACACACACACACACATAGACACATATACATACACAGACATGCAGACACACACAGACACAGACAGGCACACATACACACACACACACATACACACACACACACACACACGTCAGTGACCAAGGGCCGGTGATGAGGCAGCGACCTGTGTAAATATGTGTGGTCAATACAGCGGCGCTGGGCTGAGGGCTAATTGAAATATGAGACCCACAGGAAAAACACCGCCACATGGAGAGAGAGAGAGAGAGGGGGAAGGAGAGAGAGAGAGGGAGGGAGAGAGAGAGAGAGGTCAGAGAGAGAGGCAGAGAGGGAGGGAAGGAGAGAGAAAACGAACGAAACAGAGAGAGGAAGAGAAGGAGGGAGGAAAGAAGAAAGAGAGGGAGAGAGGGAGAGAAGGAGAGACAGAGAGAGGGAGGGAAGAGAGGGAGAGAAGGAGAGTCAGAGAGGGAGGGACAGAAAAAGACACAGAGAGAGATAGAAAGAGAAAGAGTGACAGAGAAAGTGGGGGGAGACAGGAAGAGAAAGGAGGGAGGGAGAAAAAGAGACAAACACAGGAGGAGGGAGGAAGACAGACGGAGAGAGAGAATGAAAGACAGATAAGTGGGAGCTGGAGGGGAGAGAGAAAGGACGAATAAGAGAGAGAGAGATGATGGGAGAAAGGAAAGACGAGAGGGAGGGAGGGGGTGGGGGGGTATGCGGAGCAAAATGGATTAAGTCATGTGTCCACGCCCCGTCCATGAGAAGGTGGGGTCATGCACCGCTGCTGCGTTGTTGCCATGGTTACAGCAGGAGGTCAAAGGGTCAAGAGGAATTTAAAAGAGGCCCAGGATGTGAACTCCACGCTTGCTGTTTGCCTCCGTTATTTCGGCAAGATGAACGTGGAGTTTGTCTTTCTCTCTCTCTCTCTCTCTCTCTCTCTCTCTCTCTCTCTCTCTCTCTCTCTCTCTCTCTCGATGCTTTCTGCATTTACCATTTGGCTGCTCAGCACTTTTCGTGGGCTGTAGACAGGTCATCTGCAATAGCATACACTCAATGGCATCCCTGCACCAACCCTCTCACAGAATATAAATGTTCATGGGAAAGAAAATGCAACATTTCCCAAAAGCAGTCAACTTTTGAATTAGTTTTATTGTAAAAAACGGGTGCAGCAATTTAAAATAACCATGTACAAAAAAGCTTTCAAAGACCTCTGTTATATAAATTTTACATAATGACAAGTTTTTTTTAACGTACCATTTTATTATTATGCTGGCAAAGGTTATATATAAGTGAACTATACATTTCAGCTATGTTGGTGAAATGAATCTCTTCATTACATTTCTACTCAAAAATGTCATATCAGCAATATTATTTTTGAAAATTGAGGAGGATAATGCAGATGATGTTACAGTAGGCTCAGGATGCAAACTAGAGTATTCGTGAAATGTGAAATGAACCTTGTTTGGAATGTTGTTTTTACAGAACATAAATCAGCTGTAAACATCATTTGTAAAACTGTAATATATAAGTCAAAAGTCGAAAATCAAAATTGTAAGTTAAAATTAGATGTCAAGACATGTTGAAGGTCTTTAAAGCAATTTATACTGTCCTATACTAAGGAGGTGTTAAAAAGTCAATTTCCTGTCTAAACTTGCATTTTGGCTTTGTAGGGCAGTGTAGAATATAAATGATTTGAGGATTAAAAAAAACGAATATCCACTAATGTCATAAAGCAAGCATCATGATGAGAACCGTTTTTGAGGGCGAAAGCTTAATGTCAGACGCATTAGCCCCCACAGTTACCCCCGTATAATAGTGTCAAAGGAAGCCAAAGACCCCCCCACACCACCCCCCGTCGTTTCATCTGACCTTGAGCTGATCCGCTTGACCTTGGATTAGGCCCTGCGTCATGGAAGACTAGGAATTACTAATATTCTGGGAGTAGATGGGGGGTGGGGGGAAGGGGAAGGTTTGGGTTTTCCGACATTGTGTTTTCATTGGCAGAGCAGCATTTCCTGATTTGGTTTCTCTGTTGTAACCAGAAACAAGGGCAGCATGCTCTTCTATTTAGTTACAGGAAGAGATCTGAAATGCTCTTTAATGGCTTGCGGTCACTCTGCCACCCATGAAGCCAGCTGGAGAGAAACTAAATAAGATGGTCAACTGAAACTAAAATGGAAATGCGGGGAATTACATTGAATTCATCATTTGAATGACTCCTCCATCTGAAACAAAAGGACAATACTTTTTGTTAGCACAGTAGTATGAGATCTATTTTTATTAAGGTTCCACAAAGATATGCACATCAGGAAACAAACCTTCTTGCGTTCTTGTCTTTCCCCAACATTAACTTGTTCTTGTCTTTCCCCAACATTAACTCTAACCCTAACTCTAACTGTAGGAGCCATATTCCTGGATTATGCTTACGCGTCAGATGATCCACA
>CM059275.1:20772998-20775498 GCA_030347295.1 Setipinna tenuifilis
CTCCCTCTCTCCCTCCCTCCATCCCCATCGCTCAGCAGCATTTGCCTTCCAACTCCGGCTCCACGCATGGAAAATTGCTCTGGTGAATTTTTTCAAAGATAAAAAGCAGCGGCGGATATGAAGCTGTGCCAAGCCACACACACTCAGACAAACACAGCCACACACGCACACACACAGGCACACATACTCAGGCACACATACACACACACTTAGACACACACACACACAGACAAACACAGCCACACACGTACACACATACACACACACACACACACACACACACACACACACACTCAGACAAACACAGCCACACACGCACACACAGGCGCACACACACACACACACACACACTCACTCAGACACACACACACACACTCAGGCAAACACAGCCACACACGCACGCAGGCACACACACACACACACACAGACAAACACAGCCACACACACAGGCAGTCTCTCTTGCGCACACACACACACACTCAGACAAACACAGCCACACACACACACACAGTCACACAGAGCTACACACACAATCTCTTGCGCACACACAGCCACACACACAGTTCAATGCACGCACACACATTTTTCTCTTAAGCACACACACATTTTCTCTTGCACTCATTCTCTCTCTCTCTCTCTCTCTCTCACACACACACACACAGACACACATACACAAAGCAGGCTGTCATACGCACACACCTCTTTCTCGCTCGCTTCCTCCTTCTACAGCACACACACACACACACACACAGACACACACACACAGACTTCTGACAATTCCTGCTCTTTTTTCACCGCTGGGTTGTTCGGCAGCCTGCGCCAGGGAAAGATGGCAGCGTCGTGGCTGTGTGTGTGTGTGTGTGTGTGTGTGTGTGTGTGTGTGTGTGTGTGTGTGTGTGTGTGTGTGTGTGTGTGGCAGCTCACAGGCAGCAGGAAGGCTGGCATGGCGTAAATACCATGCCCAAGGGCATCGCCAGGGCTCACCCGCACCGCAGCCAAGTTGGCACGCCAACGTGTTGATATTTGTTCAGACCCCAGGTGCTGACACGGCCCTCAACGCACCACTAGCACAGCGTGAGTGTGAGTGTGTGTGTGTGTGTGTGTGTGTGTGTGTGTGTGTGTGTGTGGGCGTGTGTGGGTGTGTGAGTGTGGATGTGTGTGTGTGTGTGTTTGTGCGTGTGAGTGTGGGTGGCGGTGGCGGTGTGTGTGTGTGCGTATATGTCTGGGTGTGTGTGTGTGTGTGTACATAAGTGTGTGTGTGTATGTATGTGTTTGAGAGTGTCTGTGTGTGTGTGTGTGTCTCTCTCGCTGTGTGCATCTGTGTGTGTGTGTGTGTGTGTGTGCATCTGTGTGGTCATGTGTGCATGTGCGTGTATGCGTGTGTGTGTGTGTACATATGTGTGTGTGTGTTTATGTGCGTGTGTGTTACGCTCTCCCTTCAGAGAAAGGGGTCAGTCAGGGGGTTGTGGAAATATGAGATATGTGCATAGCTGAAATGCAAAGGCTAGGCCATCTCTGCAGTGGGGAATGAGTTGATGAGCGGGTGCAGGAGAGAAAGAGAGAGGGAGAGAGAGAAAGAGGGAAAGAGAGAGAGAGAGACAGAGAGAGAGGAAGAGAGAGAGAGAGAGTGAGAAACAAAGAGACAGACAGACAGACAGACAGACAGACAGACAGACAGAGACTGAAAGAGAGAGAGAGAGAGACAGAGACAGAGAGAGGGAGAGAAAGAGAGAGAGAGGTAGGGAGGGAGAGAGGGAGAGAGAACCATAAATATTATATAAATCTGTTAAAGAGCGTTGTAGGGGGCCCAGCCCTCACCCCAGCCCTCTCCCCCCTCAAAGACACAGGTTAACACACAGACACATGGACTCCAGCTGCATTGAGTTCTTTTCTCTCGCCAACATCTACCTCCCACCAGACAAACACACACACATACACTTTCTCTCTACAAACACACACACACACACACTCTCGCACGCACATACGCTTGTACGTGTACATACACACACACACACACATACACATGCATTCATGCAGCATGCACGTACACACGAACACACGCACACATTCTTATTCTGTTCTAACGTAATTAAGGCCGATGAAGATTTTGTGATCGCATTTTCTCTCTCTCGCTTTCTCTCTCTCTCCCTCTCTCTCTGTCACACACACACACACACACACACACACACAAACACACACACACTCACACACACACACACACACACACACACACACACACACACACACACACACAGACAAACGTTTCAGTACATTTATTTTCAGTTGCATCATACTGTAAGTCCACAGCAGGCTAAATCCTGTGGACCTCTTTGCTCTCTCAACACAGCACTACTACTAAAAACAAACTATTTTTCAACACACTATACTTTTTGTACACATGGATGTTTTCTGTTTTTTTTTTTTTCTTTTTCTTTTTTTAATGAAACCATTCTGATAAAAATAGTTGTGTTTCAATGGTGGCTCAGTTAATTTACAATAC
>CM059275.1:20792383-20817383 GCA_030347295.1 Setipinna tenuifilis
CCCAAACATTGACGTGAAGGAAGTTATGAAGCTTGCCGTAAACTAACAGACTAACAGCTAACACTCACGAATGCTTACAAACACTCACTTTGTGTGTTGATGTGGCTAGGAAGGATTCTGCCTACAACCAGCAATTTCAAAGAGACCAGCGCCAGACCCTCTGCACAAAACGAAGTGACGTACAAGGGGCTGGTTTACCAGACTACCCATGAACTGTCCTGATATACTTCCCCTTAGCAACACCCCTGGAAAGGCCCTACTTTGCCCTCGTACTGTTTGGATAAGGCCTGTGGCCATGGTGATGATCATCAGACAATGAGACAGTGCATGTGTTGACATGTGCTGACATGACGGTTGCTAACGTCAGAGCAACTGCCACGAAGGGGACACACTGTTGGTGTTTTCCCTTTTATGTTCTCTACAGGTTTGTAATACATTAGACAAACAAACCCAACCATAGGATGGTCCCCTAGACTCATGACAACAGTAGTATGAAAAAGCTAGGAGTAAAAGACAGGATAAGACTAAAATTGTTATGCGTTCTTCCAAACAGTGGTATGTTAAGATTAAAGAATCAGTGCTCAAATGTAGTCTTATATTTGTCGATATGTCGGATGTGTTAGGCGAGGAACTATCCCCACATGCAGTACAAGGCAAAAAGTTTGGACACACCTTCTCATTGAATGTTTTTTTCTTTATTTTCTTTATTTTCATGACTATTTACAATGTAGATTCTCACTGAAGGCAGCAACACTGTCAATGAACACATATGGAATTATGTACTTAACAAAAAAAATAAGACTTCACACTTATTTGTTAAGTACATCATTCCACATGTGTTCATTCACAGTTTTCATGCCTTCAGTCAGAATCTACAATGTAAACAGTCAAGAAATTAAAGAAAACGCATTGAATGAGAAGGTGTGTTCAAACCTTTGGCCTGTACTGCATGTATATGTATATGTACGTGCACGCTAAATGTACACTAAAGGATGGTAATGGGCTAACATGTGACCTAGTGTCTGTAGCTCTGACCCAGTTAGCGCTAACTGGAGTTAAAGCTGTCTCGTGTCTCGCGGCTGCTGTATCCCTTGGCCAAGGTCTGCGAGGGGATTAGAGAGTGCTGTGTGCTCTAACTTAAGCCCATAGATTAAAACAGCACAGCCACGCCTGCACCCACACTCACACAGGAAGTTCAGAGGGTCTGAGACTCACGCACGCACGCACACACACACACACACACACACACACACACACACACACACATAAACACACACACATAAACACACACACACCCCTCTCAGATTTCTTACCCTCTCGGGAATCTCCACTCCTCCAGGTCAGTGAGAGTTTAGAGCTACACGTGCACATACCGACATACACATACACAGACACACACACATACACACACACACACACGCACGCACACACACACACACACACACACACACACAAACTCAGAGGGGAAACCACAGACGGATGACTCCCTTCTACCCATAGAAGGAAATGCGCATGCTAAACTGTGCGGAAGGAGAAATCCAAATGCCAATTCAGACACTCTTCTCGGGATAAAGAAAACCCATCACAGGGTGCAGTCCAGCAGAAAATCTACAAAGCGCATAGAGCTATACCCAGGACTATATTTGTGGCAGGATGCTTTCGCACCCACTCTCAGTAAACACACACACACACACACACACACACACACACACACACACACATACACACACACACACACACACACACACACACACACACACACACACACACACACACACACACACACACACACACACGCTGCATGAAAATCTCCAGGGAGTGATGAGTCATCCCTTGCACAGGCCAAAGCTGAGAGCGTGCCAATGAGTTTGTGAGGGGGTGGGGGAGACGAACATAACACCCAGGACAAACGGCAGCGAATGGAAAAGTTAAGAGGATTTCACACATACGGTAACGGCAGTGGCCCGCCACTTGTGTCTGTAAGATCCCAAGACAGGGAAGCTGATTACTCGCTGAAAAGAATTAGCGTGAGTCACCAGCACTGTTAAGGTTGTGGTTGGTGTACTGTACTGTACTCTACTGTATGTCATGAGGTAAAAGAGACCAAAGACACAGGTGACAGTGTACTCTGCCAGGGCTTGATGGGGAATTCAAGTGACCCTGGGGCCAGTTGCACCAACTGGTCTTTGCTAGGCCTGGTCTTAACTGCTAAATCGGTCTTCGTTAAGACCAGTCTTTGGGACAGACTTTAGGTCGGTTGCACCAGCAGAACTTTAGCCGGGTCTTGACTACTTAGTGAGGCACGTCCGTGTGAGAATGTAGAATTTAAAATAAAATGAACGTTGCCAGGATACACTAACCATCTCTGCCAGATCAAAGCGCTAGGTTAGACTGATTGACAGATTGACAATGTCGACCACAACAAAAAAAAAAAAAAAACAGAAAGCTAAATTTTACAGACAGTGAAATTAAAATCTCCTCATGCCCACCACCCCATTGTGAATTACCTACCCATAGTTGGGGTTTACTACTTTTTACGTTTTACATTAATTACATTAACATACCAGTACCCCCCAAAAGGGTTTACCTGGTCTTATTTGGGAGGGGGGGGGGTACTCTACCCCCCAGTATCCCCTGTAATTCGAACTATGACCCCACCATCCCTGCAAGATTTGTGCTATTTTTCACACATTTTCAGTCAGCGCAATATCATGTCCATTCTGTATATTTGCAAAAATAAGTGTGCTCTCTCATTCCAACATTCGATCCACTGAGCTAATTCATTATTTAGGGGGGGATTACCCCTGAGACGCCATTGGGGGCTCACATGGTTTTACTTTTAGGGCCCCCCCCCACCCAGGGCCCCTTTCTGGCTCCCCTGGGACCCCGTCAGCCTGTCCGCTGATCTGGCTCAGCCCCCATTGCTAAATGCAAAAGGTCAAAGGTTATCTGACCGCAATTGGAAAAATATCCCTGACAGAGATGCACGAGGCCTGCTACCATCACAAGCAAGAAAAAGAAAAAAAAACCCAATCGCCCAAATCACCCATCGGGAACAGGTCCTATTACGCGTTCGGTTAAGAGCGCTAATCTAATTTAATTTAATTAGTCAGCGGCTACTCGTTTAATTCGTTACATAAATGATGGAGGTAGGTCTTGACCTGGCAGTGTGGGGAGGGCCAGGTAAGTTTGATGAGAAGAGGAGATGGAGGAGGATTTTTGGAAGAGGAGCGAGTCTGTGTGTGGGGAAATGGAAGGGGGGGAGTGGGGGTGCGAGGGGGGGGGGTTAATTAGAGTCACGTAACTGCGCTGAGGCAGATGTACCTATCTCGAATGAGTTTAGCCTCGAGACAAGATGGAGAGGAGAGGAGACTTGATGTAGCCCTCTTGTCAGCCTGCGGTGACACACAGACCCACTCAATGTACACACTCGTCAGCACACACACACACACACACACACACACACACACACACACACACACACACACAGACACACACGCAATCAGACTCGATCACACACACACCAACACAGAATCAGATTCGATCTCACACACACACACACACACCCACACACACAAACACAGAATCAGGCTTTGTCACGCAAACGAAAACACACACACGCATGCACAGGCCAATATGTTTACATGGGATCAGACACACAGTCACCAAGAGGGAATCTCTCTTCCTAACACACACAAACACACACATTTCCCAAACCCTGACTCCAATACACACACATACACACACACACACACACACACACACACACACACATACACACATACACACATACACACACACACACACACACACACAGGGAAGGAAGGTCAGTGCTAATTGAATTAGCCACTTCTGTCAAGGCGGCGAGCGCACGTGGCTGGCAGGGGGAAGGCTGTAGATAATCATTATGCTGCACCCCGGTGCTCCAGCAGCAGCCCTGCCCGGCCCCCATTGATTAGCGCTTTGATTCACGGTGCCCCCCCTGCCCTGCCCCCACACCGCCCCGTCACCCTCCCCCTCCTCCGCTACTCCACTCTTCCCCTCTTCCTCTCTTCCTCTCGCTCGCTCTTTTTTCTTGCTCTTCCTCTCTGTCTGTCACTGGTGCGTGCACGCACGCACACACACACACACACACACACACACACTCACACATACACTTTATACACACACACACAGACACGACACACTTACGCACACACACACACTCACACACACACGACTCGGGAGGCTGATGAATGGAAAGGGAGGGAGGCGGGGGCGTCGCATCATAACAGCACGCTGACAAGCCTGAATTAACCAATCAATAACCTGCTTGGGGAGGGGGAGGGGGAGGGAGAGGTGGAGGTGGAGGGGGGGGCAGGAAGCTAAAGGAGTGAGGCGGATTCCAAATAATCCAATCACGCAAGGGCTTCCCGGTTGACATGAATTGAGTGGGGGGTGGAAAGGAAAAGGGTGGGGGGGTGGGGGGTGTCTTGGGTGTCTTGTGAGCATTTAGGACGGGATGTGGGGATCGAAATTGGAGCAAAGAGGCAGAGAGAGAGAGACAGAGAGAGACAGAGAGAGAAAGAGAGAGAGAGAAAGAGCAGGAGTGGGAGAGAGAGTGGGAGAGAATATTCTAGTACGTACATTGAGGAAGGGGAGCAGAGACTAATAAACGAATAGAATAGAACACCGAAACGAAGGCATACAAGAATAACAATGGAAAGAAAGCAGGCAGAGGAAAGAGAGAGAGATAGAGAGAGAGAGACAGACAGACAGAAAGAGAGACAGACAGAAAGACAAATACAGGAGGAGCGAGAGAGAAAGAGAGAAAGACAGACAGAGAGAGAAGACAGGGGGTGAGAGAGTGAGAGAAAAGACAGGCAGAAAGAGAAAGACAGGGTGAGAGAGTGAGTGAGAGAGGCAGTGAGCGAGAGGGAGGGAAGGAGGGGAGAAAGTGAGGGAGAGTGGTTCGGTGGCGGTGGCGGTGGCGGCAGTGGTGGTGGTGGTGGCGGAGGAGAGGGCTGTCATGTGAACACGCGGCGGGTGATTGCACAGGCCTCCGCCGTGCCTCAAGGGCAGCCTTTTTATCACAGTAATCCTTCATCTTCACAAGCAGGCCGGCCAAGCAGCCCCTCAGGGACAGGGCGCCCAATCACACGCTAATGCATGGGGGGGGTTGGGGGGGGGCACACACATACACACACACACATCCCCACATCCACCACCCAGCACCCAGCACCTCCACCTTCTCCTCCTTCTCCACCACCTCTTCTCTCCTCCTCTTCCTCCGTGCTCTCTTGCACACACAACCACACCCCCACCCCCCCTCTGCCAACTCCACCTGCTTCTCCTCTCCTCCTCCTCCTCCTCCTCCTCAGTGCTCTCATGTCTCACTCTGCCTCCCTCTTCCTCTTCATACTCCCCCCCCCCCCCCCCCCCCCCCCCCCCACACACACACACACCCCACACCCCCCCAATTCACTCCAGTCCCTGCCTGCCTCTAATGGAAGACGTCCTCTGCTCTCCGTTGCCGAGCTTGTCCTCTCCAGCGCTGCAAGGACACGCTGCCAGCCCACTGCACCTATACGACACACAGGGAGGGATGCAGGGATGCAGAGAGGCAGAGAGAGAGAGAGAGATAGAAAGATATCACAAGGAAGAGAGAGAGAGACAGAGAGAGAGAGCACAAGGAAGAGAAAGAGAGAGCGAGAACTAGAGAGAGACAGATAAAGAGAGAGAGACAGCACAAGGAAGTAAGAGAGAGACAGAGAAAGAGAGAGAGAGAGAATGAGAGAGAGACCGAAAGAGAGAACTAGAGAGAACGGGAGAGAGACAGAGAGAAAGAGAGAGAGACACACAGACAGAGAGAAAGTGCGAAGGACTGAAAAAGGGATCCCATTTTCCCTACACAGCACAGCAGGGGTGTGAAAGGCAAAGTACTGAAGAGACGAATGGAGGAAGAGAGGGATGAGGAGAAGGAGAAAAGGAGAGAGAGAGGGGGAGAGAGAGAAAAAGGGAGTGAGAGAGAGAGATAGAAGAGACAGAGACAGAAAGAGAGAGAGAGAAAGAGAAAAAGACAGAGAGAAAGACAGAGAGAGAGAAAGAGATGGAGAGAGACACAAAGAGAGAGATACACTTCCCATGCACTGCACTGTACAAGGTCCTTCTCATTGATTGTGGATCACTGTGCATTAATGCTCGGCCGAGTGGGAGAGGAAGGGTGGGGGTGGGGTGTGTGTGTGGGGGGGGCACATTCATACAAATGCACTGAGCAAAACACAAGCTCACACCAAGGACACTGCACTCTGCTGAGTAATGGCCGCCAGGTCGATATGTTTTATGGGGGACAGAGAGGGGGGGCGGGGGGGGCTCCCCTTTGAGCTTTGTTATTTCGGGCCACTCGGGGGTTGGGGGGCTGTAAACCTATACTTTGAGTCGAACAGTAGAAGTACAGCGTAAACATGTCACAAACAGACACGTAAACATCCTGTGTTTTTCTCAAACTACTACTAAAAAAAAGGGACAATTCTGTTTTGGTAATTCAATTTAGTGAAAAACATTCTGGCAGCTCACTTAATTATGACCATTAAAATAAAATAGAGGACAAAACTTATTACAAGCTATTGCAACTGTTTTGAACGGTTGCAGAGACCATGGCCACATCCAAAATCATCACTCATTCACTTTGCAGTGCTCTATATATAGGGTGTGTTACATTGTTTGGTTCCCTACAAGTAGTGGACATATAGTGGACGGTGAACATTTTGCATTTGGCCTATATCTTTACTATATACCCTAATCCAACTGGATTTCTGGAATAAATATGTTTATATGTGTCTGTATATATCATCAGGAGAATATGAATACATGATCTGCAATATTTGTTTTTGTCTGGACCTGCGTCCTTGGAATAAAAAATAAATACACTTGACAGGGGTGTTTTTTTTTCCTCGAGATTCTTTTTCCCCAATGTGTATTTATGTTTCTCTTTCACTTTATCTCTATCTCTGTCCCTACAACACACACACACACACACACACACACACACACACACACACACACACACACACACACACATACACACTTAAAAAAGACAGAATGGGTGATTAGGCTATTTGTTAAAAAATAAACATTCTCTCACCAAAGACAAACACAGTAGATACCATCACAGATAATAAAATAAACTAACAAATGTATAAATTCTATTCACCACCCCCTTTCCTTCTGGCTCAAATTCTACCAAAAAAAAGACAGACACATCCAGATGCAATCACACAGACACACACACATACACGTCTACACGCCTGCACACACACACACACACACACACACACACACAGAGGTAAACAGAGGCAGGGAAATGCAAACAGCCCCAGCACACAGACACACAGGCTGCCAGGGCTTTAATAAACAGAAGCCCCATAAAACAAACACACAAACCATATGCCACCGCTCACCACTTAGCCAGCGCACACCTCCCACCCACATCCACACACACACACACACACACATCCTCACCCACACACACACACACACACACACACACACACACACACACACACCCCGTCTCCTCTATTGCATATCTGGCACACTGAAAAAAAAACATTACTAATGCTGCTGAGCTGAGAGAGACAGAGAGAGACAGATAGAGAGAGAGAGAGAGAGAGAGAGAGAGAGAGAGAGAGAGAGAGAGAGAGAGAGAGAGAGAATTTGAGAGAGAAAGAGAAAGCGAGAAACAGACAGGTAAATAGACAGCTAGAGAGAGACAAAGAGAAACAGAGAGAGAAAAAAGTGAGGGACAGAAATAAATAAATAGAGAGAGAGACCGAGAGAGTATGACAGACAGTCAAAACAAAAGCAGAAGCATTTTTTTTCTGGAGTAGTAAGGAGAGACAGCATTGGGGTGAGTCAGTGTGCTTGGAGTACGGAGAAATGGTCCTTCTTTCACATCCTGCTATGAAAAAACCCCAATCAGGAGTGCACAAGAATCTTGAGCACGAGCCCTGGCAACTGTTGCCGGCACAAACAAAACAACAGGGCTTCCCACATCTCTGACATTCTCTAATTCGGAATGTGGTCCCTCGATGACTAACACTTTGTCCCTTTAACACTCCAGTGATGGAAGAAAGCTGCATGTAGATGGTCATTTCAAGGCAACTGTTGACTCAGTGGGGCAGTGAGAGTGGAGGGTGGGTGTTGAGTGCATTCTATTGCCTCACCATTTCGTTTGTGTAGGCTAAGAAATCAGAGGAAAGAACAGCAGGTGAGACGTTAAAAACCAGTGTGAAGCTGCATTGTGCCAGAACCCAGCTGTGTGTGTGTAGGCCCAAGTGTGTGTTTGTGTGTGTGTGCCGAGTGTGTGTGTGTGGTGTGTGTTTGTGAAAGTTTCTGTAGTCATATGTGCACCTGTGTGTCTGAGTCGATCCCCCCAGAAATGAGAATTTCTGCTCCAGGGGACACTAGAGAGGATTCCCACACACTTCCTGAGGTAAAAGGGTTAATTAAAAGTTAATTAGGCAGAAAATGAAGGCCAGGGACCCACAGCTACAGCTGTGTCCAGCTGAGTGCTGATTGGCTGGAGCTTTACACCGGCTCATCTGATTGGTCCGCCAGAAAAGACACACAGTTTTTGTTCCCACGTGAAGGAAGTCCCTTACATTTACCTTTTCCATTACGTACAACCATATACTCTTTTTACAGTGGCTCTTGTTACAGGGCTACAGATTTATCTAGCTGGCTAATCAACAGAATGGCTGGGAACGTGGCACTGTCGTGTTCAATCTAAGTTAAATGGGGCATGAATCCATCCGTAATAGGCGTAATGAGGAATAAAGTGGAGTTTGCGTGATGCAGGGAAATCTGTCGGCTGTGGTGACTGACTGGCACAAACACACACCCCGAGTGAAACGAATAAAACAGAATAGAAGAGAATGCCTTTAATTGTCACTAAACACATGTACAATTTACACTATACACATGCACAATGAGAATCGAAAGCAACTCACTCTTAAGTGCAGACATGTATGTGGGATATTTACAACATCGAATAAAAAATAAAAACAAAAAAAATAAGTAAATAAGTGGCGTGTATCTGGATGCAGTGCACATGTGCCTCACCACTGTGCACATCGACATGCATGTGTTAGAGCCATGCCAGTGAGGGTTGATACTGCTGTTCATGATTATGTAAATACATGCTAATGTATACGTGTGTGTGCGTTTGTGTGTGTGTGCGTTTGTGGTGTGTGTGTGTTTGTGTGTGTGTGTGTGCGCAAGTGTGTGTGTGTGAGTGTGTGTGTGTGTGTGTGTGTGTGCGAGTGTGTGTGTGGTGTTGTGAGTATACTCCTAGGGAACACTCCTAAGGGGAACGAGGAAACTGGAGCCCAAGCGTGCTTGCTTGCTTGCTTGCTTTCTCTCTTCCATTTCACCACAGCACGACTGGAGCAGTGCCTGAAGCAAGCAGGCCATATTCTCAACACACTAGCACGTAAATACACAGAAACAGAGAGAGACAGAGAGAAAGAGAAAGAAAGAGAGAGAGGGAGAGAGAGAGAGAGAAAGGGAGACAGAGAGAAACAGAGACAGAGAGAGAAAAGGGAGACAGAGAGAGAGAGAAAAAGAAAGAGAGAGCGAAAGAACCAGAGAATGAGAGAGAGAAGCATCGTGAAAACGGTTAGCACACACACATGCAAGGACACACACAAACAAACGCACACGAAACACAACTGCAGATGAATGCAACCAAACGTTCCACAGGCACACACACACACGCATATTCTTGTACAAAGAGATCCTTTTTCTCCAAGACAACTGTGGGCAGAGACAGAAAGAGCGAAACAATTAGAGGACTGTGGCGCAAACAAAAGCGCCTCTCCACCAACACAGGGAGGTCCCCCACACATCCCTCACCCCCCATCCCTCCCAGCCGTCCCAGGCCCAGACCCTCTTAGTGGGCCCTCTGTGCCTGCCCGGGCCTGGGCACGGGGTGACAGAGTGCAGCAAGGGGTGGGTTGAGGGTGACGGGGGCCGAGGCCAAGGTTTTGTCACTGGGAGAAGCTTCGCAAAGGCAGCCCCCCCCCCCCCCCGGCCCCTCTCCTGGTCGGTTCCTGCATTCGGCTCACTGGGTCTTATCGGCCGCCTGCCACGGAAGAGAGGGTGGTGGGAGATTAAGTGCTGGACTGCAATCTGGCCAAGCGCAGGGAGATTTGTTTAATGTGGCCCTGACCGCCAGGGAAAAAGAGAGAGAGAGAGGGACAGAGAGAGAGAGAGAGAAAGAGAGAGAGAGCATGAAAGAGAGAGCTGGAGAAAGACAGAAAGAAAAAGCTGGAGAAAGGGAGAAAAAGACAGAGAGAGCGTGAAAGAGAGAGAGAGAGCTGGAGAAAGAAAGAAAGCGCTAGGGAGAGGGAGAGAAAGAGAGAGAGAGAGAGAGAGAGAGGGAGAAAGCGAGAGAGGGGGGAAGAGAGAGAGAGAGGGAGTGAAAGAGAGAGAGAGGAGCGCTGCGGATGAGATTTCAAAGAGAGCCCTCCGCACTCCGTCTCTCTCCCTCTCTCTCTCCCTCCCTCTCTCCCTCTCTTCCTCCCTCCCCCTCCCTCTCCGCCTGTCTCTATTTCTCCGTCTCGCTCTCTTCAGCACGCCTCCGCAGAGGCAGCAATTACAACTCCCTCCTCACCTACCCATCCACCCACCCACCTTCCCACCCTTCCTCCCTCTGTATTTTCAGACCTCCCAACCTCCCTCTCTCCCTCCCTCCCTCCCTCCTTCCTTCGCTCCCTTTCTCCATCCCTCTCACCCCCTCCCTCCTGCCATTTTGCTCATTACCCCTTTTCTGCAGTTCCACAGCTGCTGTGCTCACCCCCCCCACACACACACACACCTTCCCTCGCTCTCCCTCCCTCACTCCCTCACACACACACACACACGAACACGCTCTCTTTCTCACTCTCGCTTTAGGGGTGCAGGCAGAAATCATAAAATGGGTGGGCCCAGCAAAAAAAAAAAAAATCAGGTGGGCCTAGCCAAAAACACATAGGTTACCATTATTACTTAAACAGTCAATCAAACAAACAGAGCCTTCTGATTGGGTGGGCCTGATTGACAAGTGGTTGGGCACAGGCCCACACCAGCCCACCCCGTGGCTACGCCTATGGCTCTCTCTCTCTCTCTCTCTCGCTGGTCTGTAACGAATCATGCAAATCAGCCAGGCTCACATGGAAAATGCATTGAAAGCATTAATATTTTTCGCATGGATGGAAAGGAGGAGTAGAGGCTCGAGGAAAATTGTCAGGAGGGGAGATGGGAGGAAATAGAGAGAAGAGAAGTAGAGTGAAGGAGGCAGGAGCCATTTTGATGCAAAGGGAAACAATTACGGTGTCCTTTTTTTTTGGGTGGGGGTGGCGGTTGTTGAAAGGCACTGGCGGTGAAGGAAGCTGATGCAAACCCCCCCCCTTCTGTCTACCCACCTCTGAGCAGCTTGGCTTTTGGTAGGCTTACAGCTGTTACATTGACCTTTCCCATCAGTTAAACATAGGACAGCCATCCTTACCAAGGAGGGAGCAGCCATTTCCTCCTGAAAGTAACGCAACAGATCTTGTCTTTTTCTACACCTCCCCACCCTCCCCATCTATGGATTCTTTTTTTTTTCTTCAGATCAATGCCAATCATACTGCTCTATGACAATGAGGAGATTTATGGTTTCAGTGGAGCATGGATTGGCCAATCATAAATCTGATGGTAAATCCATAGCTAAATCATTCTACATAAATTTCTGACACCATTCCATTACACACTTGTGCACATTACTGTCAGTAATTAAATGAATGTGCTCATCTGACGCTGGTAATGAATTATGTCGGAAGCGAGCGGCACAAGTTACCATCATGAAATGCTACACTATGTGCGTGTGTAGTCTCTCAAATATGAATGTGTATATTCACATCTCTCCCTCACTCTCTCTCTCACACACACACACACACACATATTACTCACTTAGCTCAAGCAGATATCTCTTTAGTTGCTACCATACAATAACATCATCTCTTAATTAATCTTCATGGGGAAAAAAAATCTGTAAACCGCATTGTAAATATAATTACCGATGGTCAGGCCTGTGTCTCCATTTAGAGTGTGATGGCATCATTTAAACGCCTTAATTACAATTCATTTATGGCCTTATTTGTCATGCCTAATTTAGCATTATTTGTACCACTCCAAACACTTGCCGGGAGGTTCTTTTGAGCTGCAGGCCACACAGAGAGACAGGCTTTACCAACGCACAGGACTCAATGTCTGACTGTTAAGGGTTCCTGATCTTTCGTATTTTGCATAGACGAGATGCTTTACATAAACTAGTGACACTTTTGGACTGCACAGTGGATAAAAAAACCTGTTAACTTTATTGCATCCACACCGCTCAATTAGCATATCTTTGTCATTTGGACATCAACACGAAGGAGGGAGAATAGAAACTGAAGCCTTAAACTCGAAGATGCAAACCACTAGCCGGAATAAGATGGAATGCATTAGGAATTTGAAAAATATGTTTTTTTATTATTATTTAAAATTTAAAGGGAATAAACACAATATGGCTGCCTCATCTGATACCTCATCACTGCAAAAAAAAACCTACAAACCTGAAAGTGAACATTTGTGCAAGGCTTCCTCCCATTACATGGATTTTGGGCTAATTCTGCATGACCTTGACACTGGTCAGCAGCAGTCAATAGCCCATTAAAAGCCCAGCAGAAAGGGCAGCTCAATCATTTCTGAAAATCTGTGAAGAGAAGAACTCATCTTGAGCTAAGTTTGGATAATGCTCCCATGGTATGGGAAATGTAGTTTAACTGCACCTCTGCTCTGTCGTCTGAAGAAAGTAGAAAATGTAGCCTTCGAAGCATCCAAAATCATCTGCTTGCATGAAATCAGGAACATAACAATAACCATTGGCTTACATTGCATAACTAAACTCCACCCACTAACAGGGATAAAGTGCTTTTCAGCAACCCGGGCTTAGTGAGAAATTGTAATTCCTGTCTCGGAACCAAGTGAAATAACTTAATCTTTGACCCTGCTATGCAGACTATATAAAACAGATTAGGATGAGAAAATGTGCGCAGCAAAGAAGGGTTTCATTCATAAATGTGGTGGGATAACAGACTATTCTGTGCTTATTTTTTATTATGTCAAAGACATAACAATCCATTTAGGCATGCATTGAAACTTTTGCAAATTCCCAATTTCTAATTACAAAAGATTACAGGAAAGAGGTGTAGGCCCTTTCTTTTTTATTGTCCACTGTGCTTACATCTATTAGGTGCAATATCCCATTGCCTTAACATTAATGAATGTGTTTCATGAGGGGGTTTAAACGACTTTATTTCTCTCCAGCCTGTCTGGATTTTCTATGCTGGATTTGAGCAAATACAGCTTTCAGACCACGGGCCATTATTACATCATGCTCCAACTTCAAATGAAAAGGGAGAAAGGCATGGAAAAGCTAGATGGGAGCACATAATGTGTGTCAAGTCAGCAAAGCTGGATTCCAGGACTTGCTCATAATTATTACTTCCCCCCATAGTGATTGAATAGAACTGTTACACAGCGAGCAGGTTTTTAATTTTGCGTGTTAAAAACTATTCTAGCCAAACACAGTCACTCTAATGAGTTTCATTTTCACTGGGTCAGATACAGAGCGCAGATAGACACAGACAGTTACAACTGTGATGCTTGCGTCAGACAATGTTTATCTCTTGCAGCTCTTATCATTTACTGTGAATGAAGACCATAAACCTGTTCATCAGGATAAACATGTAGACTATAGCCATGTTTACTTTTTTATATATATATTTAAAGATGTCTTGTCATTTTCTTGTTTAGTATTTTTTATAAAATCTAATAAACTGTTGAAGCATAAAAAGTGTATTTTTGTCCAGCAGGCAACATTTTTTTTATTTATGCTAAGACACTACAGTACACCTTCTGTGCTGCTGACGCAAGAGCAGTGGCCTTGAAAGCACTACTTATTTGGTTTTAGGTTCAGGCAAGAGGAAAACACAATACCCTTTCAACATGGAATGTGTGTGCAAGAACAAATGCCTTATAACACAACTTCACACAGGTTATGACCCCATGGCTGGATCACTGTCAAGGATTGTTTTACTTGCGGACTTGCAGTTGCCAATTCACAAATGCACTGTGCGGCCAACCGTGTGTTTATCTCTTACATAATGACAAAGACTCAGGCAGGTCTTAGAAGAATGTGTGAAATGCTAACACAGCTATACTGTTTTTTTTTTTTTTTTATCAGAATGAGATGACACAAGGCAAAAACATGTACCCTACACAGGAAGTGTGAAGTCCTGGGACATTGCCACCGCTTCAGCTGTAATGGCAACATACGTATATGTCCAAAATAACAGCAAACTCCCATCTCGGCCATTTAAAAAGATCTATAGTCAGACACTTAAATAGGTACACCTCAAACAGCAGAGAACTTAACTAATATAATCTCACTTTATGAGAGAGTGAATAATAAACTTAACTTGAATAAGAATGTCTGTAATTAAACACACACATAGCTGACTTGAATACTTACAAAAAAAAATGTTTATTTTAGGGACCAGCATCTCTGTAGAAAAAAAACACACATAGCATTTAGATGGTTACACAATAAGCAACACAGGTACCTTTTCTGTCTAATCTCATGGAATCAATCACTTTTCTAGAACTTTGACAGCAGAGAAACATCATTCGATCCCATTTCATAGATTATTCAGAGCAATTTTAAATGCCTAGCATTACATGTCATTGTAATCCCAGAAAAGAAAGCCTGCTGATTAGTATGTGACCACTGTGCAAAGGGTCTAATTCTGTATAAGTTTAATGCCAAAGCCTGCTGCCCATATAACAGGCTTATACACATGTACAACTTCAGCATATATATATATTGCATATATTATAAACTATTATTAATATTACTTTTCAACCTTATTATTTATTTATCGACGTGTACGTCAACTCCTTGTGCCAACAGCAAACATATCAGGGTAAAAATAAAACGAAACACATCAGAGGACACCAGTGCAGAGCATTCATGTCAAGTACATTTCTCTTCCCAATCCAAGGAACAAAGATTCTTAAAGAACCACCAGGACAGGCCGCTCCCCGTGCTTTCACCGAACTTTCGTCGCGATGTATTCTTTGGTATCACCACCGCAGAACCTCGCCAGAAAGGTGAACTGGCCGCCTACAGTCCACAACCACCTATTCCAATTTCTTGTTTGTATCTATTCGTGAGAGTGTTCGCTTTACGTGTCAGCTTTGAGAGAACCGTGTGCAGCCCATTCAAATGGAAGTGAAATTGCTTCTCCAGGTCCTCGTCATCCGGCTCGACTCGAGTTGTCTCCAAAGCGTTTACGCCAAGTTTTTCTTTTCGCCTTTCTTCAAGCTGTACAACCCCCCACTCGATGTCATTTCGGATAGACTTCAATAGAACATAATCACCATACATGTCCCCATCTTGAAAGTAAGTAGCTGAGCCGTTGGTCGCGGTCCGTACAGGGTTAACATCCTTTTCCTCTTCGAGTGGCACGTCCCTGAGTAGACTGGGCACCATTACAGTCTGATCCATGTTATTAACAGCGCCTATGAAGCGATTCATGGCGTTAAACAAAGAGTTCTTTTGGTTGTAGGAATCTGTTATTTGCATCATCTTCACCGATATCTCGATTCACTTCCGACAAGTAGACTGGACTTTTTCACAGCAACAAGACGACCGATGTAGTGCAGGCAGATTGTTCGCCTGAAGGGATAACGTTAGCTAGCTTACTCAACACACTCACTGGTTCCAATGCTGAGTAATCGGCTTGGAAGGACGCAGCGATGAAGCTATCTTGAGAGACTCTCTTGAGCTTCCAAAAGTAAAGACAGCATTTGCTAGACGCGACAGTGTTCACGAAGAAGTTTGATCTCAGTTGGATCAGTATATAACGCCTTGGCTAACAGTAAAGTTTTGATACCTTTACAGTCATGGAATGAATCGGTTAATGTTAGCTGTTCATACAATCCTTGTACATGTCCAACTTGGTTAGCGATTTCAAGTAGTGGTTCACTGTCTGAAATGTAATGAGCAGGTGTCCTTATATATGGGCGTTTCCACAAACTGTCAATACGCCGGTAGCTATCTCCCCCAGGTTGTAACCGGATCAGTGTCCTGAAATGACAGGCAAAAGGGAGGGAGTAAGTTTAACTGCTGAAAGCCAGCCTCAAACACCTACGGTTATCGCTAAAACCAGCTAAGGTACTGTAATTTAGCTATTTCACTAGTCAGCAACTCAGTCGGCTGGAAAACGGTTTTGAAAAGATTTGACAATTCAACGTTAACAAGAGATATTTTAGTATAGGTGGGATACCTGAAACATTATAGCTTACTTTTTAGGAAATAAGTAGTTATCATCATTGCCTCAGGCGGGCCAACCAGAATTTCCTCAACTATCAGGCTAGCTAGCAGGCAGAATGATTCACATCTTAGCCAGTAAGCTTACCAACCCGAAAAAGACCGGTAGTGCTATTTCACTATTATCACACTATCCAGCTTTATACACACATCATATCTCAAATTAGGAAAGCTAGTGCCGAATGAGAGACATACAATAATGCACGTCGATTTAATCTAGTTAATGCAATCGAATTAACGTTACCGTTATCTGGATATCGAATAGCTAACTTAGCACCGTTAGCAAGGAAGCTGAAGGATGCGCTGGCTTTCATCCACCCCCTTTTTACCAGTGTAAACCCAATCCCTGAAATTGTAATGAAACAGAACACTGACCTGCAACAAATGCCGCATGAATCGATGTCTACGAGGAAACAGTAGTCAGTCTAGAGTATCTGCATTTAGATAACAGGTTTTCTGTAGCGCAACGCCGGTGGGTGAGGCCTCGTGGACTGTCTAGTGCAGTGCTTCTTTTGAATATTCATGACGGAAAGCATCAGCCCACAGCCGTACCTCCGTTTACAGCCAATCGAATTTGCGCCGGTAGCTCCTAAGGCGAGGCTAAATTATTTCAACCAATCAGTATCACGAGTTACACCATGTATCTACTGGCCCGCTGCCATCTGCCAGCATTTGCTATGGTGTTGCCAGTGCGCTAGTTCTTGGCCAGTTATGAGTCGGCGCCAGTGAGCGGTGTTTCAATGTTCATTATATTGCACTTACGTCTCACAAGTGCCCAGATTTTTTTAGTTGCTGACGAGGGATACATTGCAGATGATGTAGCGAATTGTAGACAAAACGTGGTTTGAAATGGAATGACTGGAAATTTCCACACCCCAGCTACCCACAGGATTTCTGTTGTTTTTGTCATTTCATGTTTTGGGTGCACTAATTTGTTAAGTTACTGTCTTATGGTAGAGACCTACAAAAGTTTGGATGCGGCATAGTGTGTGTTTTTTAAATCCTCACTATGGTTGTAGCTGTTGTAGCTTTTGGCCTTGCAAACTGGATCGCATCATTTCCTTGGCTTACGCTTCAAAGATGACTCCGGTGGAGACAAAAGCATTGTTAACACTGAACACATGTTTGCACACTGTCAATGATCAATCCTGTGTTTTCTCGTGTAATTAATGGTGGTGAGACGCTGTTAATAAACACCATGTATACAAAAAGCAGAAGATGGCTAGATGTTGGAGAACCACCTACACACTTCGCTGGTTGCATAAGGAGAATAGGCCTAATGTGAAAGAAGGTCTATTAAAATTGCTAATATTTGCAAATAATGTGACGGGAGGGGTGTGTGTGCTCAATGGAGGGCGCAGGCTATTTTCCCCTTTCAGTGCGCTTCTAAAAAGGTCGACGGTTTCATCGTCACGAATGATAGGAGATGTAATTTGCTCCCTCTATTTAACAGCATGAGCGTCGAAGGGACTCTGATCTGTCTTGCGCGAGTGATTCCTCGGGGAGTCTGCTGATCTGCGCTAATTTGCTTAACAAGATTAGTGTCCATGAGCGCGAGCGCTGTCTCCGCTTGGTTTACAAATTCCAGCCCCGTTCGACTTCTCGCTCTCACTCAAAGGCACGCTGCATTGCTGAAACTGGGAGTATTCAGCACTGGCCTACGTTAAAAAAAAAGATTGTAGTCATCCACACTATCAGAAGAGTAGCCTATCCTAGATAGAGCAACGACATAGGACATATAATCTAGGGGAAGAAAAAACTTTGTTCAAATTGAAGCCCACGCAGAAGTTCTTCACAGACTTAACCTAAGGGCCTACGTCCAATGAATGCCTTTTTTATTCTAGACAGTCACCCTCGTGACGTGAAGTGTCCTAACCCTTGATTAGACCGCGTCTATCATCAACTGCCTGAGCTAAAGTAATTACCGATAATTTTCCAGTGGGCGGTAATTCCGGGCCTTATACATAATCGCCTCCGCGAGTAGGCTCGTGTCTGCGGAGGACCTTTTGTTACGTTTTTCAACGAGATAACGTTGCCATCTAGTGGCAGGTAATTCAAGTAGTGGGATTTTGAGACGTTCTCCTAAACCTACCAAAGCTCTCTTGTCGCCGTCCTGAGTCTTGTACAAGTGCTGTTGGCTGTGCTGCAGTTTTTTCTGAAATGACGAGTCTCAATAAACTTCCAAAAAAGCACATAGGACTGGTATGATGTTGTGTTTCCTAAGTGGCTTATCACTGACAGTGTATCTTATCTTTAGTAAAGTTTGAGCATTCACAGTGACTGTGTTGGTTACGTTGATACAGAACACTCTTCATTCTATAGCGTTGACATTGTCATTATGGCCTCGAAAGATTAATCCAATGCATGGCATTGAAAAACTATATTATGACATGGCACGTGGGTCTGCCACAGGGTGAAACGATCGAGCACACAATATGGCAACCATGAAATGACCATTTTATTAATAGAGATCACAGTTGTTTACAATATCAACGTACATTTGTTGGCATGCTAGCTGGTGATGCGTTTTAAAAAGTTTATTTTATACAAAGTCTTATTGTTATGCTCATTGTACTGTTCAGATTGTGTATGACTAGGAATCATTTACAACACTTTTAGCTTTTCCACTTATTTGTCATATTTATTCCATCAACACAGAGGGCAGCTGCAGTGACGTATTTAAAACTGTGGCAAATAAAAAAAAGAAATAAAACAAAAACCTGAGAAACAATCTAAATGCAAACACTCATAAAAAGAAACTTGGAACCACCAGCCCACATGACTCACATCAGATTTTTCTAGAAGACAGTGCCAGTGACGTTAGCTCCATCCATCTCCTCCATCCACCTTCACTCTTACCTCAGAATATATTAGTGTAGTAACAATGTTCACCTGACATCTCTTATGTATCTTGGTAGGGCAGAGGGTCTTAAAAACAGTGACCTTTACACTTAGTCGTTTTTTTGTTTGTTTTTGCACATGTGTTATTTGGAGTTGGCCAAGCAGAGTTAGATTCCAGCTTACATATAGCAGGGGTGTGTTGGTGTGTTAATAACCCTATGTGCTATAACATTAAGTTCCACTTGTTGGTTAGTACATGACATTCTGAACAAAGATATGTGGTCACTATCTTTTTTTAAAACGTTTAGTGACAAGTATAGTGATTAACCACTTGGGATCTTGTCACTGAGAAAAAAAAAGACTAAACAAAAATTATTCTCCTCCCAAAATATCTTTGTGTATTCTCATTAGGTTTCATTCCCACCCTAAGTTGCTCATAGGGACAAACTGACCTATTGCGACTTTTCTATTTATTCTCTACCTCCCCTCTGGTCTTCAGGCCACCAGCCATTCCTAACGGCAGTCGACAAGCATTTGGCTCAGCTGTTAGTCCTCACCGCTGAGGACTGTGGCGGTCGCGAGTGACTCAGAGCCCGCAGTCGGTCACAGCTGACTCAGAGGATGGGGAGGACACTGCTGGTACGGACGGAGTGTCGACAGGGTGCATCAGCAAAAAACTAGACCAGGAGAGTCGCAGAGTGGCTATAAGTATACGATACTCTGGTCAGCGACAGAGGGGGTGGGGGGGTGGAGATGCTAGGCATTGCTGGGAGATTAGCGAGGGAACGCAAATAGCCCCCGGTCAAAGCTGTTCTGAAACGAGACTTAGACTCAGCGTCTGGCCTTGCCGTGTATTTAGATCCAGTAACTAGTTCGTATATAGCTTGTGATTTAAATAGAAACATCAATAAATAAATAAAATGGACAGTCACACGAATAGTGGGTCAGGGGCAGAGGAGGAAGGCACTAGGGTGGACTGGCCAAGGTCACTGGGCACTGAGCTGACCCGATGTGGACATTCAGCCAAGGGCTTTTTAAACTTTACTTTATTTATTTAAAAAAAAAAGGAAAAAGAGAAAGCAACACAAAACACACACACGTCCACAAAGAGCTACTAGTACACGTTTCAATGCGGAGCTATAGGCAATGTTTGTCTCAAACAGGATGCAGAGAGATGTGCTTCATGTAGCAGCACAAAGCGGACTCCATTTTGTGTCACTGAAAAAGGAGGCTTCCTCCCAAACAGAACAAAACCCACACAGCATTAAAAAAAAAAACCTTAACTTCATATTTGATTGTTATGCTATTTTTTTTCTTAATCTTTTTACGTCAAAATAAAAACATATCTGACATAAAAGAACTATGATTCAACATTTTAGTCACAATTATTTTGGTTATTTGTACAAATGTCACTGTGTGTGTTTTGATGCTTGTGTCGCTAGCGAGAGTGTGTGACTTTGCATGCAGGGGCTTTGTACAGCAAAAAGACCGGGAGTAATGAGTGTGTACACATTCTGCCTTTCCCCCCTCCTTTACTTGTGTTAAGGTCCTGAAAGAAAAACAAAAACATATCTTTTATCCCCCCCCCCCCCCAATCATGGCACAACTGCACGTTAAGGAATGATGCACTACAGAAAAAAAGAGTCAGAGATAGACAGACACAAAGAGAAAAAACGGAAGGAAGAAAGGAAGGAAGGAAGGAGGGAGGGAGGGAAGAGGAGTGGGTGAAAACGAGAGAGCGAGCAAGGAGGAAAGGATGGAGGGGGGAAGGACACATAGAGGGGTAAAGGCCATGAGAATGGAGTGTGCTAGAGTTTCAGGTATGTCCTTTCCCCGATGTCCAAGGTGACGTATGCCCTCTTGCCATCTCCCTGCAACACACAGCAATACCGTTTTACATTAGTCATAGTGCTTGTGTGTATCTGTGTGTTTGTGTTCTTGTGTGTGCGCGTGTGTGTGTGTGTGTGTGTGTGTGTGTGTGTGTGTGTGTGTATGCTCATGTTTGTGTGTGAATGCAAGGGCATTTCTTGGGCCATCTGATGTTACCACTCCTTACTGTAGCGTGTCAGTCATTATTTGTGACCAAGTGAGTGTGAGTTGTGATCTCCCTTTTGGGAGGTCTCTGGACACACCCAATGATTCTCATGACTACATCAGCCGCACACTGTCAATTCTAATTAGTAGACCTTACTTAAAAACGAGAAAAAGCTCAACTTTCAATTCTATGTTCACTTAGTCAAAAGTTATTGCCTTAGAAAACAGCCTAATTCGACTTTTAATTAGGGTGACTAATTAAAACTTACACCACAGCAAAGAGTCCCTACAGTGGCTTTCACATGTAGAGATTTCGTTCCAGAGTTTTGTCACAGTTGACCAATTTAGTAATAAGGGACATTCCTGTAATTTTCCGATGACACAGGGACGCTTTTACACAAGACTGGAAAAACCACCAGAGATTTGGGCAAAGGGTGGTGTTGGTGCCTGGTTGGACAGTTACACCCAGTATCACCAAATCTGGTTACACTGACACAGAGACGTCGCTTGTCAAAAGGCAGCACACACTCTTAAAGTGCTTTAATGGTTCTTCAAATCTCTGGATGGTTCTATGAAGAGTAAAAACTCTATGTTGAACCATTACATTATGTGAAAGGTTCTTCACATCAGAAATGGTTCTTCAGAGCCTCAGATCTTAATGGGCTATACTACTGTATGTCATATCGGCGTCAAATGGTTCTTTAAGGAACTGTTTTTTTTTTACGTTTTTTTAAAGCACTAAAAAAGGTTCTTCTATGGCATCACTTGCGGCCCCCAGACCACTACGGGGCCCCCAAAGGTTGACGAATCTTAAACTACAGTAATGGCAATACAGGTTTTTTTGAAGCTACACTAAGTAGTTTTTCGTCTTCAGTTGCCCTGCAGGTTGGAAACGAAATTGTCTCTAATTCGAACTACAAAGAGACGACCCGTTCCTCCAAATCTACTTAGTGCGGTTACAGCCCATGGAGGGCAGCAAAGCAAATTCAGAAGCGCTGTTACAAGTTGTCCAACCACTGAAACGATTTTGGAAACATTATTTTAAGGTTGAAAAAAAAAAACGACTTAGTTTTGCTTTAAAGGAAGTTGTGGAGTGTTTTGCTTGTGGACACAACAGACTCCAGCATCGCCTCCGCACTGACGGTCACCTTTAGCGGTGCAGGGGGCAGCACACAAGGGTCAGCACTGCTGCATTTTCAAAGCAATTGATCTGGGTCTGATTCCCGACCAGCGCAAAATGCCTTGGTAAGTCATTTGGAATTCCGCTCGAAAGCCTGACCTTTATTTTTTACGACCTGAGGAGACAGGAAAAGGGCAGTGAAACGTATCTTAGATCAAACTTGATCTGTCGGCATGATCGTCATTATTTTTTAGAACCAAAACAGTGGCAAAGCACTAAACTCTTACACCAATTCACACACTAGGCCTGCTCCGACGGCTTTAAATCATAATAAATAAATATAATGTATAAATATCATTTTAACAAGTTAAAGATATTTACATGTGTAGAAGTACACTATTTTGGCCTGCACAGTGGCCTGCAATGGTGGTTTGACATAGTGTGGTGATGTGATATTTAAATCAAGCATATGTACACTACATATTATCCACACACACGCAAAATAAAAAATGTCAGAGGCGACCTTTAACTTGGGATACATCAGAATTTGCAGAATTACGGCACCGTACAGAAAAAAAAAACAAACTGTGTGTGTGAGGGGGTGTGTGAGAGTTGGTCAGGGGGCAGAAATAGAGGCCTTCCTCTTTAACGCATTATCATAGCAAACAGGCTTGCCTATGAAACACAGTGAATGGGAGCCGTTTATTGGGGGGGGGGGGGGGGGGGGGGGGCGAGGGGGGTCGAGGGATGGGGGAGCGAGGTGGGGGGCTTTATAAACAGCTTTATTTATAATCCTGAGCAACGCTGTCAGGGCTCAGCAATTAGAGCTTCTGTGGGAAAGGTGTAAGCTTGTGATAACTGCACGCATGTGTGTGTGTGTGTGTGTGTGTGTGTGTGTGTGTAGGTATTGTGTGCATGCGTGTGTGTATATGCTTATGTATACGCACGGGTGCGTACGAGTGTCTGTGTCTCCTTCGTCTGTGTCTATGTGTGCATGCGTGTTTTGTGTGTGTGTCTGTGTGTGCACATGTGTGTATGTATGTGTGTGTGCGTGCGTTCATGTATGTGTGCCTGTGTGTGCACATGTTTGTGTGTCTGTGTGCACATATGTGTGTATGTATGTATGTGTGTGTGTGTGTGCGTGCATGTATGTGTGTCTGTGTCTGTGTGCTCATATGTGTGTGTGCGTGCATGTATATGTGTCTGTGTGTGCGCATGTGTGCACGCATGTGTGTGTGTGTATGTGTGTGTGTGTGTGTGTGTGGTGTATTGCTGGGTGTTCCCATTGTGGAGGTCTGCGATGTGTTTGCATGCCCTATGATGCCGCTGCCCTGGGCAATGCACCTGTAGGTGCGCCACATGTGACACACACACACACACACACACACACACACACACACACACACACACACACACACACACACACACTTGTTCTCACTTCCAAACACCTTGCATGAACATACAGACTTGTGCCCATGCACGCACGCACGCACTCACACACACACACACACACACACACCTCATTGTCTCACAGGCACACATACACGCGCACACAAACACACGCACACACACACACTTCACCGTCTCACAGGCACACATACACGCGCGCACACACACTCACACACACACCTCACAGACAGCAGGTTGCTTCAATAATTAATCAGTGGTCCTCGGGTGTTTTGCTCTCACCTCATCACAGGCTCCATTTCCATATCAGAGCCGCGTGTGGCTGGTTCATTGTCCTTGCCTTTGCTCTGCTCTCTCTCTCTCTCTCTCTCTCTCTCTCTTTTTCTCTCTCCCCTCTTCAATGCCTTGTCTTTGCCTCCGCTCTCTTTCTCTCTCTCTTTCCCTCCCACTCTCCCTCTCTCCCCCGTTCAATACCTTGCCTTTGCTCCACTCTCTCTCTCTCTCTCTCTTTCACTCTCCCTCTCTCTCTCTCTCCCTCCAGTTCAATACCTTGCCTTTGCTCTGCTCTCTCGCTTTTGTGCTTCCTCCCTCTTTTCTCTCCCTCCCTCTCCTCTTTCCCGCTCTCTCTCTCCCTTCTTTTCATCCCTAATGCGTTCCACTCCAGCTTCCACCTCTCTCTCCTCTTGCTAAACACACCGCCTAACCCTCCTAAGATCTCTCCAACCCCCCCCCCCACCACCACCACCACCCTGCATTTCATTACTCCCTCTCCCTCTCCCTTTCTCCTTCCTTCCCTTCCTCCCTTCCTCTCTCTGTCTCTTATTCCCTCCTTTATTCCCCATCTCTCTCTCTCTCCCTCTCTTTCTCTCCTCTCTCCTACCAACAGTGCCTGGTAACCAACACGGCTTACTAATTTTGGTGCCCCGCCCCCTTCTCTGCTCCATTTCACTGGGGTTGCAGCATGGAGTTTCACAGAGAAAGCTCCCTGTACTAGCCTGGCTAACGCGACTTATCAATGCTCTGCGAACATTGGTCTGGCCAAGCTGTGTTGTAAACCCATTTCTCAGAGGGCGGGCTTAACCCACGTGTGTGAAATGCCCGTGTTTGCTACTGGACGAAGCTTCGACCAATCGCGTCATTGCCTTTTTGAAATGCTACATTTTCAT
>CM059275.1:20827383-20994883 GCA_030347295.1 Setipinna tenuifilis
AACCGTTAGTGTTACGGGAATAAATAGGCCTACTGTACAAGATCCAAAAACTCTGTGTCGGAGCATGAACTTTTTCCAAATGGAAAAGTAAGAACTGCAAAATGTCCACGGCAAGATAAATGGGGCCAAAGCCAACACAGTACAAACACATATTTTAAAATATGCAGCTACTGCATAACATTGCTGTGTACCACGCTCCAAAGGGTGAGTGTGTGTACCATACAGGGCTTTCGTTCCTGCCCGTCCTCCCGGCATACACCCGCCTCTCTCCATTTTGTGTGATCTTGGCCTGTTGTCCCATTTATTTATTTCATGTGGTGTGTCCTATTTGTTTTGTTTCTACGTTTGACTTATCTGTGTCAAGTTTTGTGTTCTACATGTTTTTAATGTGTATGTCATGTCCTCATGCCAAAAAACCATGTTGGAAATTATGTTTTTGTCATTTCTAACACGTTATTCTTTAAATCTTTGTCTGCTAATCAATCAACCAACCAATCAATCAACCAATCAATCAACCAATCAATCAATGAATTAATTAATCAATCAATCACTCCTCCTCCCTAGCATGCACCCCTCCCCTGCCCCTCACCAGCTTCAGCATCCATGGGCTTCCACGGCAGGTGGCGAAGCATCCGAACAGGCCGAAGACGATGATGGTGGTTCCGGTGCCGATGAGCACATAGGGGGCGTTGGTGGAGTTCTCCGCGATCAGGGAGATGTACGGGCCAAGCATGAATTTACCCCATAGTCCCACCGCCAACAGGATCGCCCCCGTGATCTACAGGGAGGGAAGGGACAGACACACAAGGACAGACAGGAGAGAATCAAAATGAGGGAAGGATTGTTGTTTAGTCTAGGCTGTTTCTGGAAAAGCGAGATGTTTTGTTTTGCATTGCCGTAAGAACTGTTTGTAATCTCTCTGGTATTCTAGTATCTGTCAGGGTCTAACATCCATTCACAAGGACACAAGCTCTGCACGCAGGCTGTCTCTGTCTCACTGAGCAGATTGCACTGGCCACTGTCTCACAAATGATGTTGTGCTACCACCTAGTGGACAAGCTGGGTACTAAAAAAAAATACAAATTGATAACTTGCGTCATCACATATCATAGGATGACAGGAAATAATGGAGTTTGTAGTTATCGTATAAACTTAATCAAATTAAAATAAAATAAAGAAAACAACAAAATAATAAAATTCCAAATCAACTGTTTCTAATATATCTATTTTATTTTAACATTGAACATCAAAAGGAACAAAGTGAGTCTGCACTTTGCAAAATCTAATTATTTTTTTCTTTATTTCATGATTAATAATGTGACATGAAGTACATTTAGAAAACTACAAGAAATAATTAACATACAGTACAATGAATAATTAATGTACACACAACTTACAATAGTGAATAAAAGAGCAACAGGACAGCAAGTAAAGTAAGGTGCAAAAATCTTGTGGGGGGGGGTCATACAAGTACACTTTTTTGCACATGATGAAGTCCCTTGTAATGCTGAACGTGAATAACATGATACTGTTATACCAAACGCATGTGCCGCATTAAAATCTATAAAGATCAGCCAACTTGAGAACATTGATCCGATCCAGATCATCAGGAGCAGTTCCTGCCAGCTCTGGCCGCCTGTGTGTCTGACTCAGCAGTAAAGGGCTCTTACATAAAGTCCAAGCCCCGCACTTGATGGACGGTGCAGGGGCCCCTCACAGTATGGTTCCCCACTGGCAGCAGCAATTGACTTGACTTGGGCAACAACATAGTTCCTGTGGGTCGCTGGGTAAACTGGTGTTGTGTAACCACCACAAAACCTTTTCTTCACTTGAAGAGGGGGGGGGCTGGGCTGGCATACTGATAGCCCCCCCCCCCCACCAGTCTCTAAGGCCTAGACAACATTGGTTTGAGAGCAATAACACAGCAAGACAAAGTGTGCTATCTTGTTTCTCTTAAGAGATTCTCCCACTTATTTCTACAGAGCAGAGACCTCATTTCGGACCTTAGACCTATTACAGGAATTTAAGAGATGTAAAGCCATGTCACTCTACATAACACCTTTAAGCTGGTTAAGTAACGCTGAAAGTAACTCGCATGGGGGGTGTCAGGTACTAGCCTGGTAAATCAGCCCCTCATACTTTACTTCCCTCTGTACAGAGGGTCTGAGGCAGGTCTCATTAAAATGGCTGGTTGTAGGCAGAATCCTTCCTAGCCAAATCAGTGCACAGAGCGGGTGTGAGCATTCATGAGTGTTAGTTGTTAGTCTGTTAGTTTCTGGAAAGCTTCGCAACTTCCTTCATGTTAATGTTTGGGTAAAGGCAGATCCAATCTTTTCACATTTCAGCAGAGTCCACACCTCCAGGAAGACAACCGTTTCTCAGTACAGCACAGCCAGACCCCCTGTACAAAACAAAGTGAAGTACAAGGTGCTGGTTTACCACCAGGCTAGATGTCAGGGGCAGGGATTGCACAATCCAGCTCCACTGTGTGGAGTCATAAGGTGAACTGCTGCCAGGCGAACAGCAGAGGGCGCTGTGGTCCGCACCAAACTGTGCTACCTTGGTGTGCAGGTGCTGTTGCTGAGGGGATTACGCAGAAGGGAGGATGTCATTGGGCACGGTTACACCATCTCCATCTCCTGCCTGCATCTCTTTCTGCCCACCACCACAGTGCCCACCACAAGAGAGGAGGAGAGAGAGAAATACAGATACTTAGCTAGAGGAAGAGTGAGTTAACGAGAGGCAGATAGCTTAGTTTTTTTTGGATTTATGTCTTCCTCTGTTGAAATAGAGGAAAACAGAGAGAGGTAGAACGCTATGCCTGATCAGACAGCCACTGTTTCATACAGAAGGGTTAGTCAGATGGAAGTTTCTACTGTAATCAGGTGCTCCACTACAGAAAGAAAACTACTGAGGAAATGTTTACTTCAAACCTGTCTACCAAAGTAAGGCACAGCACCAATTAGTTGGAGGACAGTGGAAAACATCTTAGGAAGAGAGCAGACTAACGTATCTAAAGTGCGGGTGTGTTTTTAAACTAGGTTAAGTGTATGCACGCTGGGACTGAGTGGCTGCAGTTCAAACACTCATTAAAGATTTGAGCAGCTGGTCCTGGAGGAGCCGGTGAAGTGAAGTAGTACTGCCGCACTCTCCTGTCAGGAACATCAACACCCATCCGGAGATGTGTGTGTGTGTGTGTGTGTGTGTGTGTGTGGTGTATTTGTGTGTGTGTGTGTGTGTGAGAGAGAGAGAGAGAGAAGGACAGCGGGAGAGAGATAGAGAGAAAGAGTGCTGATTTAGTAATGCATGTGTGTGTCTATGTGTGTGTGTGTGTGTGTGTGTGTGTGTGTGTGTGAGAGAGAGAGAGAGAGAGAGAGAGAGAGAGAGAGCGGCAGAGAGATAGACAGAAAGAGTGCTGATCCAGTGATGCGTGTGTGTGTGTGTGTATGTGTGTGTATGTTGATGTAAGTATGTGTGTGAGTGTAAGAAAGAGAGAGAGAGACACATAGACACAGGCAAAAACAGATAACTAGAGAGAGAAAAAGAAAAGAAAGAGTGAGGAGAGAGCACATCAATATGGCTCCACCACTCCAGTCTTTCCGCAGCATGGGGTGTTGGCCTCTGCAGACGAAGCTGGCTCCTGCACGGATTGCGGATGACCTGCCAAATCCATCCCAGCCCCTGGCACTGGCACTGGCAGCCCTGCAGGCCCTGACACCAGAGGCACCGCTAGCCAACAGGCCACACAGGCAACTGTTTGGGGGGCCCCAGGCCACTAAAGGGCCTTGGAAGGCTGACAACCTCGAAACTATAGCAGGAGCAATGCAGTTTTCAGTTAAAGTGGTGGGTGTTTTGGTAGCCTGGTTAACCAGCTCCCTCGTACTTCACTTCAGTTTGTACAGAGGGTCTGGCTCTGCTGCATTGAGAAACGTTTTTTACCTTCTGGAGGTGTAAACCCTGCTGAAATTTTAAAAGATTGGATCTGCCTTTACCCAAACATTAACCTGAAGGAAGTTATGAAGCTTTTCAAGCTTTCCAGAAACTAACAGACTAACAACTTACGCTCACAAACGCTCACAAACACTCGCTCTGTGCACTGATTTGGCTAGAAAGGATTCTGCCTACAATGAGACCTGCACCAGTCCCTCTGTACAAAACAAAGTGAAGTATGAGTTGCTGGTTTACCAGGCTAGGTTTTTGGTTGGGGCTAGCCTAAAAAACTAGACGTACCCTAGTGTTAGCAAATGAAATTCCTATCCTGGGTACAGTCTAGCAAAGACCCATAGAAGCTCATTATCCATTCTCCCAAATCTGGTGGGACCAATCAAATAGTTTTTTCATTTTGCTGGGCGGGTTTAACATGAGGACGTCATGGCTGTGACAGTACACTGGTGTAGTGCTAAGGTAAACCAGTTTGTTGGTCTGATTGGTCGTAGCACTACCCAGTTGCTTGCAGAGGCGGTTTGAAAGACAACTGTTGACGCTAACCCTTGGATTGCATTGCGCCTGGCCTATTCATCGTGGTCAGACAACACAATTTGATGTGGGCTGGCTTGTCAGCAGACGTGTGCCCAGAATGTCACATGTGGGTGGGAATTCAGTTTATCTGCAAAATTAATGGAAACATTTTTGGGGGGCAGAGCATTTTTTAGTATTGGCAGGACTTGACTCTGGGGGAGGGGGCACTGCCCACCCGAGCCCACCCCTGGCCACCCAAGTTGTTAGGCTAGCTTGGGGCCCAAACGAAGTGTACAATCGCCTCTCCCTGACACCCACTATTCCGTCTCTCACCACCACCACCACCAGCACTCATATACCCAGCGGTGGGAGTCTCTGGCACTCTCACACAGGAGACTAGCTTCCCCTTAGGATTTACAAGCACATCTTAATGAATCTGAATATTGTGGGGAAAGATCATTTCTTTCAAATGCATTGTGAGGAGTGGGGGCATAATAAAACAATACTTTAAAGAAGGCTTAATAATTTCTTTATTAAAGTATGTATTTTTTATTGGTCTAATGTAGTAATATTCTAGTTTTCCAGGAAAAGGGTTCCTTCGGGTTTTCATTAGCTGTAAGCTGTAATCATCAAAATTAAAGCAAACAAAGGCTTGAAAGATTTAATTTTGTGTGTGTGAAGATTCATACGATTCATATGAGATATATCAAGTTTCGCCTTTATGAATTTAATAAATAGCTGAATTAAAATGAAATAAATGAACTTTTTTTCCATGATAATCTATTCCACTGAGATGCTCCTGTTACACACAGCATTTGAACTTGACAGCACGGCTCTCTTGTCATTCTTTATTGCGGGAGGCCTGCGGGAAAAGTCAAAGTCGCGCTGTGAGACTGGTACATCGGTTTCGCTCGCTCGCTCTCTTATCTCCGTTCAATTAAAATGAAGTCTCACTTTGGGAATGATAGCCAGAGTCTGCTGCGGCACCCCCGAAAAAATGACTGGTGAGAGCAGGGCTGGGCCAAAGCAGCTTTTTTATGACACTCGGTGGGTAATGGATCAAACACACACTGGGCTAATCACCATTAGCGCTCGGGTCGTTTTCCACAGACTCTTAAACCAACAAGGAGCAGCGAACCCTGCACAGGAAGAGAGATAAAGTTCTTGTGACTTCTCTCATTTTTTTTTTTGTTGGAGCTGTCATGGCAGTGCGAGGGGCAGGGGGGGGGCATGCCGTGCTAATGCAGTACCAGCACTAGGGCAAAGGGGCAAAGCACTTAACTCTCAGGCCCCATACTGCCCTACAAATGGCAAATGACGTTAACTCACCAGAGTGTGAAACTGAGAAAAATGACTTTAAAAATCTCCCGCTTGCATGTGTTGTCAGCATTACGGCAAAGACAACATCTTATTTTTTACCAAAAAAAACAACTAAATTGACTCAAGATATTTGGCCATACGATGAAACTGATGTTTACTGTCCCAAAAAAAAAGACAGTAACTCATTCTTGCCCAATTTGAAGTTATGGTCTTTGGCCCTTTGCAGGGCAGTATGCACAGGTTACTCTAGAGCAGTGGTTCTTAACCTTGTTGGAGGTACCGAACCCCACCAGTTTCATATGCTCATTCACCGAACCATTCTTTAGTAAAAAATAAAAAAATATATATGATTTTTTTACTGGTGCACAAAATTAACCGTGCATTAACGGCTCCACCGAGGCTCCACCGAACCCCTGAGACCGACTCACCGAACCCCTAGGGTTCGATCGAACCCAGGTTAAGAACCACTGCTCTAGAGTCTTTTAAGGCTCCAGGCAAAAAAAATCCACAACTCTCATTGAAAACCTCAATACTACGGCTGCCGTTTAAGGTTTGTCAGCCTTCAAGGGCCTCGTAGTGATCTGGGGCCCCTAGCAGTTGCCTGAGTTTGCTTTTTAATGTTCGTCCTCTGGGTATACACTCTAAAAACACTCTACAGCTGCTTAAATGGTTCTTAAAATTTCTGGAGGGTTCTATGGAGAGTGAAAACTCTGTGTTTAACCATTACATTATGTGAAAGGTTCTTCATGTTAGAAATGGTTCTTCAGAACCTCAGATCATAATGGGCTATGCTATGTCATATCGTTGTGAAATGGTTCGCCTCAACAGTTCTTTGAAGCACTAAAAAAATGTTCTTCTATGGCTTTGGTCTGAAGAACCGGTACTGGCCTCACTATTTTTTAGTGTAGTCAGTTCGACTCCAACCCCCCCATTCGCCCACCCCCCCAACCCCCCCCAAACTTCAGTCCGACTCCAACCCACCCCCCCCAAACCCCCCACACTTCAGTGCCCCTGACCATACGTGAGTGCTAATGCAGCCATTAATAAGCAGTGGTGGTGGGTGAGGCTCTGACACAACCCTCTCCTCTTCCCACCCTTCAGCTCTCTTAGAGCAGTCAGTCCTCTGGGGAGCTCCAGGGCTTACACAACCCAACCCAACACAACACAACACAACCTGCCACAAAGGCACTGGCTGGTTCAAGAGTGCCGAAGAAGAAGCCTGCCTACCCATCCTCTTAGTCACACACACACAGACACACACACATGCACGCACACATTCTCTCTCAGGCGCGCACATACATACACACATACATATTCTTTCTCACACACACACATGCGCTCTCTCTCACACAAATTCAAACACCCACCCACACACCTACCCACCCACACACGTACACACGCAGCAAAATCAGCACCCAACTACACAACCATTCTTGGCATCTTTATTTCACTTTTCTCTCACTCTATCTCTCACACTCACTGAAAAACACATTCTCTAACTTCTTTTTTTTCAAATACACCCACAGCCCTTTCACTTTCCCTCATAGACAGAGACTGCAGAAAGACACACACACACACACACACACACACACACACACACCGTACCTGTCCTTTAAACCATCTCTCTTTCTTTCTCACTGTGCCTTTCTATCACAGACACACACAAAAACACACATACACACATACACACACAAACTCACTCTCTCTCTCTCTCTCTCTCTCACACACACACACACACACACACACACACACACACACACACACACACACACACACACACACACACACACACATACACAAACACACACACTGTACACACACACAGCTAGGCCGTAAATACAGCCGGGATCGATGCTAGCTTCTCCAGCCCACTCAGTGAAGTGAATTACTGTAGCTCACTCAAAGACGGCCAGCATCCAGCATCTTCCCGCAGGCTCCCACAGACCCACAGACAGGCACCCAGGCCTCAGCCACTCTGCTGACATACACAATATCTTTCCCTCAAGATGGATAGAGAGAGAGAGACAATGAGATAGAGGGGAAAACAGAGAGAGAGGGAGAGAGAGAGACAGAGAGAGAAACAAGAGAGAGAATGAGAGAGGGGGAGAGAGCGAGACAGAAAGAGAGAGAGGATGTGAGAGATAAAAAGAGACAGAAAGGAAAGAGAGAGATAAAGAGGGAGAGAATGTGAGAGGGGGAGAGAGCAAGAAAGAGAGAGAGCATGAGGGAGAGAGCATGAGAGCGAGAGAGAGGGAGAAAGAGAGAGCAAGAGGCAGCTGGTGTGCCATTGTGTTAACCTCTTCTCTATGCCCATCTGTGCTTTCTCTCTCTCTCTTTCCTTCTCTTTCTTTCTCTCTCTCTCTCTTTCTCCCTCTTTCAGGGCCCCTGATGTTCCTACTGTACTTTAGCTGACATAGGCTGGGAACTGTTTGACAGCACTCTTCCTTCCTTTCTCCCTTTTTTCTCTTTTTTTCCTTTGTAACTGCTTGTCTGGCCCTCCACTCCATTCTCTCCTGTTCTTCTGTCGCTTCTAGGGCTCAGGCTGTTTGCCACCCTGCAGTGTTGTCTTTCTAAAGGGAGTGCTAATTAACACGCTCCACATGAGGAGCTACGTGTGTGTGTGTGTGTGTGTGTAAGAGAGAGAGAGAGAGAGAGAATGTGTGTGCATGTGAGTGTGTAGGTGTGTCTGTGTGTGTGTGTTTGTGTGTGTGTGTGTGCGCGTTTGCGTGTGAGAGAGAGAAAGAGAGTTTGTGCATGTGTGTTTGTGCATGTGTGTGTGTGTGTGTGTGTGTGTGTGTGTGTGTGTGTGTGTGACATAGAAAGAGAGAGCGTGTAAGAGAAAGACACAGAGAGGGAAAGACATAGAGAGAGTGAGTGTGTGTATATATGTATATGTATGTGTGTGTACGTGTGGTTGTGTAAATGTGTGTGTTTGCCTATGGTTGTGTGTGTGTATGTGCAGGGAAAGGGCCATTGGTTCACATTGCGAGCCCAATGCGGCGGCCATGTTGTCATTCTAGGCATGTCTGCTGCACTGAACAAGTGGCACTCAGCCTCAGCCTCACAGTCTCCTGACTCACACCAACACAGACAGACAGACAGACTGACAGACTGACTGACTACAGGCTCTGAGAGACACAGAGATGACAGAAAGAGAGGGGGAGAGAGAGAGAGAGAGAGAGAGAGAAAGAAAGAGAGAGAGAAAAAATCATGAAAAGCACACAGATGGACTGAGTCACTGAGTCATTCTAATCAGAAGTTCTGACAGAGAGAGACGTGGGGAGAGACAGAAGGTGAGAAAGAAAGAAAGTGAGGGATAGTGAAGTGAGTAAGGACAACAGAGAGAAAACAAAGAATAGGGAGAAAAAAGGAGGCCGGGGGTAGAGGAGGGGGGTGGGGGGGGGGGGGGTGAAGAAATGAGGAGTGGGTGGGGGGGGGCACTGTACAGCCGTAGGAGCGTTTCAAAGAGGAGATTGGGGCACATGTGCTCGTTACAATAAGGCTCATGCATAATGCAGCAGCCCAGCATGAATGATTCAGCGACGCGTCTGCTGCCACAGCCTTGCCCCCTCGGGTGGGCCGTGAAAAAAGTGTGTGTGTGTGTGTGTGTGCGTGTGTGCGTGTGTGTGTGTGTGTGTGTGCGTGTGTGTGTATGTATATGTGTGTGTATCTGTGTATGTATATGTGTGTGTACATCTGTGTGTGTTTGCTGGGGAGGGGGCAAGGGGGTCAGAAACAGAGGGATTGGGTAATTAAATGAAGTGGAGGGTCCCCTCTACCACACAATGGCCGCACTGGTCACCACATGGGTCTCCACTTCAACGGCCGACTTCTGATGGTAGAGCCCCCAAAAATAGCTTTATCCCACTTCACTGTCACCTGTCACTGCCACATGTTCTAGCATTTAAGAAAACAGTACAGATGTATAAATGGCACCATAAAACTGTATTAACTTGTGTTGATTTGAGGCCACATTGAAACTGTCCAAACTGATTATTTTTATTATATTACATTATTATGGTCAGGCATTGTGTGTGAAGCTGAACGATCACATTTTGATTCTATTACATGGTCAGCCATTGCGTAACTCTTCCAACATCCCACTGAGACCTGGAGAGGCCCTCTCCCACCGTGTGCATGGTGACTCACTGGGTTTTATGCTATGCTAGCCGGGGTGGTAGTCTCATGCTTACCAAAACTTAGCTTCCAAAACTAGCAGACATCCCAAGTCTCCTACGACCTCTGGGAGTCTCCCACATTTAAAACAGTGACTCCCGGACACCCGCAAGTAATACAAAATGTCGACCTCTGTCTCTCTCTCTCATTAGTCTATTCAGTTTTGACCAGTTTTTGCATTGTTGACCTCCCTGAAAAGAGTTTCTGCAGGTTAGGTTGTCTGAACTAGGGGGGTATGTTACCTCAGAGCAAGTGGCTAACATTCTAATAAAATATCCCTCAATGGCTTTGTTGTTCTAGGAGAATAATGCCGTGTAAGACTCTTCTATTAAGGGGTTACGACTCACCCTGAATTAACTTTCCCTTGGTTAGACACTAAATCACCTACTTGGAATACCCCCCTCTGGACTGTAAAAATGATTCTCAGTGCAATAAGAAATAGCCATGTAGCTTCTGGCTCATGGCCTTTAACTGACCCCTTTGCTTACTTGACAAAGACTGACTAGCATGTCTTTCAATTTGGTTAAAAAAAAGGGACAGAAAGAGACAGGGAGAGGAAACAGAAACAGAGAAAGACGTGAGGAAAAACAGAGAGACAGAACAAGACAGAGAGTGAAGCGTGGCTGTGTTGTTCTTTGTCTGCTTAACAACGCTCGCAGAGCAATGGCCAATTTGTGCGAGCTCGTCACGGGGCTGGGGGCGGAAATCAATTATACTACCCACAACCTGAGAAAATGACTTTGACAGGGTACCATGGCAACACTTTGATTGTGTGTGTGTGTGTCTGTGTGCGTGTGTCCGTGTTTCACTGTCAGCCAGCCTCTCCACTCTCCATAGAATATTTGCCGTATCGAGTATTTCAGGCAATGCCAACAAATCCTTTATACATGCGCTTCTTAGATTTAAATGTAATTTTAATATAATTTTCAATGAATACCAAATGTATTTTCTGACTGCTGTGTGCCATATTGTTTTTGCTTTGTATCCTATTGTAGACTATGTAATTTTTTCCCCACATATTTTAATTCACTGTGTAAATCTGTGCTAATGTTCACACTGCAGTTAGTGCACCAACAGACTACACATGTTTTTTTTTAATCACTTTTAATATAGGTCTGTGTTTCAAAGCAAAATTAAGTTAGATTTGGAAAGAAAAATATCATGTGTGGAATACTGACAGCTTCTCTACATAAAGTGTCCTCTTTTGGCCGGAATGCTGAAAAATTAACTGCTATTCCATTTTTTTTTCTTAACTTCAGTCTTAACACTGTTAGTCCCACCTCCCCATCAGGGCTAGAGGCCAAAGGATGACGAACCGTGGTGCAAAATTCCCCAATGTTTCTCCCAATGTGCTGAAGCCATTGATATTTTCCAAGAAGCTTTCACAAATTCCAAATGGCCCCGAGAAACATTCCGGTTGTCACATTTCCACAATCCACTCATGTGCTTGGGAGGGGGGCCGTAACCTTACATGTTATAGGTCGCAAGCTTTGAACAGATCGGAAGAAACATGCACCACTAGTATTACGGTAGCCCTTAAAAACACCATTATCTTTCAAACTGCCCAATATTTTTGTCTTTTTGCATACTTTTTCAGGCAGTATACCGCACTCACGCTCACTAGAAGTGCCAGGAAGACAAAAGCAGTATATTTAAGGGGTATGTTTTACAAAACTGAGTTCCGTGTAATTTCTTTTTTTTTTGCAACCAAACTTTCCGTCAGTCTAGAACTCAATCGATTAGTTGACTGAGCAACAGCTTAATTTATTAAATTTGCATGGATCTCAGAGTGCAGAAAACTCATTCATGAGTACACTGACTTTGTGTGCATACTGAAATGAACTCACAAAATCGAAACACTTCTGGCTAATATAAGAGAGCTGAGAGGCTTATGGCAAGTCTTAAGAGAGTAAGTAAGTTTAAGTAAGTACATTTTATTTCTAAAGCGCATTTCATCAAAGCTTCCACTGACCACAGCGCAGTACAAAAATGCAGGTAGATAACAATAAATAAATAAGTGGAATAAATAAAGTAACAGCCTGTTGGAGGCTGATCATAAGGCACCACGCCCTACTGTTCCCTGGCCGCGGTCCTGGGCTGTGATAGCCATCTCTCTGAGCAGGGCCGAGCTGCGCTTGCTTGTTAATGTGTTTGTGACGAGACAAGCTCTCCGCTGCTCCTTCCATCTGCCGTGGCGAGCGGGTGGTGCCGGTGCAAGATGGTGTGTGTTGTGTGTGAGGTGCACGTAGGTGTGTATGTTTGTGTGTGCGTTGGTGCCTGTGCGTGTATGTCTGTGTGTGTGTGTGTGTGTGTGCGTGCGCATTGGTGTCTGTGTGTGTGTGTGTGTGTCTGTATGTGCGTGTGTGTGTGTGTGTGTGTTTCTGTGTGTCTGTTGCGGTGTGTGTGTGTGTGTGTGTGTTTCTGTGTGTGTGCGTGCGCATTGGTGTCTGTGTGTGTGTGCGTGTGTGTGTGTGTGTGTGTGTTTGTGTGTGTGTGTGTGTGTGTGTGTGTGTGCGTGTGTGTGTGTTTCCGTGTGTGTGTGTGTGTGTGTGTTTCTGTGTGTGTGTGCGTGTGTGTGTGTGTGTTTCTGTGTGTGTGTGTGTGTGTGTGTGTGTTTCTGTGTGTGTGTGTGTGTGTGTTTCTGTGTGTGTGTGTGTGTAAAGTGAGGAAGGGTGATGTGGGGGACCGGCGTGAGGTCACCAGCTCTTGCACCTCTCTGCTACAGGTCACATGGAGTTGTGGGAACCGGAGTCACATTGTGCTCCGCACCGCAAAGACAGAGCTGGGGGCAGTACCAACACGCTAATACCTTAGCTAATGCATGCTAAAGCAGCACACTAATGACTAAGCACTTACACACACTCACAAACAGACACACACACACAGGGACAGTAAGAGAGAGCAATGGAGAGAGAGACAGAGAGAGAAAGAGAGACAGAGAACGAAACATGACTCCTGGTGATGAACTTCTGAAAAACCATCTGTCCATCCTTTCTTACACTTGCGCGTTTCTCTGACATTCTGCCATTTCGATCGCCGGTTTTTGTGGCACCATTAGGCAACTGCACACAAAAGTGTACATTACAAAAGTGCATTTGTAGTTAAAATATGAATGGTAAAATGACTGTCACTGACATATATTGTTGTCTGACATAGGGCCACTGAGGGAGTTTTTAAGCTTCCTCAACTAAACATTAAACTCATACCACATTTACACAATTTGTACTTAAGCCATCCATTAGGATGCCTGAAGTTATTATCCACATAGGACTGCCAGCTGGGATGAGATTGAACAAGCTATTCCACTCTTTGGTAATGGACATGGTCTTGTAAAGTTTTAATTGGCAGTAAGATGCTAGCTTGCTGTTTGGCTCAGCAAAATGCCAAACAGGGCAAAAAAGGAAGGAACGTTTATGGGAAACCTACTCAGAATTAAAGATGGACTGTCACCTTTTACCAATGACAAACTTGGCACAAATACAGCAATTTATGTACTTATTTCATCCTTTATTTTAACAGGAAGGTCCTATTAAGATTATAAGATTATTGTTTCTTCTTCCAGGCTTCTCTGGCCTACCCTGATGCATTAGCCACTTTCACAACATTTCACTTCATGCAAACCTTTGCACTGGCATTCGTTTGCTCTACGGTGGGCAGATACTTTCTGCTTCAACCCATCACTACTGCTTGGTAAATTAAGCTTTTACGAAAACCCGTAGGAAGTCGGCCAATAATGTCTCTCCCCTTAATAAAATTCCTCAAGCACTCTTCTTGTTCTGGCTTTAAATCCTGAATTTTGGGAACAGTTGGGAACACAGAATGCATAGTTTAGTCTATCTTCATCTCATTAGCCTCATTCAGTGCTACTCGAACTATAACGGTTGAGTTCAACGTCATCGTTTTCAGCCCTCCCTCTGTTCACTGACTGGCCCTTATACATTCACACACGGAGCGAACAGAAACGTATTTTAACGCTCCCTGACGCAGTTGCTGGAGGTAAATGATATTGAGCGGCAGCACTAGACAGCGCTAGCCAGGCTAGCTCTTGACAAGATGATAGCAAAATTGCGAAAAATTTACTAGAGGGGTGTTGCATTTGTTTTGAAAGTGAGTATGTTTGAGTCCCTGATTAAAGTAGCTGACTCTTCTCACATCACATCACACACACACACACACACACACACACTCCAGAAGCAGATTTAAGCTCTAACAGCTCATGAAAAATGAAAACAAAAAAAAAAAGACTTTGATTCAAAGCAGGGAAAAACACTCATCCTGCACCTCTTAGCATTTCAAATGAAAGGCCTGTGATCAAAGGCCGTGTTGTTCTGTAGCACTAAACAGCGCGCACGCCTTTGAAATCAATTTAAACAACGAAAGATTAGCATACACACACACACACACACACACAAACACACACACACACACACAAACCATCAGCAACTGTAGCCCTCATCTTAATGAGTGTGTAATGTTTGTGTACTTATGTTCTGAACACAAATGCATGTGTATGTGTGTGTGTGTGCAAGTTGCATGTGTGTCTATGTCTGTAGTCTGTGTGTGTGTGTGTGTGTGTGTGTGTGTGTGTGTGGTGTGTCTAGGTTCTTCAGAGAGTCTATTGGAGGGGTTTGAAATAGCACTGGGAGCTACTGCTGTGATGAGGTCTGTCAGCTCTGTCTGATCACAGCACCCAGACACATAAAAAGCCCGTCCTCCTCCCACACCGCGAGCAGGGCAGCCATCACCAGACAGCTTACGTTTGTCCTCCTCCTTCCAATTTCAGCACAGTACCTTTCTCATCTTCAAAGAAATACCGGCCGGGGTGTGGGGGGCTGTGAGAGGAGATGCAATGACCCGTTTGACTGTAGTTCATTACCATCTGACACACTTGTTCCTTCCAATTAGGGCTATGCTTACTCAGCCACACCATGCAAGCTTTATGCGACAACCGCAAAACACACACACACAGGTAATCACTGTTTACAAAGACTCTCAATTTAGGTTCACTGATTTGAGCCAAGCCCATAGCCACTACTCTGTCTGGTGGCTTGCTGAGGATTTTGGGTCCTCAATTCCCTTCAGTGTGTTTGTGTCTGACACACACACACACCCTTTCATTTCTATCCTCATGGGGTCCTCCTATTGACTACCATTATAGTATAACTAAAACTATAGCTAATACTGTGCCTACACCAAACCCATCCCTAACCCTAACCTGTCAGTAAAGCGATGTTTTGGCACTTTTTCTTTTATCAGTAATAACAACATAATCAAGAAAAACACTATTAGAATAGTCGGGAACTTGCCTGGTTTTCCTATCTTAGTAGGGAATATTTGTGCCCCATATGTGTGGGTTTCACTGATGTGCACACATACACATACCACACACACACACACACACACACACACCAAATCTAATCTCCCGGTTTAACCTACATGATGGTGATCATGTAAGCACATCTCTGTCATGGTCCCAGGCACACAAATGGGTCAGGGGCACCATCAGTCTGGGCCGTGCCCCACACACAAGGGTAACGAGGGACAAAAGGCAGGATGCTGAAAAAACGCCTCCGTTGTTTTTGTCTTTGTTTTGTTACAAATACATCATCTGGAGAAGAGTAATGACATCCCCTTTTTTTTCTTCTGCGGAAAGCCGATTCAGACCTATTCTCGTTTTCAGAAGCCCAACCTGCACTGACATTGCAGGGACAAGGAGAGCCGGGGTATCCATGGCAACAGCGAGACCCAAAACTGCTGCACCTCGTTGTGTTGCTGCCTCCTGTTCACAGCACCAGCCAGCAGCCAGTACATGTGATGCCGTCCAAGTCCAACGGACTGTTTTTCTCGTCTGTGAGACTTGTAATACCTCTGTCTAGCCAGAGAAAAATATACACCTCGATAGGCTTGTGCAAAATCACACTGTCTACCACATTGTGTCATCCCTACTGTTGTTACATACTGCCATGCTTAACAGTGTACCTTTGCTGTTTTTTTACTTTACTAAAGGCTTGTTGCAGTTGTTTATTTTGTGCTCCAGGATGCGGTTCTTCCAACCACCCCCCCCCCCCACACACACACACACACACATACTCTCTTTTCTTTTAGAGTCCTTGTGTTGTTTGTTCATTGTGGTTTGAGAGATCATTGTTCTCTCATTTTTTTTTCGTTTTTTTTTAAGGGATTCTTGGTGCTGTTTATAAAAGCTGTTTGCCAGGAGGCTGACTCACAGGGCTCTGTTTCAGAGCAACACAGCGCCCATCCATCCATCACGTTGTTGGGTATCGCTGCTCGAAAATCAAAAAAAAAAAAAAAAAAAACATGACACCCGACAAACGACAACAACAGGTGAGGGGGGGGGGGGGGGGGGGGGGCTCCCTCCCACCTTTATACAATGAGTCCACCGTATGTGCCATGTCACACGGCAAGTGTTGCCGGTGACAACCACAGAGTTGGTCTGCACACCCCTGCTCATGAAGAGGGACTGAGGGTGAGAGTGGGGTGGGGGGGTGAGGGGAGGGAAGATCAATGTGAATGAGGAGATTAATGGGTTCATCGAGTTCTCTCTGGGGACCGAGGCCCTACTGTACCAGACGAGACCAGACGTGGCAGCTGCCCCAGTCCAGTTCAGTCCAGTTCAGTCCAGTCCGCCACTGGGCTCTTCAGAGGCGATAAGCAGATTACCCACTTGCCCCTTTCACCTCCCTTTTCTCTCTTTACATCCCTCTCTCTCTCTCTCTCTGTCTCTCTCCACCCCCTCTCTTTTTTGTGTCTTTACATCTCTCTCCCTCTCCATCTCTACCTCTTGCTCTCCATCCCTCTCTCTTTTTTATACCCCCACCACTCTCTTTTCTGTCTTCATTTCTCTTTAACTCTCTCTCTCTCCCCCTTCCTCTCTCTCTCGCTTTCTCTCTGTGTGCCACTGTGCCCCACGTCTAACAAAGCAGTTACAGTTACAATGGAAGAAAAAGAGCACAGGGTTTTGTTTGGCCATTGTGCTGGACAATCCAGATTCTTTGCTTGCTGAGATTTTTCTGACGGATCACATTCGATCTAAACTGCCCAAAATCCTGGAACCAAATAGCCAGCTGAAGGATGGTGTTACTAATGACATGTACATGAACGATGGAAGTAGGGAGGGAGTCTTATTGAGCTGGTTGAAACATTGAAAGTTTCAACATGGAGGACACTGTTGTACTGGGACTGTACACTTCGGTGTTTGTACAGGCGTGTTCCCCATTGATGAAGTGTTCAAACGCAGACGCAACTCACACAGACACACACACACACACACACACACACACACAGCACATACACAGCAGACACAGTTCTCCAGCCTCAATAAAAAAGGAAACCAAAGGCTATTTGTGTGTTTACTATAAGTAACATGTACGTATGTAACATCGGAGGCCCAGATATCCCTTTAAATACGAGGCAGCCATATCCAGCCGGCTGGGGCCCTAAAAAAAGCCCACATGCATTAGCCGTAGCGCTCACTCTGGCACACTCAATAACATACATCAGTGCTCTTTACATTCCTGCCCTTCCTGGGCGAGTGGCCGTTTATCTAAGGCACAAGGGCTTCGCCGGGCGACGCGTTTAATGGCTTTCTGCACCTGTCAGGGGCAATGGCCAATGGACACCATGACCTCCAGACCATTCTTTCTGCACATCCTGGTTACACCTCCCATAAACTATATAAAAAAACCCTTTAAGAGGGTAGTGTGTCTGTGTGTGTGCGTGTGTGTATGTGTGTGTGTGTGTCTGTGTGTGTGTGTCTGTCTGTGTGTGTATGTGCATGCGGGGGAGGGGTGAGTGAAGCTCAACTTCTTCATGAGCAGGACAGGAGGACGGCCTCAGTGGCAGATGTACACACACTTCTACAGACATGGACATAACGCAGGAAGAGATGTGGGATGGGTGCGGCACGTAACTCTGGGAGTCAATCGTGTGCGAAGCCGACGAACACGACCTCGGAAATAAGACCTTAAACTAAAGCATCCGCCATTGCCAGGACGAGGACGAGGCGGAAGAGGTTGCATCAGGCAGAAGCTCGATCAGCCGAGGCTTGAGTTACACTTCGCTGATTAATTACAAATGAAGCGTACTGTAGGAGGTTGTCTTCAAGGGTAAATAATGGCTTCTGAGAGGGGAGCAGATGCTTCTCTCTCTCTGTTTGTTCAAGTGTGTGTGTGTGTGTGTGTGTGTGTGTGTGTGTGTGTGTGTGTCTGGGAGAAGGTTTATTGGTTATAGGGAGTATAAAAAAGGTTAAGAAAGAAATGAAACAAAATAAAAACCAACACAAGAATTGCCTCTTTTTCATTTGGATATATGTGTGTTGTGTATTGGGTTTGCTACTATAAGACAGAGAGAGCGTAAGATAGATAGATAGATAGATAGATAGATAGATAGATAGATAGATAGATAGATAGATAGATAGACAGACAGATAGATGTGTGAAGAAGTGGTGGAAGAAATACCCACTGACAAGCGAAGGATATGACGCTGTCAGTCACAAACCGAGCGTGTCCTTGGGATATGGACCCGGCCACGCCACCGGAGCAGATGGACGGAGCCCGTGGTGACCCGCTGCTCAATGGTGCCCAAAATGAGATGGATAATGGGATGTGCCAAACCGCCCTTAACAGCAGTCTATCAATCAGACCACCAAGGATCCACAGCCCACCCCAAGCACCACTCGCCCACTAGCCAGAAAAACACCATAGTTTCCCACCTTATCATCACCAATACACTCCCTCACCCAGCTCTTGGCGTTTCACAGCATCCAAACATTTAATGGACAGTATCCAGAGCTGTAGTCTAGTGTATGTGATACAAAGGTACAGTATATGCCATACAAAAACCTACATTTTCGATTTGTATATGTCCTTCAAAACATATTTCTAAATGTGCTGGTAGTAATGTGTGTATGGGAGGAGGATTGATCACAGTATACCCACCTCCACAAACTAGACTACAGTGCTGATGCCTTGCAAAATAATTCTTTGTTTTAGTCGAGAAGTACAAAGCGAGACTTTATTGGGTTGTTATGCAAATATCTGACATTGACTTTGGTGTGCTTTTGGTGGCCTGGCTACTGTTTTGACAACATAACAGCTGTGGAAACTGAAGAGGTTTGTGTAAACACTGGATTATGGTCGAGTGGATTGAACCAAACTGATTAAAACTTACTGATGTTTTTATGACCGCGGTGGCTGTCAGGTGACAATGAGAACAAATCAATGTTTTTTCCTTGGATTCCATCCAAGCCAAACATGGGAAAAAATGGTGACAGTTCTACTGTCTAGCAACAACAAGCAGTGGAGGAACATCAGAAATTCAAGCTCAATAGATTTCAGTGATTCTGGAAAGTAGACAGATTGTTCTCTGCATTTCGAGAGGCTTGTTGTTTTTTTAGTGGGAAATAATGTAAAAATAGACATTTGTACAAGGAGGTGGTGAATGAATAATGAATAATAAATGAAAATCAAACAAAATGGCACCATTAAAAAAATAAATAACGCTAAGTGTCACAGGCATCCCACGCAGGGACGAGCACATCCACATGACATATCAAAACAACACGCTGGCATTTAGCACCTATTCCGCCTGCTCCAGGCTAATTATAGAGCCTGTTTCATTACCAGCTAGGTGCAGAATGGCCTCGCTGGTGACTATGCCCTCAGTGGTGACTCTTCCCTCATGCTCCACCGCATCCAGTGGGCCTTGTCACATTCCACTCCGGCCATCCTGGCATTCCACAAACACAGCCTAATTAGGGGTGTATTCCTGGCAGCCCCCCCACGTTGTCACCGCGACCTCTTGACCCCTCAACCTTTGCTTGACGCCTGGAAGGGTGGCTTTAATAAAAACATCTCCTCCCTTTTTGCTGGGGTGACGAGGCGTTTTAGGTATGTGTCACGCTGGTTTCCCTCAAGCCTCACGCGGTTCTTGTGCAGCAGAAGTGCAGCAGCAGCAGTGCAGCATGGGTGATGGCACACACGCGGGTGTGCTGTATTGCGTGTCAGTCTCTGGCTGCTCAGGGGAGGCATGAGTGGCACGCTGAGCACATTGTCCAGCTCCTCACGAGGACTTTCGGGCACATCTACACTTTACCGACAGCTACTACCACTCTATACAGCTCTATACATTTTTTGGCATTTTGTTGACAGTATGTCTACATCATGAAGTGCGGTGTAACAACTGGTCCATTTGTTTGTGCGTACATGTGCGCAAATGGAAAAACAAATATGCCCCAATTAAATTACATCTTTACATGATTTTTAAAGCCAACAAGTGCTCAGTAACAGAGTTACTATTCATAGTTGGAGTGGAAACTGTGGAAATCTTCCCCCTACGCTTATAACAATATACTGACACCAAATATCTACATTTTTTTTTCAGACTCAAGGCAGTTAAAACTAATTTCTTTACCAAGCAATTGAGGCTGTCCAGAGCATTACTCTGCTCTATCCACATACCCAGGGTTCCTGATAGCCTATTGGTGGTGGTAGTGTGACACAATTATAACTGGCAGTGAAAAGACATTCCATCAGAACAGGCTATTAACATTTCCTGTTGGGGATTAGTGCGCTAGACACACTAAGCTCCAAAACTAAAGGCTCTTTTGTTTTACACTTTGTTGCACATTATTCATTTCAGCTGTCAAATTCTGTGAAACTGACACCTACATGCAGTGAATGCATACATCATTCTTACTCTCTACCATTTAGGCAGTACTTTGTCTTCTTCATGCAGATAATGTGATTGAGAAATGAATGTGAATGAATGAATGAATGTGACTGCGAAAGGACGGTCTTGTCAGTGTCGGTGTCAGTGTTATCCTGGGCAAATTGTCATGACAGTATTGTGAGTTACTCCATGATTTTTCCACGTCGTCTCTAGAGGCGGTGCATCTTTACTCTGTAACGTCTCTTGTGTGCTGAGCAGCACATAAAGCAAAGACTGGGCTGTCCCTTCCCTTCCCCTGGCTGCCTGCCACACTGGGAAAGGGGGCTTGAGTCTTATCAGGGCTGCTGTGTTGGGCCTCTGGAAGTGTGAGGTAGCTGGGTGGTGTTGAGTGATACACAGCCTACAGGCAGCAGCACCAGCCAACACATTCACCAGCACTCGCAGTCGCACACATACACATGCACAAACAGAAACACACACACAGCTATCGTCTGCACACATGCACACACGCACACACACACACACACAAACACCTCCTTCATCGGCACCAGGCAGCCCACACGGACGGACGCGCGCACACACACACACACACACACACACACACACAGCCATCGCAGGCTCCAATCACCTTCTTCTACTGATGACTCAGAGCTGGATTAGCATCACTGGCAGCATCACAGCCTCCCTTTCAAAACAGCAATGCTGCATGACGCACGTCAACGCTGACCAGCGCTGACCTGTGCCGCGCCGTCTCGCAGGGAAGGACAGCTGGAGGTTGTGTTTCCGCGTATAACGACACAAAAACAGCAATATGTGCCTCTTGTCCCAATTCACCTGGCAGTTCATGAAAATGTGTTACCTGCCCACTCACTAGCAGCCAATGTCACCCAGACGTTCTACATTCATTGATTTTTTCCAAACTGCTCTTATTTCAGTGCTCTCTCTCTCTCTCTCCCTCCCGTTTGCTCCTGCTCTCCTTCTCTTTCTCTCTTGCTGTCTCTGTCTCTCTCTCTCTTTCTCTGTTTTTGCTCTTTACTGACCGTAACATTCCCTTTGCTCTGCAGTGGACGCCATGTTCATGAAGCTTAACCTCCCAGAGGCCTCTCTGTCTCCCTGGCGCACACAAAGGAAGCCCAGAGTTACTGGAGCAGCAAATGGGAATTAAGGAGGACAGAGTGGGTGTGCTTCCCATCTCAGGGAAGGCTAGGAGGGATTAGGGGGTGGGAAGGGGTCAGACATCACAAAATCTTAGTTCACTCCAGACTGGGAGTACAATAAACCAGTAGTTTACATCTACAACTATCAAATACACACCAGAAATAGAAAAATGAGAGATATATACATTCTGCTAACAGCTAAGTCAATTCAGTTCATATTCAATGTGTTTAGCTGTTTGTTTGAAAGGAAATAGGTAAATAGCATATGCTCTGCTGGCCTTGTTCTAGAAACATATATTTGTAACTGAAGCACTAAACACAAGCAGAGGCTGAACGGTGATCACAGTCTTACAATGGAAGAGAGTCCACATGGCTATTTTAAGATTAGCCTGGTGTGTTAGCTGTTTGCAGTATCAACATCAACACACTGATGTAATGTTAGGCTGCCTAACATTACCAAAACACAGGCTTTAAGGCACAGATTGAACAGAAACACAAGGCCAAACCCCCTTAATTGTTTCCCAATTAACCCCCTGCTAAGTGGGTGTGATAGTCTCTGGCAGTGCAGGAGCTGTGAAGACTACCCATAACTGCACAGTGAAAGATTTCACAAAAAAATGAGACACACTAGCTTAGCCGATAGCCTTTTTTGCAACAACTCTCCAGGAAGTCACTGGGTCTAATTCCATTTCTCCTTTTCTGACCTTTCAAAGTTCCACTTCATCATTTGGAGTCGTATTCTGCTGAGCAGGGACTCCCGACAAACAATAAGCTGAAAAGGATAAAGTGCAGCGCTGCCTCTAATGAGCTTAATGAGACCAAACAAACAAAGAAAAAAGGCTTAGATACTAAGTGAATGAAAACGCAGAATACATTAACGAGAGCCCCCTCTGCATTATTATACCCCCACTCCGGTCATTAGTTAGCTCTGCAGCCAGTGAATAAATTAGGCCAAGTCTAAGGGGCTGTGCGACTGTCTGGCTGCTCAGACACGAAGAGGGGAATGTTGGCTTCCCATTGGCTTCTGAGCTGCCAGGGCCATGCCAGCGCCAGTCAGAATTGTTCCCTGATTTACAGACTCGTTTCTGCTGATGACGTTTTTTTTTTTTTTTTTTTTTTTTTCCTCGCTCTCTGTAATCAGCAATTCTGAGGCAGTGAGTTCCAGAAACATGCTCCATCAGCCACTGCAAACAACGACAATTTTTCAAAATACCTATAATGGTAAAAAGCTATAAAAGAAGTTAATGGCTTTCCGTCAATGGATAATAATGGCAAATTAACCTCCTCAGGGTTTTTTGGGGGGGAAGTTAATTAAGTGTAATTTTTAATATGTGCTTGCTCATAGAAACGTTTTTTTTTTCTAGGCTGCTTTAAGAACTAAGGTCACCTAGTACATCCTCTCACAGTTCTAAATTAAAAGCAGGAACTGACTTTGTGCTAACTTGGACTCCTCAGTCCTTGCTTGCGCAAGGATTTATGTTTGCTCCACTATGGCTTCTGGACTGACTGAGGCATTGGGGAGTTATATTAGGAAATCGAACGGGCCTGCACTGGCTGCTATAGACACATGCCATTCCAAGCGTGTATCGATTACAGGTTTGGACTAAACAGATTACCCCAAAGTCACAGCGTCCCTCTGCTGCCATCAGCAACAAGTCTTGGCTGCTATGCAGACACTGAGCCACATTCTGTGCTAGTGCTTGGCCATCAAAACAATCAATCTGCCGCCCAGCAGGCCTGGAGGATTTTGTGACGTGTTAGACGGTTAAACACATATTAGGCTAATGACTCAGAGTACATTTTAAAAACAGATTCGACACTGTTCGATACTCCAGCTGCTAAACCTGATCAGGAACGATTTCGCAACATGAAATGTTGCACACTACATAAAAAGCCAAACACAGTCTTTGATTTTCTGCGATGTCAACATTTAAATTTATTTGGTGACGTTGTGCACTGGTGGTCCGGGCTGTCCTTGGATAAGGTGTTGCCTTTCTCTTTAAGTATTACTGACACCATCTGAGCTGTAACCTGACCATGGTGGGACCTTGTGGAACCATCTTAACACTCTAAGTTTGAGATGTTCAGTTTGGTTTTTGAGCATAAAGTTACATGCCGACCATATGCCTTATTAAAGGTGTAAACAAGCAAAGAGTGAGGCATCAGCATAAGACTGACAGTAACTCCTAAGTCAGAGTGCAGATGATTTAACCATCTGACCGAAATCTGTCCTGACACGTTCTGAGGGGCCAGGACTGAAATGACATGACTGTATTACTCAACATTTATCTTTAGCACTGGAAATGTAGCTTGTAAACACGTCGAGACTCACAGCTCCAAGAAACTACTAGGAACAAAGTGGAGATCTGCCACTGAGTGACAACTGCACTGGCCTTAAACAACCCGCCCCTCCTCTCTCTCTTGCACTCTCTCTGTCTCTCTCTCTCCCTGTCTTTGAATGAAAAGCACCATTCTCTCATCCTGTCTCTGTTTATCTCTGCTATCCATTCCTTCCGGTGTGCCTCAGGAAAGACAGTCCACTAGAGACAGAAAGAGAGAGAGAGAGAGAGAGAGAGAGAGAGAGGCAGAAACAACACTGAGAGAACATTGCATTGTGTTAAGATGGAGAAATGGACAAGAGCACATGACCAATCCCCAATACACCCTTCCCAACACACAAACGCACAAAGACACACACACACACACACACACACACACACACACACACACACACACACACACACACACACACACACACTACCCACTTGCACTTAAATCCCTCTTCTTTACTGCTACATCAGTTCTCTGGTCACTGTCCACTAAGTCTTATCTGACTGCACACATCTATTTACAAATGAAGGGAAAGGCAGGGCTACAAATCTAAATGGAGAATGTACAAGGCCCAGGGGCACTTTAAAAAAATACACACCCACAATAGAAAATGAATGAAATTACCACCATTCCATAAAATGCATTTGCATACAACTTATTTAGTGTGATATTTTGCAGATATATTACTATGATTGTTAGAATTTTGCAGAATGATGCTTTAAAGATCCTAAAATGTGTGGGGAGAATCCTTAGTAAATTTAGTGCCGAATCACTGCATTATGGACAGGCTAGGATGCACACTAACAATGAGGTGCAGGCGAGGACAGATTCCAGACTTCAAAAGAATCTATAGCACACTCTGCACTGCTTCTTTTATTATTTTGCTTTAATTTCGACTTTGTCAAGGCCGATACATCAAAGCAAAATAAAAGTAGTATTGGGGAGTGTGCGGCTATAGTCTTTTAAAGTCATTGCCTGATAACAGAACAAGAGCCAACCTTACAGTTCTAGAAAAGAGCACGATAAGAGCATTATATTTGTCTGCACCAATGTAATGCTACTGTATAGTAGCTATACATATTTCCCAATAATGGATAATAACGCCTGCAATAGGACAAACAGGATTTATAGAGCAGGCCAAAGTGAGTCGGCAACCTGTTGTTAGGACACACAGCAGGTGGGAAAATCTTATTCTTGCTGCAGGACTGTTTTCTGCACCATAACATGGTGGCTCTGATAAATTAGGTTATTTTCTCTTTCGTTTCATTTCTCCCCTATCAATTATGCGAGAGGGATTCCTTTGCCAATTATGTGAAAGTTCAAAGTCTTTTTTACCAATCTCAAAGAAAAAATCCCAGCCTGCTGCACTTGCCACTGGCATTACTAAATCATGAGGCATTCCCCTGGGCATGAATCATGTAAAAGAAAAAACAATTTCCCCTGCTTACACTTGCCAGATCCAGATTAAAACAACCAATTCACGTGTTATTGTTTGCATAACTGTTTGGCACCAGCACAACACCCCTAGATTCTGTCACACCTGTCAATCATTAGCATCTAAGAGAACATTGTTCCTACAAATAAAAAAAACCTCTCTCAATAAAACTATAGGAGCAAAAAAAGTATTTACTACTACATTACAACAACTCTACTACATTACAAGAATTATTTACCTAAACAGTACAATTAGGGTTTAACATTTGGGGGTTAAAATACAAGAAAAAATACATTTCTGTCATTTTTAGGTTTGTGAAGACTGCATTAGAGAGCCAGTGTGCCTTTGGATTATGAAAAGCATAGTTGAGGATTGAGGTCAAATGCCTTGCTGGTGCTGTTGGTCTGAGGTCAGAGGCTTGGTCGTGCTAACGCCTGGGTAAGAGGTAAGGCCGGACTGCCCTCCATTACGAAATCTCCAGTAAGCCATGAGAAAAGACCAGGTTGTTCAACATCTGCACAACGTAACTCAGAAGCCATTTTAATACCCTCTTAAGGTAATGGCTGGTAACAGCCAGATTATGAAAGTCCCTTATAAGTGTCCTTTCATTGGTCTTAGCACTTACAGTACTTCCAGTGTTACAGACCACACCATATCATTTCACTAGCCCTTTTTTATCATCATAGATACAACAGCCTTGACTGAAAGTGCAGTCACAAGGAACTTCTTTGTAACCTTTAGTAAAACCATTTTCACATTTCCCTTTATACACTTTAAAAAATAATGGGGCCAGTACCGGTTCATCGATGCCATAGAAGAACCTTATCTCTCCATGGACCCATCCAGAGATGGTTAAAGAACCATTTAAGGACCTTTATTTTTTAGCGTGCATGTGAAAGGTACTTCACACTGGAAATGGTTCTTCATAGCCTGAGGTCATAATGGGCTATGCTATGCCATATCGGCATCAAATGGTTCTTTAAAGAACAGTTGCCTCAACGCTTCTTTGAAGCACAAGGTTTTTCTATGGCATCGCTCTGAAGAACCATTATTTTTTAGAGTGTACAAACCATCTGAGAAGAAATGTAGCCAGGGAAGGAAAGGTTAGGATAATTCTAAGGGCCCGGCATGGGGGCCCTTTGAGGACAAAATTAATAATATTATTAATAATAACTATGGGGCCTGAAATTGTAGCCTTCATGGGGCCCAACATGTGTAGTGGTGTCCCTGTCTATAGGAACCGAATTTTGCTGGACATATACATAGTCCCTAGCAGAGATATACCTAGACTCATTTGTAATCCCTGAGGGTAAAGTTCTGAACAATGCTTGAGATGGCAAATTGGCAAATCATTACTGACATAAGCACGCACGTTGAAAGTATAGTCATCTCTTTTAAATAAATAATGCAAAAATCTCCTCCAAAGTCTGCAATACTGCAACGTTACAGCCCACTCCTTCTTACGAAACCTTCAAAGAGTAGGTAGGCTGTTGACTGCCCGTTATTCTCACTGATTTACTGATTAGGCTATTGCATGTGTGTCGTCAATATCCAAATGAAATGCAGGTGTGGCAGGTTTGCCGAAGGGCCTTCGGTGGTTTCTTACCACAAACACCTACCACCTCACCCACTGCTGCTTGTTTAAGTCAACGCTACGTTTTCTGACATATACAAGCATCGGGGCGGTGCCGTTCCAGAGTTTGCGATTGTCAGTAAAATTCATTACCGCTATCTGTCGTATTGGGAGCGCAATGTCCCTGAACAGCGTCAACCCTGCTGATCTGAACGAAGATGCTGGCTGTCGAATCTGTAACACAGTCTGGCGCATATGAAGGTCATGGAAAGCACGTTTAATACATGTAATTCCCTACATTTCTCCGCCAGATTTCATACAAGTAGTTTAATGTAAAACCAAGGCCATCATAGTTAAAAGACTGGTAGGCTAATTAACTGTCGTCCCTGACGCTTTATCGCCAACGACCCTGGTGTCAATAACATACTAATGTGCAATATATGCAACAAATAGTGTGCTACTGGAACATATAGTTCTTAGTCGACTGTGGTCATTAAACACGCTCATCACTTTGCTTCCATAATAAGCATGCACTTGTTTTCCAGCAGCAGCAGCCCACCACAGCACGCTAATATTCACCAAAAACGACAGAAATCCGTCACAGATGCATGTAATTGCTGATTCACAAGCACCACCGGAGTCAAATATGTTGGAATGGCACAGACGACTTACCCAAAACACGAAGGAATAGATGATCAGGAGCGTTTTGAGGCAGGTTATTACTGGTTTGGTCTCCATTCTCCTTGATGCCATACTACAGTAAAGCGAAGCGCAGAATTTTCTCTTGGAGTTGCGTTGCTGTGATTCTCCGCTGGGCTTCGTTCAACCGATCCGCTGCAGTCTCTCACAGCGCAGTCGCTCTCGATTTTCTAGCCAATGGAAGCACGCACGGGAACACGATCCTGCCTCCTGACAACGCCCTCTGTTGGACTTGTTATGTCAGTGAGATATGCGAGGGCTACCCTGAACATAGACAGGTGTTGAAAGTTGTAACAGTAAGTTAACCAAACTATAATTTAAAATAAAATTAGGCAAAAGGATATCAGACTGTTTGTAGAACTCCACATAAGACACCTGCACTGCAGCCTGGGTTACGTTTAGCCAGAAGGTCTAACGTCGATAACATATGTACATTCTTTGCTTTGTCATCCAAATAAAATGTAAACCTGAACAAATGAATTGGCCTACATCTGAAACATAATTTAGCTAAGAATTTTTTGCTATACCTAAAAACACAACACCAAAACAGACCTCTTTCCTCACTAAAATTCCACTAACAAGGGACCAGAGGTTTACCTATCTCTCAAACGCCTACGTGGTCATGTGGTTGCTAGCTGACTGTGAAAACGGTTCACAGGTCGGCAACACAATTTGCATCTTGGTGCTCTAAATATCACTCTATCAGTCATTTGCAATCTATTGTGAAGCCTGTTGGGAGAGCTAGCGGCTCTTTGCAATCACAGGGTATAGGTGACAGACAGCTGCTGTAATCCTTCCTCTTTGTATCATAGAGAATCACACCCAGGTTGTGGTAAAATAAGAGGTGGGTTGTGGTGGGGAATTATATTTTCTGCCAAGGATAATGTAGGCTACCTGTACTAGGTTCTAGGATAGAAACTCCAGGTTATTTTATCAGAAAACTTAAACGCGAACAGTTTGGCCATCTTGATCTTTGAAGATGAACTAAAAGTTGAGGGCCAATGTACTTTCATCATAAAATGCTATTTATTGTTTAACCAGTGTCATAGCTTTTGATTGTTGAGTAGGCCAATTGTTATGTGATTAGTGATTGGATGGCTTAGTTTGTAGTTACCTGTTACAGTGGTGAAATGTTGGCATAGTTGCATAAATTTCAGAGGTGAGGAATCTGGCATCATGGAGTAAAAAAGTCCATATTTATTCCAACCATTCACTAAGGATTTGAATTTGTGCAACTCTTCAGCCAAGTACCTGAGTAAATCAATACAGTCATTGGTTATTGCTCATATAGAACCAGTATCAGGACTTTTACTTCCTGAAGCTGGAGTTGCCCACCTCTAATAGATATGCACTGGTGAACTGCAATATTCTAGCTGTACAAAAATGTGGCAAAGGTTAGTAGCAGATATGTGTGTGGTTGAGAAGAAACTGCTAATGAGACTACTGTACTGCCCTACAAAGGCAAATGACCTGTGACCTGTAACTTCTTCTCTTTGCATGTGTTTTCAGCATTACAGCAAAAGATAACATTTTTATTTTTTTTCCAAAAAATAACAAAATTGACTCAAGATGTTTAGTCACATGATAAAACTGTTCATTGTTCCAAAAATTACAAAAACTAATTTTGACACAGAATTAAAGTTACAGTCTTTTGCCTTTGCATGGCAGTATTGTTCTGACCATCAGAAAATAATATATAGCACCAATGTATCCCCTGGCTTCGGATGGGTACACACAGTCTTTCAGCCATCGGTGGACCATCTCAGGATATACCCTAAAGTTGGGACTGACTGTGGAAGGATTCACCCCATATGGCACAAGTAAGACCTCATGTTACTACAGACACAGAAGGCCCAGTCTAGTTGCTTTTCATTGGGACAATGGCATCATTAAAGTATGGGCATTGTATTCCAAAAAATCATATGTAGAACAATAGTCACATATCAGTATAATGTTTGAACTGGAATGTTTTGTGCTTGTGCACACACACACACACAGTCATTTGAGGTTCAACCTTTACTATTGGACAGGTGGTTGAGCACTCTGTTGCTGCAGCGGCCTTGGACTCCAACATCAACAGCAAGGTAACCAACAGTAACGAGCACAGGTGTGATGTGTTGCCCAATGATCACTATCAGAACTGAGCTGAGCAGCTGATGAGTTGCCCAATTGCAACCCAGAGTGAGCGTACAACAGGTGGTCCGCTGTGTGTCTATCTGATTGCCTCACGCAGTTTGGCCTTTAAAACCGCTTCAGACCTGCATGGAAGGACCAGTCAGACTGTCGCTTTTCAACAGCTGTTAGTGTGTTTTTTTTTTTTTTTGCTTTCTTTTTGCACTGGACCATTTGCACACACATGTATTTCCCATTTAACATTTGCACTCACTACACTTCACTTTCTTAAGTAAGCCCACCTTTACAAAATTGTACTACTGCAACTCTGCCTGTCATCTTCCTTTTCTTGTTAAAGGCAAGGAAAACAATCCTGGAAAATTGCTCTGTTTTTGAAAGAAAATTGTCGAGCCCAATTCAGAAATCAATTTGCATTGTGCAGTATGGGTTAAAAAGTGCTCTGCACTTCATAGTGGGAATGTGTTTTTTTTTTTTTAAACATGATTTTTCTCTAACTTTGGAACCAGGGCTATAAGAAAATACAATTTCCTTTAGTAGAAAGGCAGTACATGTGCATCCTGCCTTATATATAGTTTGTTCATTTTGACCACACTATGCAGAAGCAATGGGTAATAGCAGCCTACCCTTAGGCCTAAACATCTGTATTTTTGCATCTCTTTCAGTGGGGTTAAAAGTATTGTGCTTTGCATTGTGGAAATGAGTTTATTTTCTATTAACATGATTTCGTTAAATACCAATTAAGTGTAGTAATAGGGGGGTATGGGGTAGATCTTTTGTACATCAATTCTGCATCAAGTGAATATGGCTTTTGCTGAAATGCAAAGCTGCTGTGACCTTGACTTTTTCACATGCTACATACATAGTGAACGACTACGTGACATTTCTACGAATTTATACCGAAAGCCCCATAATTGTTTTGACTTCCCGTTCACACCCACCAAAATCATGGCCAGTATCGAAGCCTTTCCCTGCCAGTATGCACCATAGACATTAAAAGAAATGCGCACGCCCAGAGACAGCTCTGACCATAGGCTCTGACGCGTTTTTTTTTTTTGGTGGTGGTCGACGGTTGCTACTGGCGAAGGCATGTTTACTTCCGGGTTGCCTCCCGACCAAAACAGTGCGCGGCTGCCCATTTTTGATGAGGGTGGCGAGTGAACGCAGTCACAGCAACCCATTGTATAAGCTGATTAACAACAGATTGAAAGATGGCCGGGGAGACGGAGGACGACATACCTGGTAATAAACTATATCCATCTATTTTTACGTTTTGCTTTGCGTTGTGCCTAATTTTTACTAGTATTGCTAGCTTACTATGGTAAGCCGATTGCCCGTTCCGCTATCTGCCTCCAGTCAGTCAACTAGTTTGAGACAGTAAGCAAGATAACAAGATCAATAAAAAATTGCTTTTTACCTGCTTTCTAAAGACATACAATGGATGAACTAGTGTCACTGTTTATTGATGCACGCGTAGTCTGTGTAATTCATACTTGACCAACTGAACAGTCCCAAGAATAGCCTGCATGCTTTCAGCACTGATAATCCATGAATTTTAAATGAGCCTTAATGAATTGTATTATTGTTGGCAGTGTTTCTTATCTCGCCTTTGAATTTGATTGATCTTTCCTTTTCTGGAGCAGAATCAGGGGCTGTGTTCACCTTCGGAAAAAGTAAATTTGCCGACAACGTTCCTAGTAGATTTTGGCTGAAGAATGACACCCCCTCTAAAATATGTTGTGGAGACGAGCACACAGCACTCATCACAGGTATTTTTGTATCTTTGCACCTTGAATGTGGATTTGTAAAATGATTACATGCATAATTATTACATAAAATACTAGGGGCATCATCTTTATATTCACAGTGTTTTTATATCCAAACAGACTTTTTTGAATATAATTTTGCATTATTATTTCCTGACAGATTTTAAAACTGAATTTTTCTCTTCCTTTTCAGAAAAAGGAAAACTGTTTATGTTTGGCAGTAATAACTGGGGACAGCTCGGTTTTGGAACCAAGACCACTGTGACCAAACCTACTTGTGTAAAAGGTAGCCTACACTTTTAGTCATTCATGTCTCAAAATAGAATCCAATTGTTTTGCTGTCTGCCATTGCCACCTGTGTCAGGACCACCATTGAGGGGCTGCAGTGCATAGCGAATTTGCATTTATATTGAAAGCATTCTGTATTTTCCCCAGTTCATATAATGCCTGTTAGTGTATCACTAAAGACATTGTTGTAAGGGCACTCAAGGTATGTGAGTAGAAGACAAAGCCATAGATTCGCTGTTTACCTAATCCCAGTCTGGAGGTTACCATAATCTCATGCATAATCTCCATGAAGCCATAGCAACAGCTATAAGGCAGTGCACCCAGTATCTTCACCATAGACAGTATCTTCACAGAGCCGTTATTTCACAGTTCAGAGTGTATGCCTGTGGTCATATTTGTAAGGACACAGTTATGAATTTTGTCAGTAGTACTTTACTTACCTTTTTATTCTCCTGCTTATCCTTCATAAAAAAATGCAGTCCTTACTTTCATGTTTTGAAGGAGCTTTGTTTTTGTTTCTTTTAGCTTTAAAGACAGAAAAAGTAAAGCTGGCCGCATGTGGGAGAAATCACACACTTGTTTACACAAGTGAGTACTTGGTGGATCTCAAACACCTGGATTTTCACACTCATTTGCTCCTGGGAATTACCATTTATTCTATATTTGGCACATGTCTGATCTCACCTGCATATGGTTATCTATTGGTAAAACATTTCAAAGCATTTGAAGTTTCGTATATTACTTTTGCTGTTACTTGCAAATTGTTTTGTGTGCATTGATCTCTCAGGAATATGGTTACTTTTTTATTTCTGTTTTCTGATAGTTGACAGAGGCACTCACAATTTAACTGGCTTTATGTTTATGGTCACGTGACAACAAATTGTCAACCTTTTTTCTGTGTTTTATATTACAACATGGCTTATCACTATTGATGTTCAGATTCAGAGGTATAGAAGTGTATTCTTCTTCTGTATTTGCCTGTAGCTCAGGGTAATATCTATGCAACTGGTGGCAACAGCGAGGGCCAGCTGGGCCTTGGGGACTATGAGGAGAGAAGTACCTTCCAATTGGTGGATTTCTTTACAAAGAAAGGTCCAGTCAAGATGCTTGCCGCAGGTTCCAACACTTCAGCAGCTCTCACACGTAAGACAAAACCAGTGTATAAGATGGTGGATATATTTTTATGTATGTTTGTTTGTGTAAGTAATTACATTCATTTGCAACAAACGTCTACTGGTTGTCGTCCATCAATGGTAGAAACATAACTGATATTTTTACCCAGAGGGAGTGATGTTAACTTTTTATCTTTCACTGTAGAGAATGGGACGCTGTATGTCTGGGGAGACAACTCTGAGGGCCAGATTGGGTTGGGGAAAGAGAGCAATGCCATAACACCACAGAAGTTGCTTGTTGGACGTCCAGTCACCTGGGTGGCCTGTGGATACTACCACTCTGCCTTAGTTACCGGTAGGTCTTTTGCTGCCCCTCTTGCTCTCAATTACCTTTTCCTTCTAATGTTTCTAAGTAATGTTTTGGTTACAAAAGTGTTTTTTGTCTTGTTGTCTTGTCTTGCATGCAAATTTAAGTGGATATCTGGGCAACACGGAGCACAGTTGTTTTTGGAACTTATATTAAAATGGTTACTTATTCAAATCCTGCTATTTCTAGATCATTTCAAAATGGTTTAAACTACATTTTTTAGTTTTTTTGTCACTGTATTACATTCTGTAACACTAGTTAAAAGAATGTGTGGCATGATCCTAGAATTATGTTTTTGTACATTTTTCGTATTTCAGCTAGTAGAGTCTTATGCACACCATAACACACTGTAACTTAGCTGTGTTGCTGAATGATGGCAGGATCGGACTTGCAAGAGCAATACCTTCAGTGACCAAGTGCTGTGAAGCGTTTTGGCTTTTTCCTTTGAAGTCGCAGCTCATGTTGGGCTGACTCCTCTAACAGCTGTTGCTTGGCACCACTTTGTGTTTACAGTTGACGGGGAGCTGTACACGTTTGGGGAGAGGGACAGTGGGAAGCTGGGTCTGCCCACCAACAAGCTGGCCAACAACCGGGTCCCTCAGCTGGTAGAGGGTATCACAGACCGCGTCCTGCAGGTGGCGTGTGGTGGAGGGCACACAGTGGCACTCACAGGTACCAGGCAGAAGCCCAGTGTTGTACCAGGGGGGTATTCTGAGTAGAAGGTTTTGTGTAGTTACTGAATGGTATTATAGATATCTGTGGTGGAGTTGGGTGTTTTGTCATAATGAAGATTGTATGCTTTACTCTGTTGCAGAGGATTCACTGTACACATTTGGCTTGGGCCAGTTCGGGCAGCTAGGACATGGGACGTTCATCTTTGAGTCGCGGTTACCACGCACCGTGGATCACTTCCGCAAAGGTCGTGTCCAACAAGTGGCCTGTGGGGAGAACCACACAGCTGTTATTACTGGTGAGCAGGATATTTTCACATCCACATTTTAAATTTATATTTTATATTTTTTGCTATTAAATTAAAATCTGTGCATGAATATGACTTATTAAAACCAAACAATGAAAAGCAGTTTGCTTGAAAAAAACAACGCAAAACAAAAATAAACAAAAAAAATGTCTGCTCATAGAATGTGGCCTTCTGTACACGTTTGGAGATGGTCGTCATGGAAAGCTAGGACTGGGAGAGGAGAACTTCACGAACCAGTTCAAGCCCACTCTGTGTCCCCGATTCCTCAAGTATCACGTTGAGGCTGTATGTTTCCTCTGGTCCTGTGATCAGAAGCCTTCTTTTATTTCATTAAAATAAACAAATAAATAACTCAACACAACGTGTGTTTAACATTTAACATCCTGTCCTTTTGTATATCTGCCTCTGTCTGTGACAGGTGACATGTGGAGGATGTCACATGCTCGTATTTGCCAAGTCTCGGGCGAATGAGGAAGAAGAAGTGACCATGGAAGAAGATGACGTGACCGAGGACATGTGGGAGAAACCCTACACAGAGTTGCTAGGCGACACGCTGGGGTCAACCACCCTTCAAAGGAGCCTCTCTGCCCGGGTCCGCCGGAGAGAAAGGGTAGGCATGCAAAACCCCCACCAACTGCACTTACACTGTACAGGTAGTAACAAAATGTAGTAACAAAATGTCAAATGTGTAAAGCAGATTGTGCACACTATCCATGTATATGCACCAGTTTATTTACAGAATTTAAAAGCATAAAAAGAAATAGAAGGAGCACTGGAAATACAAAATGATTGTACTCAATGTCTTCTTTACTATTTTGTTAAAGGTCTTCACAGTGTTTGTTGCAATAGATGATAATGATCATACAAAATGCATTTGACCTACATATGTAATAATTACTAAACCATCAGAACTAAACAAAACATATCACTGAGAGTAAATATCTGTGATTTCTCAATTTTAGTTTCATTACATTGAGCTAAAAATGCTGCCTATAACCAAACAAGATTGTAAGATTTAGGCTACTTTCCTCATAGTGCTATTGCTTTAAAACAAACACATTATTTTTCAACATTATTAATGGTGAGGCTAACAGACATTTCTCAGCGAAGGGAACGTACTCTGCTCAAAGTCTTTTCAAACACATACTTTGTCAGTGTACACCATGCAAGTAAAGGTGTACAATGTGACGTAAACTGACAGACAGCAGCCATATTTTTTTTAAACAAATACTAAGTATTACTAACTGCTCAATGTTAAATATGCCTTAACAAATAGTCCTCTCAAAAGGAAACTGCACGTGCTATGCTAGTAACCCATTTGTAAAGAAACACTCCAACAAAATAGGCTCATTTTCCAACTCCCTTAGAGTAAAACAGTTAAGTTTCACCGCTTTTGAATCTATTCAGCGGATCTCTGGATCTGGCAGTAGCACTTTAAGTATTAGCTTAGAATAAATAATTGAATCGGCCTCCTAGACCAGCACTATGATATCGTGTGCCCTTTTCTTATTCATTTTTTCTTTTCCTTGTTTTCTCTTTTTTGGTTATGTTTTAGGAGCGATCTCCTGAGCAGTTTGGGTTGATGTTCCGCACCCTTCCGCCCCTGTCCTCCGGCCCCCTCGGCACTACCTCTCTGCCTGTACCCAGTCACACCCTGCCCGCCAGGCTGTCCCCCACTGACCTGGAGAAGCAGAACGACCTAAACCGCGGCCGTGCCAAAAAAAGCGGGCTGTCCTCCAGATTAGGTAAACAACATCCAATAGACCGAAACAAAGATACAATTTTTTTTCCCAAAAGGTTGTACTAATTATATTATTATACTAATAATTGTATTATTATTGCATTATTATGATGTTATTATTATTATATTATATTCTCCTATTATATTCTCCTAAAAATAGCTTAGAATGATTTGCTTGACTCACGATGATCCATATTTATAGCTTGGCTTTTATGTGTTTATATTTACTTTGACCAACAGAACATCTTTTGTGTGGGATAGCCGTAACTGAAGTCTTTTTTTTTCTGCTTTCACAGGAAAGGTGAAAAAGGAGAAGTCGCAAGAAAAGAAAATCCTCCCAACAGAAACCAGCGATGACACTGAAAGTGTCAAAGATTTGGGCGAGACCACTGACATACTAAATGTGGTAAGTAGTAAATATCGTCTCGGCATCCTTTTGATATGAAGGTACTTACCTAATCTACACCCTTAATTTTAAGCTGTATCAGTGCACATTTTATTCAGTGTGTGAAAGGGAAAACTATCATATTGTATAATTTAAATATGTGCTTTTGTAAAATGTAGTGTTTGTTTAAAGGGGTGGTGATGTGATGCTCATAATCGTGTATGTCATACACCTGCAGACTCACATGATGCAGGTGGATCCCAGTGATCAGTCACTGACTCTGTCACCCATGCAGAAGGTAGGACACATCAGTGCCATGTAAATGATTTGGTCACCACTGAGATTTGTTTTGTAAAAGTGATTATTGAGTTAGCGATGAAGGACAATCTTTAAGAGCAGCAAAAAAGGCCAAATTATTGCGTTTGCAGAAATTGATTACTGATTAAATTGCTAAATTAATAATCAAGACATTATTAATCATGATTTTTTTCACATAGCATTTATACTGTTGAAAGGGTTTTACTGTTTACCCTGGGCTGCTCTGCGCTGTATCCTCTGAATTCTCTCTCACTCTTCTTTTTTTTCTCTGTTCATTTTGCTGACTGCCATCTTTTTGCTTGCCTTCCAGCATTTCATCAGCTTCTCTGCATGTTTACTCATTTCTCTAACACTTTCCCTCTTTTTATCCTCTGCTGTCGGGTGCTGGGAATTAGAAGAAAGTTAAGCTTGTCAAAAGCCGTGGTAAGGCCCCCTCCCATGACCAATACGCCCGTCCTGAGAAAAGGGACGTGGCCACCCCGAAACGGGTGGTGCCCCCAAAGCTGCGTAAGAGATCCAGCTCCAGTTCCCTGCTGTCCGATGCCTCGGTCGATAGGGCCTCACGGCACAAGGGCCCTCCGACCCGCCGCAGCGGGAAAGAGAATGTCCTCTTGCCCACCATAGCACAGTCTGGGACTGGAGCAGAAATGGGCAAAGTTAAAAGAGCAGAGGAGGATATTAGGAAGGCAGGATCTGAGTTGACTCAGTCACCTACTGCACATACAAAGTACTCAAAGCTGACGGGTCAACTTATTGAGATGGCCAAACTTGTAACATCTTCTTCGGCAAAATCTACGACGGCTAGAACAAAGGGAAAAGATTTTAGCCAGGATAGCAATGATGAGCTAGGAGTTAAACCGTCCACAAAAGAACAGGTAAAGCTTTCTAAGGACAAAAGTCAATCAGTGGAAAAGAAAAGTGCAGCAGGGCAAGCTGCTGGAAAGACGATGGGTGACAAAGGTCTGCTGAAATCAGACCCAGTTCCAGTAAAGAGCAAATCCTCTGAAGTGAAAGAAACACTCAGAGCTAAGGACATACCCAAAGAAAAAGACACACCTAAAGCAAAGGACATACCCAAAGCAAAAGAAATACCCAAGGAAAAAGACCTGCCCAAAGCAAAGGACATACCCAAAGCAAAAGACATACCCAAAGAAAAAGACACACCTAAAGCAAAGGACACACCCAAAATTTCAGTCGTAAAGTCGAAACCAAGTAATGTGGAGGTCAAGGCCAAAGAAGTGAAGGGTAAACCCCTGATGGCTGAGAGGAAGTCTCCAGACGTTAAGGCCAGACCAGCTGAAAGGACGCCTGAAAGAGACTCTGCAAGTCCCAGGAAAACCAAAGAGGATGTCAAAGGCAGTGGAACACCCAGATTAGTCGGTAAGCTAGACCAGTCAGACAAGCAACAGTTTTCTTCATCGCTCTCTGAAGGCAGTAAAAAAGGGCTTAAGACCAAGGCTGAGAGTAAGGGTCCAATTGTGGTAGCTGAAGCTGGCGGAGGAAGCGGTAGGGAGAAGACACAATCTGTCGCTGGCAGGAGTAAACGATCTGAGCCATCGCAAGCTGAGCCAACGTTGTCCCCAACTGGGACACTGTCCGCAGTGTCCTCCTTTACCCAGGACCTGGACTTGGAGACTGCAACCAGCCTGGGGAGGGCTGTGGCGGGCAGCCAGCTCCTCTCCAGGCTGGGGGACAGCATCTCAGCCCAGCACAGCCCCCACAGGAGGCCCAGCAGGGAGTGGTTCACCAAGCAGAAGGCCGTCTCCTCAGCCACCTCCAGGAGCGAGGAGGAGTCCAGCATCACCAAGCCGGCCAGGAGGACGGCGATTAGCAGCAATATTAAACAGAGAGAGGTAGAGAGTAGCAGGCAGGAAGAAGAGGACGAATCAACAGATGACACAGTGCAGGGTGAAGAGAATAGCAAAGGAGGGGAAGATGAAAGTCAGGAAGAGACAGAGAGTGAAGGTGGAGCACCAGGGAGGTCAGCGGGAAGCAGGACAGCAACGAGAAGTGACACGGGAGATAGCAGGACTCGTGTCGCGGTGACCGACGATGATTATGATGACGACGGCCACAGAGGCAGAGGGGATGACACCCTCGGAGACGTGACGGATGCAGAGGAGAGCGAGGCGAGGGAGGGAAGTAAGACCGCAACAAGTCAGGAGGGGGAAGACGACACAGCCACTGAGGGAAAGAGTGAGAGTGCGTCAGGAGAGGAGGATGATGAAGAGGAGGAGGATGAGGAGGAGGAGGAAGAAGATGAGAAATCAGAGAGTGAGGCTAAAGGGGAAGAAACTGATGATGAAGATGATGATCAGGTAGAGGGAGAGGAAGATGAGGGTGATGAGAATGAGGATGATGAAGAGGGAGAAGATACTGAAAGTAAGTTAAGTGAGAGTGATGAGGAAAGCAAAAGTGAATCAGCTAGCGAGGCTGAAAGCCAGGAAGACAAATTAGGTTCAGAGGAGGCAGATGAAGATGCAGAAGAGGAGGAAGGGGAGGAGGAGGAGGAGGAGGATGAAGAGGATGTGACAGCAGAAGCAGAGAGTGAAGGGGAGGAGGAAGAGGCAGAGGGCAGTGGGAGTGAAGCAGAGGGGGAGAGTGAAGAGGAGGAGGAGAGCAGTGCAGAGGAGGAACAGGGTGAGGTTGAAGAAGATGAAGAGGAGGCTGAAGATGACAGTGGGGATAATGAAAGTGAAGATGAACAAAAAGAAAGTGGAGAGGAGGAGGAGGAGGAGAGTGGGGAGGAAGAGGCTGAGAGTGAAGCCGAGGAGGAGGAGGAGGGAGAGGAAGAAGAGGGGGAAGAGGAAGAAGAAAGTGGAGGGGAAGAGGAGGAAGAAGAAGGAGAGGAGGAAGAAGATGAGAAAGAAGGCAGCACAGAAGCTGATGATGATAAAGATGATGATGAAGAAGAAGAAGACGAAGCAGAGGAAGAAAAAGAAGAAGAAGAGGAGGAGGAAGAGGAAGAAGACAGAAAACCAAAACCAAAGGTTGCGACTCAAAAACAGCAGAAGGCTACCAAATCATTAAAAGCAGACTCCAAAGCAGAGGCCAAACAGACTAGGCTGACCGCTTCAGCTAAGGGTAGGTCACATTCGGGTAAAAAGAGGTCAGACGGTGCCTCCCCAGAGTCCCAGCAATCCCACTTGTGGGAGGACATCCTTCCACAGTACCTTAATCTGAAATGACCTTACTTTCATGACTGTGCCCTGTTTTTTTACTTACTCTCTTCTATTTACTGATTTTTTTTCTACATGCTCATCAGTACATTACATGCTTGTCTTCTTTTTAGCACATGCTATACTGCCTTTGTTGCCTCAGTTTTTTTGCTTCTGTGCTTTGCCATGGACTTTTTGATATTTCTTTTTTTTCTACAACAAATTTCTCTGTCAGTAATTTCTTGATCATACCTGATCATAATATATTAGAAAAGGTTGTTGAGTGAAATCCCTGGTCTTGCTTCAGTGGTTAAGACCATCTTATTTAGCACTATTGAGCAGAGATAAACATTTGAGAGCAAAGACATCGCCCAACATTCAGCATTACATTGTGCTTCTTGGCAAAGTAATCGTAGCAGTAGCATAAAATAAATTTCATCAGAAAGTTCTAACTACTAAGGAACTCACAATTTCTGTTTTTTTATTGATTATTATGTCAAACAAGACTGCTTTCTATGAAGGCACACCACTTCTCCATATCTCATATGTCCAGTGCCTATTCAATTGTTGATGATTTTGAATGTCTGTGTTGGTGTAAATAAAGTATTTGATTTTATGCTCTTTTAATAATTCGCCTCAAAACCAGATAGTCTATTTGCAAGTTTGTTTTAGGGACCAAATAAACAGGTCCATATAGATTAGCTTTCATGTCTGCACAGAGTAGAACACATGACTTTACTGTACATCATTCACCCTCTGCTCAACATTTCAGCTTATATCCACAGTATACTCACCATAATAACACAACCACCAATCAGTAGGAGATGTGCTGTGTCATGACAGTGTAGAAAACCACCCTGTTAAGAGAAAAAATTGTATGTACGTGCTTTGGAGAGTAACCGTGTAATGCAACAAGCTTTCAAGACGTATTCAAGGACTATTTGGGATTGCAACATCTCTCAGTCTCATCTCACGGTGATTATTTGTTAATGGGATTTGTTCAAACAGCAGGTGAGATGATACTTGTTATCTAGCAAGCTGTGAATTTAGATTGTGCCATAGAGTGTCATGTGTGCCCTAATTTTGTTGTTTTGTGCACTAGAGTAGCATGTGATTGGACTTGTGAAGGCTTATAGTCATAGTAGCCCACCCATCCACTTAGAAACAGAACTTCACTCTTTGTTCAAACTTCCTGTGGTAAATACCAATTCTTAAGGAATACAGATGACTCCCTAAGTCTGGAATCACCACCTGTTGTTGTTTATTGCTGTGTTGTTGTTGTTGTTGTTGTGTGTGTGTGTGTTAGTGTGTGTGTGCGTGTGTGTGTGGTGGACACATTTAATGTTCCGTGTGTAGTTCTGTCTCTATTCCACATACTCCTGAACCTGACTTATACATTGGTCTCCTCATACAGGACTTGGCAGGTGAAGCATCTCAGGAGACCAGCGTGGTAGAAGAGATTAATCAAGAGGAAGATGAGAATGATGAAGATCAAGAAGATGAAGGTGTGGAAGAAATGGAGGGTAGTCAGGATGAGGAAGAGGAGGAAAATGACAAAACCAATGAGGTGAAAGAGGAGGCGAATGAACATTTAAATGATGCTGATCCAGACAAATGCCAGGATATTTCATCACCTCAGGTATTGCAAAGGCCTTCATAAGCACCCACTTGTATTAAAAAAAACATACTGTTCCTGTTGACTCTACAGAATGGGATATTTCTTAATATGCTGTGTAGACAAACATTATTTGACCCGCTGACAAATTGCTTAAAGTAAAAAAGTTAAACTTTGTAAACTAACAATTAAAGAAACATCTTAATTATGTAGAATATTGTTGAGAAATTCATATTCATAAATTCAATTCAAAATGTGAAACTCATATATAACATTCATTTTAAAAATACAAAGTGAAACATTTCAAACCTTTGCTTTAATTTTGATGATTACAGCTTACAGCAAATAAAAAGTTCGCAATTCTCAAAAATGATTTTTGACCAAACTGTATTTGCTTTGTGCCAAGGAAATTCAGTGATAACTAAAAGTGTTGTCTGTAAGGGGGACATAATCAAAAAGAATTTGCTTCAGGTTTTAGAAATAGGAATAACAACTGGTATCATTTGTTCTTTTGCAGGAAGAAGTGGAAAAAGAGACAGTCCCAGATGGTGCACTTACAGGTGTGTAGTGGACCATCTTCTTCCACAGTGCAGAAATAAGGGACTTGTGATTGATTCTGACGCACCTTTTTTCCATGTTGTAGAATCTGAGGAGAAAGTAGAACCACCAACTGAAACGGCAAAGAATCCTGATACCAACAAGGAGACTGTGAAAGAGGAGAACCCAAAGAGCATATTTGGATCAAACCGAACGGTACAAGCGTACACGGGGAAACTCATTACATGAATAGATTCGTGTAACATATTTGAAGCTGTTTGTTACACACATCTATTCATGTTGTAGTCTAATTCTAATTTTAAGATACAGGCAGATTTAAGTGACAATTTTTCTATTTTTGATCTTTTATGAAACGAGGTGTTCAAAATCCATCACCGCAATATTCATAGTAAAGATAACTATACTAAGAGAGCTACTTGAAGCTCTCTTGCATCACTTTAAACCGCTATTACCGAAATGTCCAAAGTAAACGTAATTTTCTTATGTTTTGAACTGAAAAAAGACAGTGGGGTACCAAAATTTCAATTCTGAATTTTGGGTTACATCTGGTCACAAATGTCTTTGTTATGACCTTTTCGGGTATGAAGCCAAAACTGAACGGTGGGCTGTGTGATCACAATTACTTTCACTTTCACACACTTCTCTGTGAGCCTCATATACTAACAGAAATATCCCACATCTGTCTGCAGCGATCTCTATTCAAACGGCTGCCCTCCAGCAGACCCCAGCAGTCAGAGGAGAAGATGGAGCGTCCGTCAGAAGGGACCAATTTACAGGGGAAAAAAATTGTGGAGGGCTCCTCAGTATCTGAACAGAGCGCCGGAGACACGAGTCACAGCATCAGTAGCGAGACCCAGCCAGGAAAGAGGGCACCTGGCAGCCGTTCACCTTCAGCTACCTGCACCCTCCTTTAACTACACTCAAATTGTCTGGTCCACGTGGATGCACATTGGAAGATTGCACACAAAGTGATGCGGACTTACAACATAACCACTAATTTTATTCCTTGTTTTTAATTAAAAGTCACTGATTGGGTTTTTATCCATATTTTATGAATTATCTTAAATTACTGTCTTAATTGTACACCTTCATACGTTTTGTAAGGATGCAGTTAACTATTGTGGTACTGGAACCTGAAAGGGCACAATTTTCTGTGGTGTGTTTTATATTTTAGGTGTGAATATCTTTCATTGTGTGTTCATGCATTTTGGAGAGTGGTTTGTATTCTTATAAAGAAATGTATATTTTCCTAATGATTTATTTATGTTGGATATACTGCACAGAGGCACTTTACTAAGTTTGTATTCAAAAAGAACACTGAGTTGTATGACTGGATGTTTCAAAAAAAAAAAAAAAAACATTTTGTAACGGTTTACTGTATTGTATTTGAAATTCGTGATTCCAGTAAACAAGCATGTAATCCCAGAAAGCCATGTCCGTTAGCACCCATGAAAGTACGGCGAGACGATTTTTGTCTTTTAGCGCCTATACTCAACTTTGGCCAGTATGTGGCAATGTTTCCAAGTCCGTGACACAGTAGAAGGCATGTAGCAGGGCTTGAAAGTCGTCGATTTTACAGAGGAGGAAGAAACAGGAAATTGGTGCGGCGTCCAACGTAGCAAGCAGATTTACGAACAAAACCCACAGTGTTTGCTCATCTACCGGTGGAAAATATGGAGGAATACCATCCTGGCGATGAGGTAAAAGTCATTTAAGCACACTGAAAGTAGCTATTTGTTTAAGGGACAAATTAATGGAAGTGTAACGTCGCCAATGAACTCAAAACCGATTAAGCTAGCATCCAGCTAGCCATGCTAGTTTGCTCAAAAACAGCAAATTAGGTAGTCTTTTCTTGTTACAATAGTTGATGGAAAAGACATGAAAAGTTACTATAAGCCTAACGAGTGTCTATAATTGCACTTATTTATGAAGAGCATCCAAAACAAGGGGACGGTAGAGGGTGTGGTCATTGCTCCTGACGCAACGACTGTCAAATCTGGCTTGCTGTGTACTCAGTAGGTGGATTTAGTGTATTAAGGCAAATATTTCACAATTACAACAGCAAATAAAAAAGTATTCGTGTCAGCGTTGTACAACCTGTCAATTAGTCATGTTTTAGGTCTGATATTATAACCAATTGGATTGGAAAATATAAATTATAACCAAAGCTCAATTGTAAATTAGTAATTAGCGTCTAGTTGACTTAAACCCCTGACATGGCCTATCACTCACTTAAACTTTCTGAATATTTATCTGTAGTGAGTGAGAATGACAGCACCTAATAACCACGTGATGAAGCTAGCCGCTTGTCTCCATAAGGGTATCCCAAGAAGACGGTTTAGTGACTAAGCAAATACGTTTTCTCTCGGAGTAACTGTAAACACCCTAATGGAAGAGTCGTAAGGCTTCATTACCCTCATCATATAGCTGTGCTTTTAAGGGGTTAACCATTTGCTCTGAGTTTACATTGCCAGGCAAGTCATTCATCCTGCTTTCAGGAAAACCCCCAGGAATCCAGAAGTTATCTAAATGAGGAGAACTTATCTTTGTGTACAAAGCTTGGAGACTGGCACAAACGGACTTACACCGTTTGTGTAAAGCAGTAAAAGGGTGGTAAACAAATAAAGTAGACCACACTAAGTTTCTCTTTCCATGATTTTTCTTTCTGACAGGTGGCTTTCAACCCCGATGAAGCAAGTAACTGTGTGAAAGAGGTAATCCCATTTTTATCTAATAAATGATTTCTGTGCAGCCAGGGAAGTGATTAAAATGCATTCATAGGCAGTGTTGGGAGTAACGCATTACAAAAGTAATTAATTACTGTAATGCATTACTTTTTGGTGTAACGCAGTAATGTAAGGCATTACAGGGAAGAAAATCGGTAATAAATTACTAGTTACAATTGCAACGTTACAGTGCATTACACATTACAATGCTGGTGTGCCTGCTGTGGTAGAAGGGAAAGGACAATATATCTTATAGGTAGGTAAGAAGCAATTCATGTTAGTTTTCAGTCTACAGGCTCACAAAACACCTCCTGGGTGAAATTCATGACACATGAGAGATATGTGCTAGGGATGCCAAATCCTTATTTTTCAGTCATTTTGGCGAGAGTAACTAAAAGTAATGTAAAAGTAGTGTAATGCCTTACTTTTTAAATTGAGTAATATTGTAAGGTAAGGCATTACTTTAAAATGACAGTAGTAAGTAATCAGTAGTGTATTACAGTTTTTGAGTAACTAGCCCAACACTGTTCATAGGTAATGTGTTGGGAAAACTGAGGCAAAATCCTAAGTGTTTACTACATAGTTTATCATACAGGAAATAAAACAATGTAACTTACATCCTATGTAGGGCACTATATAGTGAACGAGTAGACATTTTGAACACAGCCTGAGAATAAAGTGCCCCTTAGTTCTGAGCTTGTGCCCTCATGTAGCCCCTTGTCAACTAAATACCCTCAGGTGAAGGATCTCCAAGTATGTGTGCCTCCTTTGTTTTAGAAATGCATTTTCATTAAGTCAGATGACCGCTGATGCATCACCGCCTTTTTGTTCCCCCTTTTTTTCTCAGTGCATTGAGGGAATCATTGGTGGTGTAGACTACAGCCAGAACAAAGTGAACCAGTGGACGGCCACCATTGTGGAACATTCCCTCACTCAGCTTGTCAAGCAGGGCAAGCCTTTTAAATACATCGGTAAGGGAAAACATAGGCATGGATTAATACTACCTGGCCTTCAACAATTACCTAACAGTCACATTAATAACGCAACTGTTCTGTTTCGTGTAGTGAACTGTGCTGTCATGCAGAAGAGTGGCGCTGGTCTTCACACAGCCAGCTCCTGCTACTGGGACACAACAACTGATGGTCTGTGTTTTCCTAACTACCCACCCACACATGCACACACACACATATAGACTAAAGGTTGACCGATTTTGGCCAACGCGATACTGAGTCATAGTCAGCCATGGCCACTATAAGCCGATATGAGCCCATTTTAAAAGATAAATATACATGTTCATTATTTCCCCAAATATCTCCATTGTAGTTGCAATCATTCATCTAATGATGCATTCAAGTAATGGGGAAAAGTCATAATAACAAAACATCAACATCAACAACATCTTCACTTTGGGCTCACAGATAGGCCTAATGTTACATGCATATTGGACGATGTCCTTAAAAATGCCAAATACCGACCCAGTATATCGCCCGACTGATATATCAGTCTATCTCTAAACACACAAACATACACACTTGCAAGTTGTTGTGTGTCTGAAACTGAATGAGGACTATATATACTATAGTTAACATACAGCTATAAAAATATGGCATTGCCTGAAAATTCAAACACTGTTACTTGATAAAATATTCATGGCTTTTAGTGCTTGTTTGTATATTACAGCTGTTTTGATAATCTGACCCAGAAGAATATAGCATTTTGTTGGTTTAAAGGACATAGTTTAGAGCAGTGGCGGACATCCCAGGTTCAGAAAGCAAAAGTCCTGCCACATATTTGTTCCAGCCAAAACGCTGAACTAGCTGATTTTCATTAGCACAACTCTTAAACCAAATAGAGACGCTAATAGAATAATAAAGAATGTTAACACCACAGGCAGAGGGAATACACAGCAAGACTTGTATATATTTTCTCAAGCCAGTCTGGTAAAGGGTAGAATACACAGACTACACAGCTTAGGAAGTTAGTTAAGCAAAGCAAAGTTAAGCAAGTCCGACAGTGACAGTTGTTGTCCACCCCCCATCCCCCCCCTGCAGGCAGCTGCACAGTGAGATGGGAGAATCGCACCATGTACTGTGTGGTCAGCGTGTTCGCCGTGGCCGTGACCCTCTAACCGATCTCTGGACCAGCCCACCCCCAGCCCACAAGCCCCCGCGAGTGACTGAGACGACCGAGATCAACACGCACACAGACACAAGGGGAGCAAACACCAGCACTGCTCAACGGTTTGCTTGTTCAGCTGAACAATGATCGTGACTGGTGACACTCCACAGACTGATGCACAGAACGACACCCCCCCCCCCGAAGATGTCATTTCTCTTTTTATGCGTCCGTGGCAACCCATCATCCAGTTACATGATATCGCTACAGTGCTTAGCCCTTCATGCTAGTGTACAATAACCATAGCAGTTATTATTGACATGCGTTGGGGTGTTTTGGAAGTTATGCAGACATCTTTGCTTAGCACATATGCTCTGGCCAACATGTATATTACTTTAATGGATGGATTTATTCTAGTTCAAGTGTTAGTTTGTGTTCTTGATAATTTAAAGTACAGGTTTAGATGCAGTGGTGGGGTGCAAATCTAATTTATTCCAGACCTCTTCCCTTTTACTTAAACTTCATGTCATTTGAACCTTTGTGAAATATTAACCACAAAAAATAATTATGTACAAAGTGCAAACAGTTTTATTAGTAAAATTGGCAATGGACCACAAAACATTAAGGATTTCACTGCACCGATCTTTCCCTGTATTTTTCTCCCTCTGAAAATGTATGTATGTATGTAACTGGCATTTGATTGAATTTTGTGTTTTGGTTTGTAAACAAGCTCATCATGTCAAGACTCAGTTAAAGTGACCATATGTAAAATTAAAAAAAATCAAGATCTTTACGTTTTCTGTGTTTTTTGACCAAAAAGTTAATATTTAGCCCATGATTTGGTTTTGCAAAGGTTGTTGATATTTCGAAGGTTGTTGATTCAACAGCTGATAAAAAAATGCTATTCTATTTTATGGGACTTTAAGCAACATGCTTACTGACTGGGATTGTTTATGGCCTGGCCACTGATGCTTTCTAAAATGTAAAGCAGGGTAGGGGGTGAGGTTGCTGGTTTAAGGTAAGGTAAGGTAAGGTGACTTTATTGATACCCAGAAGGGTAGATTTGGTTGCAGGTAAAAGAGTTTACAAATCTCTGAAGAAGTCAGATGGTCTGTTTTTGTAAGGAAAGGTTTTTTTAATAGCCTAGAAGTATCTCAGTGGTAGCAAGGTGAGGAGCTGTTTGCTTTCTATGGAGAGTAAAGTACTGAAATGCCTCCTTTTAAAGCTAGTGCAGGATACACTATATTCCTATAATTTTGCAGGAGAAACAGCTGCCAAACAGCATGACCCATATTTATCACATTGTATTCGTTATCTTTTTGTATAGTATTTTTAATGAATAGCCTTTGACAGTTTTTTTGCTAAGGTAAAGTGAAAGTGGTTAGGCAAAGATGTTAAACGATCCCTCCACAGCCTCCCACCCTGAATAGAGTTGATTAACACTGTGATGGGAGGCATGTAGGTTCCAGAATAGCCTCGCACTCTTCAGTTCATTCCTAGTGTGGTCATTCAGTGTTAAGTGCTACTCAAAGCATCATCACCGGAGCTTTAGTCACCATGACAACAGCTGAGAAGCAAAAAAAAAAAAAAATGTCCAAAAATTGGTTACTGATTGATTTTGCTGGTATGGGCACAGCTGCACATCTCTACTGAGCTGGTCCCTCGGTGTTATCATATTAACACAGTCAATGGGTAAAAAGGTAGAAAGGACACCGTATATCCAATCGCTGCTTAACAAATGTGAGGGGAGAGTGGGAAACTCAGTTTTGTTGAAGAAAATCTGGCACTGGCATATTCACAGTTGGTTACCATAGCAACTGTCCCAACATGCTACCAAACGAAATACTTTAAGTCTCCTACATCCCACTCTGTTTTCATAAAATATAGGCCAATAGGGAGAATGATCAGAACCTGTTTTTCTCAAAATACACATATGCCTCATAGCCTAATTCCATCGACAAAGTTTAAATAGGGATAACAATTGTTATTTCACAAATAATAACATCACTACAAATTCATTTGTCCTTGGTGTGACTGCTTTGAAGTCCGAATTCACCAGTGACAAAACTTGGAGGCACTAAAAAAGAGGAAGAATACAGCAAGTTGGACTTTCCACCAGAAGAAGCAGAAGGAATGAAACAGGTAGCCTGTAATTGGTGTGGTAGACCTAAATGTTTCCACACATTTGTGTCATAAGGCTTTTCTTGGTGTTTCACAACAATGGAGAAAGCAAAGCATCAGTTATGTGAAGTTCATCTATGCTTCAGTTTTTCTTTTGCACGAGTGATTTCATAGTTCCTCTTTACAGCCTAATTTTACCTAAATGTTTTGCAAATGCAAAAATGGGTTTTTCACATATGTATGCACTGCACTGCACAGACAGATTAAGACCTAAAGCAAGAGGTAAAAATATAAGTTGAATGAGTTAAAAATACAGATGTGTTACTTACAAGTTAGTAATGCATGTTAATAGAACTACATCTTTGTGTTGAATACATTAAAATCCAAAGCCTAAACATGAAATGTTTACCTTTACATCACACAAAATTCAGAAAGTGCTTAACAATTCTAAGCCCTTAACTTTTAAGCAGTGCTTTTGCTTCCTATATACAGTTAGCTGTAACATTATTTCAGCAAAGTGCTTACTTTTGTTACCTCATCTTTCAAGTATAACTGGCTCTCAAGTAATATTTGCTAATCTTGATTTATAACATTAAGGTTTTTATGCACACTTCCCTATTCCTTTTTATCATAGGCTTTCAGATGTTAGCTAGCTGTCTAGTCCTTAGCAAGGGCACAGCCGAGAAGGGAAATGTTAGGACAAATTTAAGGCATTGACAGGAGCCCCTACATGGCCACTGTTAGTATCGTCATCAATAACAACAGGACCCAACATTTCTAGCTGAGCCCCTGGTAGGCCTAATCCTATTTGCCCTGACCTTCTAAGAGATGGCACAACCACCAACTTAATTTGTAGATAACATTCATATGATTTGCAGTGGCATGTCTGGGGCATAACATGGTGGATGGATCTCAGAAATTTTCCTTGTTGAAGATGAACTTGACAGAGGACTCGGGGTTGGACCGACACTGTCTCTCCAAAGTCTTGCCCAGCACTGGTGGACCACAGAGGAACACACCCACCTTGGTTCTGCTCAAACATACACACAGAAGAAGAGTGACACATCAGGAAACAAGTCCATGTTGCTAGTCACCAGCAACATAATTGAGGAACACACAGGAAAAACGGCCATGATCACAAAATGACATTATTCAAAGTACTTCCCCTATTGGTAGTTGCACTGAAACCACAGCTTTTTTTTCAAAGCAATCCTGTGAATAAATGAGCATAGTCTCAAACTAGAAACAATTAAAAATAGCATTTACGTGTAAATCAAACCAAAAATTCAATACATTTTCCCAGTTTCTGCGTTTTGTGACAATGCCGTGTTTCCAGTGGACTCCTCAAATACATTCAGTACTGTGATCATTTAACACTAACAAATGAATTTTGGGGGCTGCATGATAGGTGTGCCATACAGCTGAACATACCCTGGATGGTTTGCTGCAATCACACTAAACTCATTGTCCCAGTTAGGTTTCCCATAATGAGTCTTTTGCTTCAGTCCAGTAATTGGGTCATTCACAGCCTCATGGTGAACCCGGAAGTGTGCAGCCTGGAGGGAGACACATACCATATCTGTAAACAAATAACCTGAATGTGATCAATCATAAGTATGAGCTAAATAAAGATCGCCACTTGTAGTAAAATATTAACAGAATTTTATACGCATGAACATAGAAGTGGGAAACTCCAAGTATGCTAATTATGAATTTTCAGTTCCTCGAAGGAAACTAAGCCCAAATGACCTAGATGACATCAGCCAGGGAGCAGCCAGAAAGGGGAAAAATTAGGATGATTCTTCCAGCATTGATAGGCCACACTTCACTTTCAGGACAATATTAATATTATGATTTATAATATGAGTGGCCAATTATTTTTTTTCTTTTTATATGGCCAAAAAGTTCTAGTGACATCCCTGCATATCAGGGTGAGAACACCTCTGACCTCGGATTCCTTCCACCTGGTGAGGTAGATGTTGTAGCTAAGGAAGTCGCTCATGCCCTTCTCCGTCATCTGCTCCTCCAGGCTTTGCAGCAGATCGGCGAACCACTCGAAGGCCTGGGTCTCCGGGCACAGCCAGTAGAAATAGATCTACAGAGAGTTCCAGGTATCGAGGCATTAACATGGGGTCAAGGTATTGTTTATGCGGTGAGTTCTACTGCGGTGGGGCTACTTCACAAGGTAAACACAGAGAATTTAATGTCTAATCCTCCAAATACAGTGATGTAATAGTACAGTTTAAAAAAGCTAGAAATGGTCTCTAAAAATCTGTTTTAAGTTGTTGGTCTGAGGGAAAGGTAGAGATAATCAAGGGCACCTTGCTGGAAATTCTCACCTTCTTGGTTAAAACGTTAGTGTTGTTTTGGACATGCTTGTACCACACAGATTTCAAGATGGATGCAAAGGGGGTGACTCCGATTCCAGCACCCACCAGCATGACCACATCATAGCGGAAAACATCTTCACTTGCAGTTCCAAATGGTCCATCCACTGCCATCCTTAAAAAAAAGAGAGATACACATATAACTTGCATTTCTTACGAGATTGCAAAACCCAGTACACCAAACACCAGACTTATGAAAGTGACAGAATTTCACATCTCACCAAAATACAATTTCACTGTTCCCCTTTCTTTATGGTTAAACAATACTGGCAATTTACCCATATCCTCTTCTGTCTGCACATTCCCATACCAGTACTAACTAACATTTGCATGAAAAACAACAGTGCCCTATATGTATAGTAGTCAGTGTTTCCACTGGTTTATTACACATCCAACTTGATATACTGATTTAATATTACAAAAAATACACATTACTGAAATCCAATAATCAATTACCATGTTGCACATTAGCTATTTGGTGTTATGGAACCACACTCTCAAACAATTAATAGCCATTTACTGATCTTCAAGCACTACATCTCATCAAAGTAATTTCAAAACACAATATATTTCATACTAAACATCTATGAGTGAGAATTAGCAGCAACTTCTTCTAACTCAACATGTGTTCATTTCACATAAGCCACTAAAAGCTCGAGTTGTGATTTATGGAGTTGTGATGGTGATGTATGCACTAGGGATCATTTAACACCACTAGTGCTGTTCAAACATGTTTTAAATGTTTTTTTTTTAAAGAAACATCTGATACCATACAGTGTGACCACCTCACTGTCATAGTTAACCCACATTTCATTTGAACACTACATCCCTAACTAAGATCATGGCCAAGAAGTGTGTGCACTGCCTTACTTGGGCAATTTCCAGGCATCCTGGAACTCATTCTTGTCGCCTCCACAGGCTTTAAGCAGACCCTCGGTCCAGTCGCCCACGATGCGGATATGGACACTGAAGTGGTCCTCCTCAGGGGCTGAGGTGAGCGTGAAGGGGTGCCACTCGAGCTGCGAGACACTCGGACACTGAAGGGAGACATACTGGCCCACCTCCATCTTAAAGCCCTTCTTCTTCATCTGCAGCTCCAGTGTTTTGGATGGGTGCATGACCACCTACGGAAAAAAGAATGTAAAGAGGAACAAAGGTGTAAAGGCACAGTGTACTCATCAAACTATTGTTTATCACAAATCTAACAAACCAAAAGAAGTATTTCCAGACACCACAGTTGTGATCGAAAGTTTTAGCAATTTCACTGCCAAAATGGTGGTAAACCTAAATTAACCCATATCCTCTTTCGTCTGCACTTTCCCATTCTTACATTTGTATGCAACACAACATTGACTTAGATGTACAACAGTCCTGTTTCCACATTTCCATTACACATTTTTCTTAAGTAAATGTTCACTATTTAGCCTATATTGATGATATAGTTACACTGAAATGATTTGGGATGATGTTTTGTGCCATGCAGGGCAAAATCTACAGTGCAAATCAAATATATGTATTAAGCTAGTGAAGGTATCCATAACGAAATACCAGTAGGCTGCTGCTGATCACTCTAAATAATATCTCAAAGCAATATGCATCTTCCCTAGAAAGACTAAAGTAGCATGATTTGGAAAACACACACCCTTGGTCATGAGTGTGTTTTCAATCATGATGTCATCATTCATGGGATATAATACAGACTCACCTTCGTGATGACCACTTTCTGTTGGGATCGCCAGAATCTCACAAGCCTCTCACACAGGTACAGAAACATGGGCCCCACCACCCATTTCCATGTCTAAAAAGTGGCACAGAAGATTAAATTATTGACAAAGAGTGCATGTTTTCTCTTTATCCACAACATTTTGAGTTGAAGTTCCTCTTACCCCTGGGGGATTTCCAGCAAAGTTTGGCACATTGCAGAAAGTTCCATTCGTCCCCCATTCTTCGAATTGTGCAGCACACATATTAGGGTTATTCTTTTCTAGATCGTTGACAGTTTGGCCACGTACAATGCGTCTTTTTAAACAAAAGCAAAAGTGCCATGTTACCATGAAAGTTCTGTTGGCTCATGAGAACATCATAGTATTCAAAAAAATATCTAACTTCATATTTTCTTAAATTGTTACCTGATTTACTGCATTTTAATAAACCTATCTACTTTTTGACTGAACAGGCCATGGCAGAGGAGACACCCACCCTACACCGTGTATGACAAGGCCAATGAAGAACACCACAAACAGGTGATGGGTGTACCAGAACACCTCAAAGTAGGACCTCCGGATGACCTCCATGGAGGAGGTGATTATCAAGATGAGGGCCAGGGTGATGGCCACCCCCGACAGGCCAGCGATGGTGGTGAACATCACAATGGTTGGATTCTGAGAGATAGTACAAAAAAAAGGAAGCTGTGACTCACCAAAAACGAATGAAAACCATCAATAGTTCCCCAATCAGATTCAAACCAGATTTTTGAGGTAGTGCGGTCAGAATGTTGGTCTGTTGTGACAAATGCTAAGAGTAACGACATCATTTGCAGACAACTGCATTGTAAATCACCATAATCACAAGCTCTTGTGTTAGATAGCTGCTCCCATTTTCTATTTATGGATTTTGCCATAATGGTATGTGTGTGTGTGGGTGGGGTGGGGGTGATAGGGGGGTGGTGGTGCACCAAAATACCATGGCAACAGCATACGGAAACAGCGGGATAGGGATTACACAACCATAACAGTGCAACACACTGATGCGCCATCCTGCCAGACAGAAGGCGGGTCATGCACTCATGTTAGTTATCCTCAACTGCCTTCGACATCTTCTTGTTCCTCTTTGTGACTCTAGTATGCACTATAACCCACAAGAACAGGGGTTTTTTTTTCCTTTTAAGTGCTGGTCCTCCTCTTTTAGGGACTTATCTAGAACTAGAACTTAACTTGTGTGTGTGTGTGTGTGTGTGTGTGTGTGTGTGTGTGTGTGTGTGTGTGTGTGTGTGTGTGTTCAAATGTAAATATATGAGCTGTATGGTAAACTATTTTGTCTAGTTGTTATCAGTTCCACTGCACGTTTGTCAATAAAGGTTTGGTCATTGTAGCTACAACATATATAGTTTCTCTGTACAGTTATTTTTAGAATATTTTTTTAGAATTGTATCTTCTAATAGGGTGGGCCCACAAGGTGTGACCATTAAATATTGAAAGTAATGCTCTAATTTAATTCTAAACAAAAACATTTGTCATACTGGTATAACTTGTGTATACTTGTGGTAATAGGCCCACCATTTCTGCCTGCATGTCATACAATCTTTGTTTAAAAAAAAAGAGAGAGAACAACAACCATTTTGTAAATTTTACTCACAGTTTCATTGGAGCGAATGGGGTTGAGGTATGAGCGGTTGTCTCCGTTGCCGATCTGGGAGAGCACATAGGGCAGCTGGCTACTGTTCCCCAGCAGCTGGGCATCCATGAAGCGCTCGAAGTTAAACAGGTGGGCAATGATGTGAACCGCTGTTAGCCGCCATCAGAGACACAGGGCCACAGTTATTAATCGACTCTCTGGATCTGTTTTTAGGGCACGCTAGCTGGCTTAAGGCCAGATATTTTGTGACTTAAAAAATAAATACTATATCTTACAGTGCCAAATAGTAATGGGTGATCTGGCTTCAAAGACTACAATCCAGTGCCACACATTTATTCCAACCATTCACTAAATCAGCTGATTCTAGTTAGCACAATTCTACAGCCAGATGAAGAAGTTCATTATTAAAAATAATCTGTATTAAGTACACAGGCAGATACACTGGTGATTTGAAGTATGTGGTAGTAGACAGTAGCTTCTGAATCCAGCTTCTGAAACAACTGAGGTTGTATACAATATTTTGATTGTATGTAGGAAATGGTTTCAAAAACCATGTATTGTTACATCAGTGATGAATGCTTCACAATGCAATGGTGGTTTTAAATGTGACTTCTGCTTGGGATTGTGACTGGTTACCTGTGTGAAAAGCTATCATGTAGCCGAGCAGCTTGTGGAAGGTGATGTTCCTGTCTAGCTGGCGTGCTGCAGTACGGCTACAACTCTACAGTCACACACACACACACACACAGCAAAAACACACAGCTTTTAGGATTTAGAAATAACTTCTGAACAGATTTACAAGTATTATGTAATATCCATTTCAAAAATTAACATAAAGTTAACATTTGAAAGAGAAGTCTTCTTTATCTTGTTTATCCATCTATGAAAGAAGAAACTATTTGAAGAGAAGCAACACGCTAGTAGCATCTCTTACTCAATAACACAACTTCCTTGTGGCTCACCGCCCCAGTGCACTTCAAATGAAGGCAGCTAAGACATTTATTGATTTTTAACAGGTGCTTCTTGAAGGTGTGCCTCTTCTTTATGCCTCTACACAATGTCTCTTTCTGTCATACACACACATACTGTACACTGGCATTAAAAAAAGCACAGAGGCGAACCTGAATGGAACCACGGAGAAATGACAGCAAGTTGCGACACACTGGCAGTAGGATCAACATGCAGTTGAAGTTGAGGCAAGCAGCAGGTGCTCTGGCCCAAGACAGGGCGTGCTGTGAGGGTGAGAGAGAAAAAAATAAGTGATTGAAAAAAGGGGATAAAATAGAAAGCTTTCACTTCTGCTTGGCATTCACTGCTGGTTTTGTACACCTGGTGTGACTGCACCCAACCATAAACCAACAGTAGAAATACCATCTACCAGTAATACAGTCAGAATCACAAAAATGTTACATATGTTGATAAGGGTATATGCACTTTATGCTCACAATGTATAACAATGAAGTTATGAATGGCCTAAAAAGTACATGTAAAACCATTGTCCATTTAGCACACTTACCCCAAGAATAACTCGAGTGTAGTAAAATCTATCAACGAGGAAAGCCATGTAGAAGTGTACAAAGAGGAAAACATTTATTCCGAGCCATACAATCTGAAATAAAATAAAATAAGTAAATAAATAACATTATGTAACATTGCATTATATTCTACTAGCTAGATCATATTATTGAAAGCAGGTCAGGCTGAATTTGGAGTAAAAAAAAGAGTAAAAATGATTTAAAAAATAATAATAATCTAGTAATTTACTTACTATAACAAATGTGGAGACACCCTCATTTGCCGCAAAGTTGCCCATCTTGACAGCAGGAGAGTGTGAGTGTATTTATGAGTATGTGTGTGAGTGTGTGTGTAACTGTGTGTGAGAGCAAGAGCTGAAGTGAAACGCAGTGTAAGCTTCTGAAGGGTTGGGTATATATAGGAAATGATGAGACCAGGAAACGACAGCCGATTTTCAGTCTTAAGCCACTGATTTGTGTCTGCACTTTGCTCTTTAGACATGCCACACCTCCGCAGTGGGGTGTTGTTACTTCAGCCTCTTGATCCATCACTTCCCAATCATGCTTTACAAAAGCACCAACTTAGAAGGAATTGGCTTTTATTACACACCCAACTCAGTAACAGGTACCACTTATGAGTAATGCTTCTTCTACGTCATGCTATATTATGCCCTGCCAATCACGTTTTCTTGTACACATACTGTACCTATATTAAAAGACAGAAGCAGTATCAACAGTACGTTTAAAGGCAATAGCATGCTAAGTCCTCAAGGCTGTTTCACTGGTTCTTGTTTTTAGGTGCTCTTTGGTCCAAGGTAACTGTTGTCAAACAGACAAAGAGGAAAAAAGAACCTTCCCATCCATCCATGCACCCAGGCACTCCTTGAATAAAATGCCTTCATTTTAAGACTGACATGTCCAAAATAAGGACCTAGTAAAACTGCCCACACATAGCGCTTTGTGGGCCTCCTTCAGGACATGTCATTCATTAAATAAAAACATTTAATTCAGGTAATGCCTTGGTCAGTGGAGACATTTTTTTTTTACCACTCTCTGTCTGGTAACAGTATCAACAGTACCCGTTTGCTTATCACAAAGAGTATGTGTCTGGCCATTGTGGGTACTTAGAAAAACTTTTCAGTCTTTTCAGGAGAGGTAATGATCTTTTTCGGGGAAATGAAACCCAAGGAGAGGCTCCATGGTCTGCTGTGATATTTCCAGGTGAATGAGCCCATGTAATTTGTATGTTCCAAGAGAAGGCATCATAAAATATGTATAGGTTTCCACCCTGATAAGTCTAAGTGGGAAAAGATGAGATTGTGCTTACACACACACGCACACAAGGTTTTTTTTTTTTTTGCTGTTGACTATTTATTATGGTTTTACTGAAATGACAAAAGTGTATAAAAATGCTATGTACTTTTCTGGTTAACATTCAGTGCTGTTAGTCAACTCTCAATTTCTAGTTTTAAATTTCAACATTCAAAAACCAACTTTTGACCATCAGGTGGCAGCACTGTTTAAGGGCAATCTTAGTCTTACATAGTTCTGTTTTTTTTTCCAATCCCTCTTTTTTCAGCAAAATAATTATAAGAATATGTGCAATAGGTGGTCCCTTCATATTCAAATCCATGTGCAACAGGTGCAAAGCATGAGTGTGTAAAAATACAATAATAAGTAAACAAATACACTTTTTTTCATTCACAGCTTTACACAGATCAAGGCTCACTATTGTGTCCAGGTCACCAAAGAGTTGGCTTTTAAAACATGTGGGTGTTGTGGATGTGGATGTTGTTGTTGTTGTGTTTTCAATGTCTCAGTTTACATCGTGTCAGTGTTGCTCACAGAATGTTCTACACAAAAGAAGCCCTGGACTGATAGCTTGAATAATGCTAATATATATGTCAGAAAATAAGGCCCTTAAAAAAATAAGGTCTCTTCTTTTCAATTCTTACAAACACAAACATGATTATGGTGTGCTTTTGTTAGTAGTAGGCATTAATCATAGAACAGTGCCCCTTTTTTTACAATGAAAATACTTCCATAAACAAAGCCAGAATACCCTTGGTTGAAACCTGAGTGTGTGTGCTTTGAGTTAGTGGACCATAAGATGTCAATGCCTCTCCTTAGTGGAAACTAGTAATACAATCATGAAATAAATATCAAAGCTTAAAGATAGTAACTCGGTAAGACATCACAAACATAAACAAGAAAAAAACCCCCACAACATTTAAAACAAACATACACTCACATCACATGAACAAAAAAAGCAGCAATTTAGTGTAAGCATAGGTTAAAGGTAGCTCACATGCATTCAGGAAAGCTTATGATGATGATTGCCACAGCCATGCTGACACAATTCCAGTATGAAATGAAGGCAGAATCAAAGTCCAGTGCCTCGCCCATTCGCTTCAGCATGGTGTGGTCAAGGCAAGGCAAACAGTCTTCATTGGCTTATCGAGAATCAATGGTGCTGTTTGTTTGTTTGTTCGTTCGTTCATTCGTTTTTCATTTCTCTCTTTATGCAAGGAGCACTTCTTTTCACGTGTGCAAAAAAAAAACCCCAGACAGGTCAGCTCTTAAGCATTGCTGGAGAGGCTTTGGCTCAGGTCTCCATTAGTGGCGTAGGTGACGTCCAGTCCAGGGCTCTCCAGGTCAGTGACGTTGGGCTGCTCCAGGGAGGCCTTGGGCTGGATGGGCCCGGCCTGAGCTCCCGCGCCCCCGTGGGGCCCCTGCAGGAGGAAGCAGGTGGAGCCGCAGCACTCCCACATCCCCTGGGACACGCTGGTGGTGAAGAGGCGGCGGCACGGGTGGCAGAACTGGTAGAAGAGCAACATGAAGAAGATGGCCACTGAGTAGCCCACCAGCAGCAGCAGGGCCAGCACGGGCTCGTCCACGGCGCGGTAGAAGTCCGTCTGGTAGGCATGCCAGAGCAGCGTCAGCGCGCCGTTCTCCAGGAAGCGCAGGCCGTAGTAGCCGGCCACGTGGCGCCAGCTGTGGCCCTTGTCGATCAGGTCCGGGTCGCACAGCCGCAGCTGCACGGCCGACCAGCAGAACATGTTGATGCCGGCGTACAGGAACGTGAGCAGCGCCAGCACGATGGTGGTGCCCACACGCGTCAGCGTCTTCTCGATGTTCTCGGGAAAGGGCGAGCCGCTGCGCCAGAAGAGCGCCCACGGGTAGAGCGTGAAGAGCAGGAAGTTGCCCAGCACCACCGGCAGCACCCAGATCTGCAGCACGGAGCTGAAGAGCACCAGCACGGTGACGCGCGTGGCGATCTCGAAGCTGCGCCACAGGAAGATGCACAGGTAGGCGCAGGGCCGCACGTCCACCTCGTAGTCATCGTATCGGATCTTGATGGCCAGGATGTTGCAGCGAAGGGCGCCGTACACGATGGACAGCAGGGAGATGACCATCAGTGTGCCTTCGGGTTGAACACAGAACAGAAAGAAAGCATGAAGAAAATGTGACGAAACTGTTTAAAAACGTGCTGTAGTATGGACAAGTAGGTGGCCAAAACTGGTACTGCAATCAAATTCGAAAAGAAATGATCCCCCTCTAGAGGCAAAATACAAAAAGACTTTTAAAAAGGCTGTAAATTAGGTTGTAAAATAGGTGTGAAAATGGCTGTAGTACAGTTGTCAGTGAAATAACCAATTTAATGGTTTCCTTAATCACTGGTGACATATTAAAACCATTGTATGATTACTTGCCTAAATGCACTACATGCAGCACCTTTAAGAAACTAAATGCCACTGTGTCCACTATGAAAGTAGTGAAGAAACTAAATAAAAGTCCACACAAATTTAGATATTGCTGACACAGTTTCTTTCAAGGACACACTACAAGTGTTGTCGGTGTGCCTGGTACCTGCATTCTGTTTTTGCTGTGCCATGGTTGTCTGTGTGTGTGTGTGTGTGTGTGTGTGTGTGTGTGTGTGTGTGTGTGTGTGTGTGTGTGTGTCATTCACTTTACAAATGCTGAGTTTGCCATGTTGCCAACACCCCCCCCCCCCCCTATCTTTTTACGTTGATCTTGCCGCCTGCAGCATGCCTGGAAAAATAGTCTCCGAAACTCTAGAGGACAGACAGCTGCAGCACAGCTGAGAGGCAGACAAGATGCACAAAAGACACTCCCGCGTCTTACACCAGCAGTGTGAATGCTCTAACCCGTTCACATGGATGGCGAGATGAAAATGAACACGTTACACCACCGCCATGCACACCTGGGTAGTGTGAACAGGCCTAAAAGTAAAACCACTAATTGAGACAGATGGTGTTAATGTTTAGCAAAAAAAAAAGTCTGAAATACGAAAGCAGTGTGAATGCTCTAACTCATTAACACGGGTGACAAGATTAAAATGAACATGTCATACAGCCACCATGCACACATGGTTAGTGAGAACAAGGCCTAAAAGTAAAAACTGCTAATTGAGACGGGTGGTGTTAATGTCATGTGATCAGAAATGATCCCAGCAGTTGTTGGCAGAGGTGGGAGGAGCGGGAAGGGGAAGAGGAAAGGGAGGGGGGGATAAGTAGGTGGAGAGGGAAACACTTCATCATGGGTCAGTCTTTGGATGGCCCATCCCTGACAGCTTCGTCCAAAACAGACAGGACAGAGGTTGCAGAGCGGACCATATATGGCATAGCTGGCAACTTCTGACAAATCTCCCAATGCCTATTGTGCTGTTTTAGTTATCTCTTGTAGTTTGTAAGGCCCAATCTGTTTTGTATTAATAATCAAGTCAATGTGTTCGAGCACTGCCTCTGAAAGTGGTATGCTTTTATACTGTGCTTAGGAGGAAGCAGAGCTTTGCCAAATGAAGAGATGTTTGTGTTATAATGTTACCTGGCTTGAACCAGGGGAATGTGTTTGTTTATACTGTGTTTATTGTTTCGTGTTCTGGCTTCCTAAGCAGGTCATCCGGACTGAGAAAAAAGGAGAGAGAGAGAAAGAGAAAGAGAGAGAGAGAGAGGGAGAGAGAGAAAGAAAGAGAAAGAGAGAGAGAGAACGAAAGAGGATTATCAATTCTAATCTATTTTATAATTTAAAGCTTAAGCCGTTGCCTATATCTCATCGTCTGATAAACAACCGCTAATGTGCAATAGCCACTGACATCCCAGGATGTGCTTTTCAGGCATGTATCCGTTCCAACGGCCTCTTCCCTTTCCTCCCAATCTTTTGTCTTCAGTGCGCGTCGGGTGTCTCCGCTGATAAAGACACGAATATAGCTGCCAACACCCGATAACCACTGCCAGCAATCGCACACACCAGGAGTGCTCTCAGACAACAGACAACGGTGACTACATGCTGGGAACCTCTGAAGCAGAGAATTAGAAGACCTCCATTAATACCAGAATGCCTACAGTGCAATACAATCACCTTTCAAAATAAATTGTGTTGTCCTTTTACTGGGGTGACCACCCTAATTAGACTTAGAAGTTAATCTTTAGTTCTAAATTGATAACATAATTAGCTCTCAAATGACGTTTATTGATTTACAATTTCCCTCGGATGTTTTATGAGGCCTTTCGAAATATGTGACAATCTAGATAAAATAATAAAGTAACTGTGTAACTGAGACAGTAACAAGTGCCACTGCGAGTGCTATTATAAGAACTCCCGTTTCCCAGTAGTAGTGCCTTCAGGGTTCATTACAGTAACAGGGCAAGACACACACTCGTAGTACGTAGGCCTCTCGTCATCTGTGTCCTTTCGACAGGGTTCATTACTGTGTTGACTCAGATAGAGATAAGATTAGACACCTTGCTGCAGTGAACTTAGGGTACCCTGAAGAAGTGTGCCTGAAGTCACTACGCAAACACTGGAAGGCAGGCTGCCAACCGCGGATGTGAATCTAACACCACCCCGTCATACCTCACACACAGGCTGGCAATTAACACTCTCGGAGAAAAGTGAACTCGGGGTGAAAAAGATAAGCAGGCGGCGAGGAATTCTTATCATTCTGCTGCACATTTGTTTATTTAATTTCATTTAAAAGGAAGCCCTCTAGTCTACCACTATCTGTATCTGTGTTTTATAATGAAGGTGGTATTAGTCAACAGAAGGGCGGAAAATCACCAACCACCAGTCGCCAGGATAATAATTCTGACTTGATTCAGATGTCATTACTTTTAATAACTGTATGCTTTAATATATTACTTTGAAATTGTTATCTTACCTATTGTTTTATTCTTACATTTAATTTGTACATTATTTTGTTTTTATACCATTTACTGTCATCCATGCACATTGTCTGCCTCTGTGTATGAAATGCGCTATTTGTTACCTTGCCTTATTCAATATGGAGGACTATTTAACAGAGAGAGAGAGAGAACGCAAAGCCTATGTGCCCTCCACCACAGTAGTCAACCTTCCCCTCAACCAGACAAGCCTTAGCGATCTGTCTTAAAATAATTAAGGAAGCCTTCAGAGAAGAGGGCGAAAGTATGAATCACGGACGAGCAGAAAGTGAAGACCAGTCCAGACCCCCTCCAGGAGTAGGACAGAAATAATCTGTGGTTTGAGTTACAGTCCTCCATCTCTGTATAGTTTATGAGGTCACCCCGCTGAACTGTAAGTCAGTTCATATGCTGCTCAGCCATGCAGTGACTGTGCTTGAGGAATCACCCCATTCTAAATGCTCAGCGCTAATCTATTGCCGGCCTTGGTGCGGCAAGGGATATTGATTTACCAGCCAACCGCACAGGGTGAGGGGAGAAAATACCTTTCCCTTCAAGGTAGTATTAGAGGAATTTACGTGTTTTTTATGAAAAATACAGCATGATTCAATATATGGGATTTTCTTTTAGGCATTATGGAAAATTCATTCAGAATATTTTAAAAATCTTTGCCAACATTAGAGGAAAATAGGGTATATTCATACCTTGAGAAAACCAGGCCAGTCAACTAAAAAGATTTGTCATTCTACTGCAGTGCTGGTTTCCATCTAGTCGTCTGTGTTCTAGATCCAATGTGCAGATTGCTTTTTTATTATTTATAAGAGGGTGTTATCTTAAAATCACTCACAGGAAAATTGAGTGACACCTCATCAATGGCATATTGTGTGACACAGCCCAGACAACAGATTACTAATAATACATGGGTACGTGGGCAACATTTGTTTATATTAGCCTCAGGCTTGGCTACATTAGCTTTGGGAAACAGACGGCTGTAGGACAACCTTCTATAAAGCCAATTTAGATCACTAGGCAACCTGGATTCAGAAGCTACTATCCAACACCAACTATTCCAAATCACCCGTATCTACCTGTGCAGGGTAATACAGGTCATTTCATGAAATATTTCTTCCACTAGAGCTGTGCTAATTACAATCAGCTGATTTGGTGAATGGCTGGAACAAATATTTGTTACTGGATTATAGCTTTCCAAGCCAGGTTACCCATATTTTCTAGGTTTCTATGCAGCCAAACAGAAAAAAAAATCGTAATCCCAAACAAGCATCAGTGATAAAGCTGTTCCTCATCACAGACACAATTTGCCACATGTTTAGCTTCATCTCACACCTTGTCAAAACACTTGTGACTTCCATGATCCATCATTTGGGAACAGAAAGCATGTAATACATACACTAGTATGATTCAGACACACACTGAGTCATTAAAATCAGACTACTCTCTTAAGAAGATTCTCTGAGAGGTAACAAGCTACCTTGTAGTGTGGTGACTTCGTGACGTTGCTCATGTTGTGTGATGGCACATTAAAAAAAGGGTAACCAGACACCTAGTAACATTCATCCATTCCAATAACAGTCCCCATTTTTCCCCCAGTATATTCAGCAGAAAATATGCATTTATTTTAATGATAATGACTGCAGAACTGGAAATACCCCCAGTCAAGTATTAGGAAAATGTCCCCGGGGTTTCAGCTCAGAGGTTTGGCCACCCTCCATCAAAATGGGCTGTGTGACGTGACTTTGACGTGGTGTGACTTTGATGTGACATGACTCTTACGTGATGTGGTGTGGTGTGACCTACCTCTACCGATGGACACCCCCTGCTGCAGGACACAGATGTAGAGCTGCAGGGTGAGCTGGGGGGCGGAGCCCAGGAAGGCCTGGATGACGGAGGTGCGGGCGAAGGCGGCGCGGTGGGTGATCAGCTTGCCCTCGGCCTGGCCCACCTCCTGCTCCACCTCCTCCGACAGCCCCCCCTTGGGCATCTGCTTCTTCCGGGTGATGGTGACATAGGGCTCCTCGAACTTCCCCGCGCTGCCGTAGATACAGAAGGCATCCAGGCACCTGCGAATGAGGTCAAGCGGAGGAGATGATGAGGAGGAGAAGCCATTGCTGGATTGAACTGGGGCTATATAGTTCATTTCCACACAGGACTTGATACTCGAGATGGGACACTTTGCCTTGATACAAATCACTGCTCTGAAAGTCAAATGCCAGAGGACATAAAAAAAAACAAAAAAAAACAGACGTACTATCTCAGGGTCAATCGCTGTGGGTTGGCAGCAGTGTGTACACGAGGAAAGGTGAGATGGCCGAACATCAATCTGAGCTGCAAACGGAGACACCTGCAGTGGCACTCGCATTCCTCACCACCACACCAGGAAGTTGAGGCTCTCTCGTCGGGCAGTCTGCCCATTTAATTCACTTGAAATGCAGAGGGCAGCTTGCCCAGTGCCAGATAAACACTTGGCTGCTGTGGTTTTTTATTAAGCTTTCAATTCTCAAACACTTCCGAGGGAAAAGGGGTCACTTTGACTTTGAAATGTAGGAAGGTACATCAAGGTACATCAAATCCACTCCCTACACATACCATGCCCTAACTGGTCTAAGAAAGGCCTTTTGGGCACAATTAGCGAGGTAAGCAGATTGAACAGGTCAACCTGACATACAAAACACTGATGTGGATTGTGCTGCAGTAAACACTGTGCATTAACTGCTACTCTGATGCTGACAACCACATATTTTACAATGACAAATGCCAAGCCTGCTTCAAATGGACAACTGGGGCTGTAAATAGCATCAGTGGAAAGCACTGGACTAAAAATGATCATCAATAACAACCTGTCAAACACAGTGCTATTGTTGGGCAAATGGTTTACTGGGAGGAAACAGGCGGATGGACAGGCTTTTAGAAAAATCGTTAGTACAGACGAGACTACAGAGACGGCATTAATAGTCCAGGCAGGGGCAAGAGTTATTCAGGGTCGAATCGCTTCAGTCATAACCCTAGTAGTGAACAGAAGGTGAAGTTTAACAGCTCGTTACATGTCTTCTGTGGTGTACTGGGAAGACCAAATGGTCTGCTTAATGTTGGATGGTAAAATTCCCCGGCAGCCGACAGTAGGCTACTTATGTCAAGGATTAAAACAGGCGACAAGCCTGATGACCAAGGGGGTCGTTTATGCACCGAGTAATCATTATACCAATGCCTTGTAAACAATCTTGTTGAATGCCAACCGGATTTGAGAGGTCTCGATTAGTGGACAATGACAGTGACTGAAGGAATGAGTTCGCGCTATGGTGTGTAGCCCACTCATGCTCAACAAAACTGTTGATCAACGCAACCATGGTAAACAAACAAACAGGCCGCGCTCATTGTGTAGCTCAAAATGTAGCTCAAAATGTAGCTTAATATCGATGTAAACCAACATTTATAAATGCAGCGTTGAAACCAAAGATCAAAGATCAAAAACGCCTATGTGGGTTTTTGCGTCGAATCCGACTATTGTGGTTCTAGACAACAGAATCATTCTCAATTGCAAATATTAAAATGTATTTGTAAATGTCAAGAGATTTCTGCTTGTTTTTGAGGCAACACCCTACCGGATAATCGGTCCCAGCTGAAGAATATGCAGCAGAAGCACGAGAGGTCTATCCCTGCTGAGGTCCCTATGGATAAATATGAGGGTGAGCTGCACGAGGACTGAGGGAAGGAGCGTGAAGAGCAGCGTGAAGCCTTGCCAAATCTTGTCTCCTGCAGAACGATACGTTGAGCTCAGATATAAGGCAGCCGTCGTCTCAGCTGTAAAAAGAGAGACCGAAACAAGCACGGAGCTAGGCAGTCTCATTCTCACTCAGCCATCTTTGTCTTCGTTTCCCCCAATCTCTTGTGCGGGCGAGTCGGAGGCGGTTTACTGGACCACGGCACCGTATGCATTGGGACTGTCTCAGAGAGGAGGGTAGAGTTGTTGGAGTTGTTTTGAGCTCAGCTCTAGATGGCGCAGTGACTTCAATATTGTATTGACCTACTGACGCTCTTGTTACTCAGTCCGTACTGTGCGTAGCCTACGGCTTAAGTAGGCGAAGAATTATGTAGTTTTGTTTATTTGTTCTTCATTTTGCTATTTAGTCACGTAAACAAGTAATGTAAACATTTAGTCATGTAAACAATAAAATAGCTCGAGGATAAGTCTAATTAATGTAGGCCTAATTGCACATTCAGGGGAAGCGAGACTTGCTCTTTACGTATTTTCCTAGTCATGTCATACTCTTTTTTTGTCTGTGGGCTTTTCATGCATAGTGTCTAAATGTTAGGGGTAAAGTTAAATTCACTGATCATGAATTCGTGCTGCGTTTTTTATGCTGACATAAAGGCTGGTCATAAGGTAAGAACCCCAGTCGCCCAGTAGAGGTCAGTAACATAATTCTAAAGCACATACCGTAGCTTACATCTTACCTGTATTGCAATCAGAGATGGACCTGTCTACAAACTCCAAATGCCGTTACATGATTGACGAAAACGCAAAAAGCCCCACATTTCACCCCATGTCTGAATTAGTACCTCCTATTTAATTAATGGTGGACATTATTATTCAGGGCAAGGTTCTAATTTTCCATCGTACCTCCAAACAATCACCCATGAAGTAAACAGGCCAAAGAATGTCTTTTCACCATATTGTGTCTAGAAACAGGGTTCATGAATTGATATTGCAAACGCTGCTTGCTTTATCACACTCCCACATACCAATATGAATACGAATTTTGCCATTTAAAATTAAATGTCACATTCTTACTCCCACATAGGCTACTGCAATGGTTGTAAAACAAATGCACTCAAAAAAAGACAATATCATTGCCTTTGAAGTTGATACCAGGAAGAGTGTGATACATAAACAAATAGGTTTTGCAAGCAATGATAGAAATGCTGATACATAATAGCTTTTTGCACAGTGGCTCGCACTGGAGATGCACAACATACTCATTGTAAGGATCCAGCAGCATGTAAAACATCCTGTTGGCAAGGACAGATAAGACACAGTGGAGTATCAGCAGGCCTGCTTTCCTTCCTGTTCATTAGACGCATAAAGAGAATTTGTGCTTCAACAAGTTTTGAAGAAACTCTTTTTTTTGACAGAGTCCTTGTATGTTTTGTTTTGTACATTTGAAAGGACTGCTGTATAACATAATCAAAATGCATAAATACAGCTAGGTTATGAATACTAAGAAGGTCAAATAATATTATTACAATGTATACAATGCATATGAAGCTTAAAATGCAATCAGTAGTACATGGTATGTATAGTGGTATATAAAATGTACTGCAATTAGTGAGCATGGTATGTAATGCAAAATTAGCAGCACTTTTTGGGGTTGTGTTGCAATCTATACATTCTATAATTATTTTATAAAGCTGTTCACAAATATTCTTATCATATTTCGCTGTCCTCTAAATCTCCAGAAAGAAACACCCAGAAACATCTTGTCAACATCACTGAGGGAAAAAAAACAAAAAAAATTGTGTCGCAAGATACCACTCATATCCCTGACAGCTTGGTCCTGCGTCAGCCGTTGATGGTTGCTGGTCAACACTGACTGACAAGGGGATTAGATGATAGATATTTTTGAGGTGTATGGAGAGAGCCATGAAGGAACATCAGCTAAAACCGCATGTAGGGAGGCAGATAAGGATTCGATGGAGAGATAAGCATCAGCAGCGCAGGAACAATTCACTTGAGATGTGGCATTTGTTAAGCCATTGGAGGCTTATTGTGTTTGTCTCTCGGCACTGTCCTCCAAGGAGAAGGTTGTCAGATAGGCTGTGATGGAAAATAAATGAAGTGTGTTTATGTGTGTCTGTCTCTCTGTGTTAGTCTGTCTGTGTCTGTATGTGTATATGTCTTTGTGTGCGTGCATGTGTGCGTGCATGTGTGCGCGTGCATATGTGTTTGTGTGTGTGTGTGTGTGGGGGGGGGGGTGTTCTTATCAACACTAGCTGATTTAACTAGATTAGGGTTTGGTAGTGACTGCTATCTATTTCCATATTTTGGAACACATGAAGTTCTAGCTTTAGGTAGTTAGTTAGAGCTTTATTGATCTCGCTGGCACAAGACTTGAGACACAGACAGGCATATCAACAACAAAAGAACACATACACAGCAAAAAAAAAAGTTGCTATTCACACTAGCTTTGGAGACGTGTTGCAGCCATGTGCTTTCATTAATTTACACCCCAACAACCTGCTAGAACTTACAGCTACAAGTTAGATACCTAAAGCCAATGTTCCTTCCTTCCTTCCTTCCCAATGTACTTATAACAGTTTTGGTTGCAAAACTATATCTGTTGGTCACACAATGATCTTATCCGTGTTCGCTGTATTCTGGTATGGTATGTGTGTTAAGTCTTGTTTCATTTGAGATTGTTGCCTAGCAACTTCCAGGACCCATATACAATAAGGAAGTGTGGGATGAATATTATGGGTGACCTAACCTCTGCCTGGGGTAAATTTTTATTTAGATATATAATATTATGAGTGAGCCACACTGATCTGAGCCTGTAATGATTCTTGCTTTACTCTATCATTTTTCCGTGATGAATAATAAAAGGCAGCGTTTATTCACCCCGCTGGACATGGTAGGCTAACATTTAAATAACTTCTCTCCCGCCGTCTTGGTAATTTTCTGAATTAAGTGCTGTCAGGGTCAAATCCTCATGAGCCCACCTCAGTCTCAATGTCAAATGAGAGGCTTGAAGGCTTTGAAAGCAGCATGGCCGCGGGTGTCGGATATGTGTTCCAATGGTCACCCTGCGTCATCGACCTGGTCCTCCAGGGATCCTAGGGAGATGCAGCTGAACAGGTCCACATGGGGCCTTAAAAAAGCTTTAATTTGCTTGTCATTGTCAAAGACCTCAATTAATCACAACCATTGCCACTGAAGCTACAATAGTGTATTGTAGTTGGACTCAATGTCCTGATGCTCTGAATTGGGGGGGCGTACAGACAACTACTACAGTGGCAAGCGCTGGTAATTGCTCCGTGTGTAAGACTATACTTAGCCTTGAACACGCTGCATAAAAGAGATGCTCTTGCCCTGTTATATATAATGAGATACAGCAAATAGATTTCTTCTTAATTATAGGTGGGCCAATAAGGCATTCATCAAACATGTTTATTTGTTGTCCAGTGATGTCTTTTGTCCAGCTGAGATGTCCTTTTCAGCTGATTTTTATTTTATCTCTTGCTGTTGTGTGCAGGGGTCTCTATAAGAGATGACTCATCCTAACACAGATCATAACAGAAATGAAATAACACCTAATAAATACATTCCGGAGTCACAGATGAAAGGTGTTATGCTATACACCCAATATTGTCAAATCTACACATTGGTGATGTATTTCACGTGGAGAGTTCTTTTCAATTATTATTCGTTGCAAGAATGTCCTACCATAGTTGGCATTGCTTGTCCATCTCCAGAGAGTTTTACTGTCAATTCCTATTTAAGTGAATGAGACACCCCACATCCCGACTTCATCTCCCCTACTTTGCATAATAGTTTGTCAGACCAGAACTGAATATTCCAGTTTTCACTCCTGATTTTGTCAAATCTACACCAATCCGTCCCAGTCATTCATATAATTGGTGTTTCTTGTGATCTTTTGTTATTGGAGTACATTTCATGTAAATATGTAGTAGATCAGATAATCTGTGAAATCACCTGTGTTACATGCACATGCAGTATGGGAATACATGGCAGAGGATTTTACATTCTGAAGCAGTTAAGGAGTTGGACTTGCAGCCAAATGGTCATAGGTTCAGTTCGTCACACCGACAGGTGGGTGGAGGGACTGAATGACCAGCGGGCAGTGAGAAATGATAATTCAACATTACTTTTCACAACAAGACAACTATTTATCTCTCTCCACAAATACCCTGAGTGAGGGCTCATGTTCAATTTCATGCAATTGTCTGATAGCTTTTCGATTACAGCCAATGCTGTGACTGCTTCCTTTTTCTTCCATTCACAGAAATAACAAAATGAACTTACTTGTTCTTTGATTATGATGGGGAGGGGAAATTACGTATCTAAAATAGAGCAACATCACGCACAACAATTTGCGCTAGTCCCAGTGACGTTTGAGATATCTTTCATTTTCATTCTGCCTAGTCAAAGCTGAATTACAGATACCCGCAATTGTCGTTTAAGATGTGTGACAAGTTGAATGTCCTTTTCAATGACGTTATTGCAGATATCTGTAATTCAGTTTTGCCTAGCCTTGGCAATTCCGACTATCCAAAATGTAATTATGACTAGTCAGAAAGACGTTGTTAATATCTACAATGATAGTCAAACTTTTAAATGTTAAGATGGCTTGCCATACCCCAGGCACTCTGACACATCCACCCTTTTTGCTGAACTGAGGCACTGTATGAGTGGCACCAACTAATATAGACTGGATAAGGTACTGGATAAAACACATTGGAAAAGAGGTTTACTTTTATTATGTTATTCTTGTTTTGTGTCTTTGTTTAGATTTGTGTACTGTTTCATTATTTGGTAAGGAAATCCGATGAATCTCACAAACATCTGCCTCAGTATAGTAGATCATACTCATTACCTGGCCACAGTCTGTAAACTCTCACACTATATTTATAGACATTCATATAACACACGACACAATCCCATTCTATCTGCTGACAGCAATAAATCTAACTTGTGTAATTGAAATAACAATTAACCTCCAGGAGTAGGTAAGACAGGTCAGAATATTAGAATAGCCATGAATACATTAAAAATATTTCATATATTTCACAAGGAAACGAGAGAAATTCATGAGCTTTTCCAAAGAAAATGATAACACCGGTTAATATTTATAATCTCAGAACTTCTATGTGTCATATAGCTTATCTGACAGAATGGAGAAAAAAGAGGTTTTAGTGATTGTCATATTCTTGCACTCGAGCATTCACTTTCTTTTCTACACATTATGTTGAACTTGTTCACATTTTTTATTTTTTTTGAAGGCCAAAGAAACAGCTGAATACAACAAAATGGCATTTTACTGACCAAGTTAAATCTGTGCTTAAAGGAGCTTCTGTGTGATTTGTGACATGTAATTGCTGCCATTAAAAGGCTTAAGTGTCAGCGCTTTTTAGATTCTAGCAAAAATGAAGCAAAGGTATGGTAATATAGAGAAACATGGACATCATTCTATTGGAGAAAGGTGTATTTGGGATCGTCTGCATGCAACATACACTCCCACCATTTGTAAAAATGTTAAAATAAAACTCTATACTTTTTATTATGCATATCAAAATAGCATGACCATTTCATTAAAAAAAACATTAGACCAAAAAGGTACGTTACACGGTATTGCCACAAACAGTGAGTCAGCCATTGGTTTCACATAACTCAGTCTCTGCAGTGATTCTGTGTGAAGATAAATCATGCTCTCCCATGTGATGATGATGTTCTCTAGTACCTGTCATCATACAAGACTGATAGCCTTTTTGCCAGTGCCACTCTATTTAAAAAACATCCATTGATGATACACACTTAGGTCCAGGAAGTGTCCAGCAGTCTGCTGTCATACAACTACAAAATGAAAAGACAACAACAATTCATTGAAGAACAATGACATGACATTTAATCAAACGTGTAAATGGGAGGTAAAGGTTAGCTTGTGAGGAAATAATTACGGCCAAATTGCAATACAATGTGTCATTTCAAAAAATGCTTTCAGCAGTCATGTTTGTTGGGGGAAAAAAACAAGGGAATTTGTGATAGTGTTGTGCTGATGGCATTCAACAAGCGTGACATTTACTGAATCCTATCCAGAACACTGCAGCTTTCATTTGCTGCTAGGAGAATAATGGGGATGACTACTGGTTTACCTTTCAGACAGACCGCAGACATTATGTTGGACTAAACTGTTTAAAATAGACTATACATTTCTGAAAACATCAGAGAGTTTCAACCCGAGTACCTTGTCAAGAGTTGTGAATATGCAACACATTTGAAGAGCTAAAAGGTTGGAGTACATAACATTTATTGGAACAGAAACGGAGACAAACTTTCCAAACAGTTCTATCTAAGACACTTCTTTTAAGTCATAGCACTAACCTCACCAGCACCATTGGGTATATTACATGGGTATATTATGGCTAAGTGGTTGGTCCTCTTCTCTTCTTTATGTAAGATTATCTGATTACCGCACTTCTCTTAAAACTGTTTTGCAGATTAGACCCACTACCCATTGGAATGTTTCATGTGCTTAGCCTTGCTTTATAGGCAATGTACATCATCAGGTGAACAAAACGCTGACCGTTTACACAGCTGAAATTCTAATCTAAAGCATATTTTTTTTATCCACTCTCACCTTGACGCATGAGCTACCTCTCTGGAAGTCCTGTCATTATGCACTGTGGGTCCTCGTCCAGAATAAAAGCATCCATTTTGTCTTCACCCAGCCAAAAAGGGAGCATGACACTGCTCTTTATATCGCTCCCACCGGCCATGGCTGCCTGCATGAAGCTCATGACCATGTACGTACACAAAAAATTGAATTTCATTCAGCGTTTTTGATCCCTTTTAATGCTGGTCATGGTCTATTAGAGGACTGAATGATGTCTGGGGCTCTTGTCTTGAAAGGTTAGTCTAGACATATCTCCCCTGCGGCTTGTCCGTACTGAAATGAGTTATCTAACACCATTCATTCAGCGACCTCCTGACAAAAGTGCAACAAAGAAAGTGTCCAAATTTTAAAACAAAATTTCATGCCCCCTATGTCATTATGCCCTTTCCTGTAGCGCTTTTAACTTTGGCACTTCTGACATGTACAACTACAGCTCATTGTGTATTGCTTGGTTTCTCTTTAGTCTACAGTAACAGGGGTTTAACATACATTATACAACAGATAAGTCCAGTTGAACTATTTAGCACTTTCTGATTGGACAAGATACATTCTAAGCGTCATTAGGAGTGAGCATATTCCACAGTATACCATGGGTGGCTCTTCACAGTTCATAATCACTCTGCCGAAGATAAAAACATAACCATTAAATCAAGTGCAATTATAAACTATGGCAGACTTCAACAAGACACCCAAGACTGCAGAACAGCAGCTGTGCATTAGGCCTACCTCGGACTGTGAACAATGACAACAATCATATCTGCAGCCTTCGGCTTTGTGCCTGTGGCCAAGGATATTCATGAGCACCCTCACTCTCACTCATGTTATATTGCTTAAATAACACTCGCATTTGTGAGAGTGTTTATGGATATCCTCAACCTCGGCAGCAGGCACGAAGCCAAAGGCTGCTCTTGTTGCTTCCACATACATGTATTGTATATGTTGTGGATGAGTACTGTAGGTCAGAGATTTTTAACCTGGGGTCTGTGACCCCCCCCCAGAGGCGTTCTTAGATAGACTATGGGGTTCCCCCGAAAATAGTTTGATAATAACCCTTTCCCAACATAGCAAAAAAATGAATTTGCAAATCATTCGAAAGTACTAGATTTATATTCTGTACACACCATTGAAAATTACTTTTCAACATAGTCTACTTTAATAAGCAACACAGTGCTATAGTCTGCAATATGCATTGGGGCTTCCCTCCACCTTGGCTCTATCAGTCAAGCAGTCCTTGGCCTGGAAAACATTGAAGACTTCTGAAATAGGTGTTCATCATGCATAGAAAAGGACAGCTGAAAACATTACACTGCATGTAGAAAGAAAAGGAGTCAGAAAGATCCAAACATGCTCTGGTGCCTGAGTTTAGAACATAGATTGGTTCAGACCAGGGGCGTAATTTACACGGGGGTTACGGGGGTCATAACCCCCCCAAACTTCAAACCCTGACAATATAACCCCCCTTATATAATTATATATCTGCAGTCGTTTAGCCATTTAATTCATTTAGATAGAAATCTTGACCCCCCCAATTGTCAGCATAAAGTTACGCCCTTGGTTCAGACAGTCCTCCATGGTCTGCGATTCCTAACCATTCTCTTAACTTAATTCCTCTTCCACACCTCTCTGTCGTCGCTTTTTAAAGCAACAGGAGCTACACGAATAGCAGCTACTTCCATTGTGAGTTGGCAGCCTCCCTTGCCTCTTGTGACAACCGGAAAGCACCCCAGCAGGGAAGGTGCTTTATCCACACAGTCCTTTGAGTCGTAACGTGTGTGTCTGTATGAGTTTCTTTCTCTTGTGTGTCTGACGTAGCCGTTTGCCCTTGTCACTCTATCATGTGGTATTATAAAATCCTACCTATGTGTACTGTCTTTCCTCAGCGTGAATGGGTATCATGAGAATAAAATACACTGCATGATTCAGTCAGAGAAGGTATTTGATAGGTCTGCTAAGAACTACATGAGATAAGAATGGTTGTGCCTAGAAGATCATTTTAATTCTGTTTTGTGAGGTCACAACTCAATGATCATGAAATAGCATTAATATGACTCATTGTGGCTGGGTTGCATTAAAAAATGTTGATATTTTAGCATGTCTTCACACAAATATTGCCCTTACAACCTTACATTATGATTGCACAACTGTTCACACCCCACCTTGATTAGGAACGTGTCTTTTTGAATTCACAAGACACAATAAATAGAACCTAGCAAAGACTTGCTTTGTTGTGCCACCTTGTCATGAATACACATTAAAATGGTGTAACCAGAAGAGACATTGTCTACATTGTGTTCTTTAATTTATTATGTAATAAAGATGAGATGCCACAACTGTAGTTTTATTAGCCTGTACAAATGGTAACAAACTGAGATTCTCGGTAGTACCAAGATTGCACTGAGTAGTTCCTGCAAACAACTATTTCCATATTGATATTAATAAGGGGGAGGAACACCTTGAAAGTATAAGAATTCTGATATACCTTGACCAGATACAAGTAGCAAGTGAGTCCACCCAAGTACACCCTGCCAGCTTCCAGCACAAACGCCATACTGCTAGTCCCTCTGTAATTTAACAAGCTCTGTTATACCGGCAGGCTAACTCTAACATGGTCATGCTGTAAATTAGGATAACATTGCAATTAAAATAAAATTTAAAGTTATATTCAAACATAATAAATGAGTATTCTTGGTGAATGTGATACAGCTCATATGAAATAAAACAACTGTATGAATGTCTATTTATGTCATGAATATGTATGCTAAATAGAATGGGTGAAAAAAAACTATTTCTCTTTATAACGGTACTGAAGTGGGAAAATGCAAGGGAAATGACTAATGGAGCACAGAAAATAGGCTTTACTTCAAAACAGCCTTGACTAAGACAGCTGTGTCACAAGTATAAAAACAGCCGATAAAACAAAATAATTACCAAAGTAGTTATCATCAGGGGAAAAAACCCATCTTTACAGTAATTTATTCCTACGTGTAAAATATTATCATCATTATTTCCATAAACAACATCAAAAGGTTGCTTCCTATGTGTGATGTCTAAGGTTGCGGATACGCAGTCGCCAATAATTACCCTTTTTCTCTCAAGATAAACCAACCTGCTATAACGAAAAAAACAGATTTTACCACTGATTTCGCCATACATCAATAACAATCACAAGCATGGCCTTTCTATGCCTTCAAGAAAACTGATAGCCTATCAAAGTGTGTTTTAAATTGCTGCGCTATCAGTAATTTATAATTGAGAAAAATAGGCGGTAATGGGTAATAGCAGTAAAAAAAAAAAAAACGGACATCCTCCTATCTGAAAGCATGGAATGATTCATCCTTTTCATCCGGTTGCCACTGGGAAAAGAACGTTGTCACACCTTGAACCAACCTGGTTTAATAATACACGCGCCGAGAGCGCGCCTTTGTTCCCTCTCCAAACCACACCACGAGGATGCGCAGTTGTAACGCACGCTGCAGTGGTGGAGCGGAGGCGCATTTATTTCACAAGACGAACGTAACTTTTGTACAGACTGCAGTATTGTGTGTTTTATACGTTACGGTTTGATGAATCAGTTTCAGCAGCCTGTCAGTGGCTATTTCAGCGTTAACGGCAATGTTCTTCAGTGTGCAGAGTAACTTTTCTTGCACTCTACTGGAAAACTGAATAACTAAATTGACGACTTTTCTAATTGAGATGTAATGTCACACGCAGATATGTCCCAAGAACAAACAGGGAATTTTAGTCAAGAGATGCCAGCCAATGTATCCTTGGACCATGAAAATCTCACCGCGGTTCCTGACCTCTCCGTGTGGCACTTCAACACCGGGATTGCAGTCGCCACAATATACGCTATTATTATTTTGGTTGGCTTGATTGGGAATATCACACTCATCCGGACGTTTTGCACGGTAAAATCCATGAAAAATATTCCAAACCTGCTCATGTCGAGTCTCGCCTTGGGCGACTTGATCTTACTTGTGACCTGCGCTCCGGTGGATGCTACCAGGTTCTTGGCGGATGAATGGCTTTTCGGCAGAGTCGGCTGTAAGCTTATCCCATTCATACAGCTCACTTCGGTGGGGGTGTCCGTCTTCACCCTCACAGCACTGTCTGCTGACAGGTAAGGTGAGCAAGAACAGTAAACACAAAGGTGTGCCTGAAGCAAATAATAATAATTCATCATTTGTGTATACAGTTGAGGATACGTTTTATGGATATGATCATAACTGATAGAAATCATGAAAATATTACTGACTGTTGTGAGGCAATACAATTTACAATGCATGTATGCATATAACTGTCATGCTTTACTGGCAATTAGTTGCTTACAGTACTCCAATTTGAGTTATTTAAATGAATTTGGCAAACATATTTTTAGTAATTAACAGAAGCAATTAACCACACAGGCAGGGCTGACTCATCCACTGTCTCTAATGAAAAGTGTGTAAGCCCAAATCATGGCTGCAACAGACTGCATGCAGATTTAAAACAGAGAGTGCTATGTAAAAAGCCAGGACACTTATGGAGACACCACCCTGTCTACACCCACAGACAGGCGTATACCCACAGCAAGCTCAACCAGTAAGGATTTAAGGGCTGGAAGCTTAAGAACAGGGCGGCAGGTCTTGATCTATGTCTATAGTCTAAATCTACACTTGATTTTGTTTTCAAGATAGCCACTAAATGTATGCATTTATTAGACATCTAAAAAGGCAATAAAATCACATCTTAATATGTTTACTTGTCAGATGTAAAACAGGTCACAAATATGTTTCAGTGGCATTGTTGCATTGTTGCACCCTGTCTACACCCACAGACAGGCGTATACCCACAGCAAGCTCAACCAGTAAGGATTTAAGGGCTGGAAGCTTAAGAACAGGGCGGCAGGTCTTGATCTATGTCTATAGTCTAAATCTACACTTGATTTTGTTTTCAAGATAGCCACTAAATGTATGCATTTATTAGACATCTAAAAAGGTAATAAAATCACATCTTAATATGTTTACTTGTCAGATGTAAAACAGGTCACAAATATGTTTCAGTGGCATTGTTGCACAGTGACGTGTGCGCACACGCACACGCACACACACACATATACATACACACACACACACGCACGCACGCACGCACACATACACATACACATACACACACACACACCCACACACACACACACCTATGCACCTATGTATTCTCACATTTATAAGCATACACATGTGAATGCACTTAAGCATGGGTTAGCGCTGTGTGAAATAGTCTTTCTATTATTGCAGTCAAAGATTACATACTATATGTGATTACATACATACAATACTTCTGCTCTAGGGTAAGGGTTTCCTCGTTTTATTCCTGGCCAGTCAGTATTTTCAAGCACAGCTGGAGAAAAAAAATGACATTTCCTTTGTAGAACACTGAATGAGGGACTTACCATTTATATTCTTCATGGCAAAACCTTTTTTAAATGACTATATAGTCTGTAATTGAAGATCTAATTCCATGCTGTTATTGTGACCATTTGTTTCAAGTAGGAAGTAGGTGAACTGCCTTTATTTCCAGGAAGAAGACTGAGGGGTTGTACTGACTCCATTGAGTGAAAGTCTCTGCTGTGTGCAGTTGGATGGATTGATAGGGTCCTTTTCTACTTTGTTTGAAGTCTCAATGAGTCAGGGAGTCAGGCTCATTTTCTAAGCTAAAAAAAAAAGACCATCCACAGGCATTAAATTTGCAGTGCAGCAAACCAAAGCAATACCCAAAGCTGTGTATGAAAAAAATGACTCTTGATGTTTGGACTTTGCACTACAGCATTGTAGAGACATTCCTTAATGGAAACAAATTTAAAAAATCATATTCAAATACTGAGGCATGGTGTGTGTGTGTGTGTGTGTGTGTGTGTGTGTGTGTGTGTGTGTGTGTGTGTGTGTGTGTGTGTGTGTGTGTGTGTGTGTGTGCGTGTGCGTGTGTGTGTTTCTGTGTGTGTGTGTGTGTGTGGTCGTTGCCACAATCAGATTTTTTCTGTAAAACTTGAAATGAACTCCCAGGTGGACAGACATATTTGCCTGGGTGGACACAGACTGAAATAACAGCATGTCTGTGTTGTTATATAGATCCAGGGAAGAATTACTCTTTGTAAAGGCTTTAAATTTGTAAATAAAGCAGTGGCCAAAGACACTACACACTCACTTCACAGATATTTATGTTGACATTATCTGCCAACAAAACATGATTTTATTTCATAGTGTTTATGAAATGAAAGCAAATGGTTGTTGTGAGCACAACAAATATTGCACAAAGTCTGTGTTATGTTTACACTGTTGGGTTATTATACTAATAGCTGGGTTTCTGGTCATGGATACGACTGTAGGGGTTTTTGGGATTTGGGTACATCTGCTATGTGGGTCTCTGAGTTCACAGTGAAGACAAGTTAACTTTGATGGCAAGTGTCAGACTCTTTATTTACAAACACTATAGTGAGTCCCACTGTTTTAATCCACTTTGAACCGTAATATTTGGTATCCATGATGCCAGTTTTACTGCAGTATGTCACCTGTGCCTGAGGCTGAAGTGGCACCCCATGCCATAATGTTGCCCATTCTGTGTTTAACTGTTGGCAAGACACACTCATTTTTGCATCTCTCCACATTCCATAAAACCTACACTCCTCACCTGTTGCCAAACTGTTCAAACTTGGACTCATTAGTTCTTAACTCTTTATACCAATTTTTCTTTGTCAATTTATTGTGGGGTTGTTTTTTAAATGTCAAGCATTTTACTCAATTTTCCTCTTCTACTATTGGGTTCTTTGTTGGAGGAGCCTTAAACATGGTTGTTGTTCCAAAAAGTCAACACAGAATAACCTTTCAATGTTTTTCTTAGGTACAAGGCCATTGTCAAGCCAATGGATATACAGACGTCTCATGCCAAGATCTGCCTTCGTGCCGCCATGATTTGGCTGTTGTCCATGACCTTGGCTATTCCAGAGGCCATCTTTTCTGACCTGCACGCTTTCCAGATCGCCAGGACCAACTACACCTTCGTCACTTGCGCCCCCTATCCACAAGCGGGGGAGCTGCACCCCAAGATCCACTCCATGGCCTCCTTTCTCATCTTCTACGTCATACCACTCTTCATCATCTCCGTCTACTACTTCTTTATCGCCAGGAGTCTGATTAAGAGTGCCTCCAATATGCCAGTCGAGGGCAATGTCCATGTGAGGAGACAGGTGAGATTTTCCAAAGGTGTTTCGGGACTTTGTTTAAAGGGGAACTTAAGCACATTTGAACTTATATGCTACCATTAAAGGTGTTTCTGTACTGACTGGAGCCGAAGTCAAAAGAGGCATGGTGCACCATCCTGATAGACGTGCACCCTATTATACAGACGCTTTGCCACTGCTGAGTTAAACAGGCATAGTGTTCTTTATAGGGTATGTGTATTGCCAGAATTGCCATTTACAAGGATACAAGGATATGTATTTGTCGCATTCATAGAGGGGGATACTGGGTAAAGTAAGACATGCAGTCAAATTTCTGTTTGTCAGCCTTTACTGTGCATAGAACGCAAGGAATAGAATGCAGTTGGGGGATGGCTGTCTGATGAAGGACAGAGGTGGACTAGGTGATGGTAGGGGTGGGATAGCTGCATGAAATACAGTTGTGTTGGGGTTGGAAGGGAGGATGAAGTGGGGACCAGAAGTAAAAAAAAAGTAGAGATTTAACATTACTAATTTGCCCTGACAGCTTTGCTTTAGAGCTGCCTGGCCAGTCTTTCTTCTAAATCTCGGTGTAAAGAGGGTGCTGGTGGTGACCAACACTAAAACGGGAAAGGACTGTATGAGAAGGGGCTACTTGGGGTATGCACCAAGCGCCACAGGTTGTCCGTCCAGAACCATAACACAATGTCCCTTGATTAGGACACACACATGCCACTCATGTAGGTGAAACCGTGAAAATGACCAGGAGGCCTTGGTAAACAGTGAACCCTGAAACAGTGAACCGAATCATGAATCGTGAAATGACCAAGAAGCGATGTAGATTACAAACCTGGAACCGTGGTTTACTATAAACAAAGAACACAAAGACAGACATATAAGCAATCATACATACAGTAGATACAAGTACAAGGACATGTATACAATATATACAAAAGCTAAAAGGAAGTATAACTGCCTACAGCAGTCATATAAACCCAGAATGAAGGCATATCTGGAGATGCTCCCCAGATAAACAGTACAAGGAGAATGAGTAGTGCTACTATCATACAGATACTGATCAGTACAAAAATATAACAGATGGGACAAAACAATATACAAGCTTGAACCCGCCCGGCAACGAGTCTCTGTAGAATGATTGGTGGCTCCCCCAGACTCCTGCGAGGCCTGATCAGCAGGAGAGCCATCGCGGGTGGGGAGCGATAGCCTGCTAACTATCAGGTGATAGCTCTCTGACAGGGGGATGTGTTGATGGCCCATCAGTGAGGGAGCTAGCAGTCTGAGCACTCGGTAACACTTTATTTTATGCTTCCTTTTACAGTGTATCTAAATGTAACAACTTGTAATATTATGTACTTAAACTGTACATACTGTACATAACACTAACCCCAATCCTAACCCTTACCCTAACCTATGGTACAGTGTAAATGCATAATATTATATATTGCTACAAACTTTGTTACGCTGTACTTCATGATGTAGATACACTGAAACAGCGACCATAAAATGAAGTGTAACTGAAATCTCTGCCAATGTAACTTAAGAGTGTTTTTCTCAGATTGGTTACAGACGTATGCAAAGACCTTTAACGTGAGTATATAGATTCTAATATGCCAATGTTTTGTTCTTTAAGACGCTCTATTGGAAGACTGATGGTACACAGTGTAGCAGCACCTGATCACGAGTTGCAAGCGTAGGCTTTTGATACTGTTTATCCTCACTGTGTATTCTTTGGCAATTGTTGTCTAAGACTGTCTTAAACTTTTTCATCAAAAGCAAAACCTTCTGTTGAAGGTTGTGTTTGGATTCTGTTAACCCTAAAAAAGGGTTTGTTGGCCTCTGGAAACAAATTTTCAGGATTTAGCATTTAGAGTATTTTTGACATTAATGTGATGTGATTTTTGTCCTTGTTCTGTATTTTTTTCTGCCTACTGCTAATGACCCTGATTTCATCGACTGCTTCTGACCTTTCCTGAGTGCAGTTTGCGAGCCATGATGCTACTGACATTTACATTGGAGAAAAAGCTGTATGTCCACCTGGTTTAAGTCCTGTCTTCAACAAAGACAACAAACATGGGGATTTTAGACACATCTGTAAGCAGCAAGAGTCCAATCTTACCCATCTTTTATACTCTGTTTGACAACATAGTGTCAAGGTGAGAATGCCAGAAAAATAGTTTCCTGTCAAGATGTCAGGAAAATAGTTTGCTTTTATGACATCAAAATTGACACAAAACATTGCGCTACCACCTGTGTCCATCTGCCCAGGAAGTGAGTATGTTCAATGTGAACCACACACTGTAGGTTATGCCTACATGATTGCCAACTAGTTTTGGGGGGAAGGATGGTAATGTTGCTGGAAGATTCCGCATGCTGTTTTGTAAGCTTTAATGTTGGTAGATGTTAGAGAACGGCAACAGCAATAATAACAATGATATAAAATAAATTCTTCTTCTTCTTCTTCTTTTTATATAATAATAATAATCATCATCATCATCATAGTTATTATTATCATTATTATGATTATGATTATTATTATTAGTAGTAGTAGTAGTAGTAGTAGTAGTAGTATTAAGAAAAAATATTATTATCCTCATGATGATTATGATGATGATGATGATGATTGTTGTTGAGTGGAAAGGAAAATAAATAATTAAATAAAACATGCAATATTAAAATCAAGTAACTACTGCCAAATCATTATTTGTGTGGATGCATTTGGAGATTATTATGTAGATATATTCTCTGTTGACACTAAACAGTGTAGGTACCTCTAATGAGACCTTGGAAAGGACACTAACCAGCAGATGCATGGAGGCAGACTGTATGACAAATGCTTAATTATTCTGAAGGGGAAAGCTGAACTCTACTGCCAGGTCAGATGTATTGTGTTGTAGGCCCGGGAGATTTTTGCTATTGGTGAACATTGTTTTTTTTTAACTAAGATAATAATATAATATAATAATAATAATCTTTACTTGTATAGCACAATTCATACATACACGATGCAGCTCAAAGTGCTTTACAGTTTGGCAAGGTCACAACTAGACAATATTTCTTGCAGTCCAGTGGTACCGGAGCAGGTGAACACAATAACGAAATGGCGTAATGACGCAATGCCCTGTTAATGCGGGCTCTTGCGTGGCACAACAATGCAATGTCACATCAACTTTCTTTCAGAAAAAAAAAACGTATTGCAATGTTTTCTAGTTTGCTGGTTAGTTGAAAGGACTTTTTTCAACCAACACAAGCAAGCTGGTAGAAAAACATTTTTTTCTTTCAGTGTCCTAGTAACCCTTTGAAAGTCTGTGTGGGAGCTTTGCTGATCTCTACGCCTGAAGTTATGGTTTCAAGCCCTGTTGGAAAAAGCAGTTATAAACATTCTGGATTCAGACGTTACAATCTAGTACCACATATTCCAACGTACCTGGTTCTACCTGTACACGTAATATGGCAATTTCACTAATGAACTCTTCTACCTGGTTGAAGAAGGATGGTAATTAGAGTCGACTGATTTAGCGAATAGCTGGAACAAATATGTGGCACTAGATTACAGCTTTCAAAGCCAGATTGCCCATCACTAGGAAAAATACATCCCACCTGACATTCTGTGTTCCCCATCCTACAGATTGAGTCCAGGAAGAGGCTGGCCAAGACCGTTCTGGTGTTCGTGGGCCTGTTTGCCATCTGTTGGCTCCCCAGCCACATCATCTACCTGTACCGCTGCTACCACTACTCCGAGGCCGACACCTCCACGGCCCACTACGTGGCCAGCATTTGTGCCCGCATTCTGGCCTTCACCAACTCCTGTGTCAACCCCTTCGCCCTCTACCTGCTTAGCAAGAGCTTTCAGAAGCAGTTCAACAGGCAGCTGTGCTGCTGCTGCTGCTCCACCCGGCGCCTGCTGCCCCCACGCTTGCAAAGCGCCGGCCGTAACAACACGCGCATGACATCGCTCAAGAGCACCAACCACTCGCTGGCCAGCTTCAGCATCGTCAATGGCAACCATGGTGGTGCGCACGAGGGGGGGACTTGAAGGTCAGGTATTAGACATGGTTGTGACAGAAAGTGTTTGATTCATCTGATACCGAGAGAGAGAGAGAGAGAGAGAGAGAGAGAGAGAGACAGTGTGTGTGTGTGTGAATGAGAGAGAGAGAGAGAGAGAGAGAGAGAGAGAGAGAGAGAGAGAGAGAGAGATTTCCAGGCAGAAAGATGTATGTTATTTTGAAGTCCTAATAATGATAAATCATTGCTGATAGCTTGTAGTTCCATCCATACCTAGGAGGAAACACAACAACATATCCATAGCTCATATCTAAGCATATTTCAAATGGACAGTTTAAAGTGCTTTAGATAAACCTAAGACTGTCACTAAAATGTCTGCATTTGAGACATGTATGTACAACCTGACCACAACATGACCAGTGTTTCCTGTCCTTGAAAGAGTCCTTATAAGTCTTTACATATTACCCAATTAAGACAATCTAAACCACAAGCAGTCTACTTTTGCACCACTGTGTGACAGATTAGGGTTAGGAGGTTAGTGTTTGAGTGGTCATGACAAACAGCCATTAATAAACAGCTATTAGGAACTACAAAGAAGGACCATGCAAATTGTGACTTAAAAAAAGACAGCAGCGTCCTTAGATGTATGTATGTAGTGTACGTACTTAAGACTATGATACACAGGGCAACTTTTCGAGCAGTTTTGCCTGACAATGCTTCTAATGCAGGGCCTTTGGGCACTTTATCACTCATATTAAGCAACAAGTTATTGTCAGGTTACCTTACGTAGATCAAAAAGTCACCTTTGTGTATCACTTTTACAGTGTTTTGCCTCTCCCATATTTCAGGGGTTTATCCAAGTGTCAAAGTGAAATATGGTGTTCAAATAGTCACCGTTTGTGCTTTGCCATCTGTTAATCTTTTAATGTGTGTCTTATGAGTCAAAGGAGGATACATTATTATATTAATTATTTAACGACTATTTGTTCCTGTAGGATATAACCTTTATTGTACCTTAAGTACCTCAAAAAGTGACGTCAGTAATGTTTATGAACCAAGTATTACTTTAAAGATGTGGTTCACAATTTAATTTTGTTGTTTAATGAAATGTTGTTTGAGCTCGCAGACAATGATAATAACTTACACATTGGCCCTGAAACAATGTAAGCACTGCGTTGATTGGCTCAGATTTTGTATTGTTTAGTCTGAACTATTGTTTGCTGCAAGGTCAGAGTCAGAGATATTATCTTGTGTTTTTTAAGCGTAAACACTTAATGGACACATGAGGAGCAGTTTGCTTAATTTGACAAATCTGTAGGATGTTAAATTAAAATTGTGGACTACACCTTTAATGCCACTACGACATGTTTGTAATAATTAATGTGTTTGGATACTAACAAAGAAGAGGCTATTACTGTACTGACTTGCAGTCTTACATGAAAATGTGAAATGTGTTTGTGTTTTGTGTAGTAACATTGTAGTAGTACTGAATATTGTGTGGAGCTGTGGAACTATTGGTTGTGATTTTTTGTTGATGTTGTATTACATTGTGAATGATTGAAGAAATATATTAAACATGTAATTTAGAGAGAGAGAGAGAGAGAGAGAGAGAGAGAGAGAGAGACAGAGAGACAGAGACAGAGACACAGAGAGAGAGAGAGAGCTAAACTACTCGCCTGTATAATACAATGAACTCAAGCCATGATACTGACCTTTAGCTTATAATTCTCTAGTCAGTCCACGATTTTGTGATCTTGCAATTGTACAAACACAAGGGTTTTCTGCAAATATTCTGTCATAGCCAAGGAACATTGCACACAGAAAATGCTAATTGATTACATAATTTCTATCTGCAACTGGACAAAAATAAAAATCTGAGCAGTTTTGCATTGAAATGTTTGAGAGTTCCCACCGCTAATTCTCACTTTGACACAAGAACAGATTCTGAATGTGTTGGCACTGGTTAGTCAAGATTACACTTGGGGTATTACATTGTTGTCAACAACACCCACTCTGAAGTCAGTCCTTTAGGATGATTTTCATGTGCAATAGATTTCATTTCAGTTGTATGTTTACTCTTATCTTTCTCATTATTTATTCACATTTGATTTTGATCAATATGTACCTATACAGAGTTTGTGCTCCCCAAGCAAGTGGAAACAGCAAATATGGTTTGCAACTGGACAGGTAATAATGTGTAAGAAGCCAGGGGGTCCGGGCCACAGTCATGCAGTTCCCCACAGCCAACAGACATAAGCAATTTTCCCTGATTTCTCTCTCTATAGCAGAAATGAAATGAAATGACCTTCTGTATGGTTGTGAGCTCCTCTCTCTTGCAAGCGTTACTTTTTCAGGGGTGCTCCACTGTGTTTTATTGGTTTCCAAATGGGTTATTTCCTTCTATTTGTAAAAGTGGTGAGGAAATGGTGAATAAAAGTAAGTGTATTTGTGGAAAAATAGCTTTGTACTTATACTTTATTTGGCATCAAATACACTGCCTGGACTAACCTTTACGACTGTTTCTAGTAGTTGGTTATTATTCTAGATGTAATTTACTTCATGGTATTTTAAATCATGGTGTATCACTACATAGACTATAGATGTCCAAGCACACTAGCCAGGACACAAACTACATACAGTACTTGTCTGATGATGCAGGTTGGACTTCCCAGCACTGGCCTGGATGAAACTGACATTCATTCCCATCACGTCTGCAAAGTATTAATAATTTATTATATGGCTCTGTAGAGTGCTGACGAACATCCCATTGACTTGCAATGTGCCACTCCAACTCCGCTGCATAACTCTTTCAGGGGCTTATTCCATGACAATGGCCGCCTCGCTGAACGTTATCCCTTGTCATGTGGATGGCATATTTTAAAATCAGATCCACAGACTGCCTACACTTGTGTGACTCTCTAGCCACTCAACTCAAGCCAACCATGATATTATTTTTTCCATCTATTGTGGTCTGTTGACTTTAACCAAGAGTATGCTTAGCTCAACAAATGTATCCAATCCCCTTGATTATCAGCACGAGGGTTTTTTTTCTGTTGGCACTAAAGTCAGTCCTTCACAGAAGTACCAGTAAGGAGGTTATATGTCGGCCTTTATGTAAACTGTCTGCCATGTTTATAAAAAGTGGAGATTTTATACAAAGCATACTGGACATTGTTGTCCCGCTGTGCCACTCAAGACAAGTCCAAGTCAACAGGAGTTGCGCCAAAGTGCTTCATAAAAAGTTAGCTAATGAGTCTTATCATGGAAAATAATAACACAGAATGACATATAAAGACATAATAGACCATACATCACTCAGGCCTCTCCTTCAGCCAAGACTTCATATATTGATTTCCAAATTTGGCAACACCATTCCTATGGGCTCACGTTAGCCCATTTATTGCATAGAGTGAAGTTCTGTATTGTTACAGTTTTGCAGTGACGGAGTAAAGTTTACTTAATCGCTCACTAAAGCATTGCAGGATGTGTCTGACGTGATAAGAATATGTTCCAACCAGTTGCCTATGTTTGTGATTCTGGGCAAGCTTAAGTTGACACCATTTACCAGTCAATACTATTAGAGAACATTGCAAAATAAACACTGTGTGATACTTGGACCATTCACAGGTGGAAACTCTTCCTCTGCCAACAGACCTTTATTGCTATTAAGCTGTTGACTCAAAGCTGTATTGATCTAGCATCTCATGACCACGTAAAAAGGTGGCTAAAAAGCTTGTTAGATGCAGCTTTCCAGAAAGTGTCTTAAAGTGTCTTAAAAGGCACTTTTAAAATAAAATATATTATTATTTGTTATTATTATTATTATTATTACTAATAAAATGTGTTTGGTGACTTACAGTCATCCACTTTTTCCTATACCGTCATTTAAAGAATATTAACAAATGTCCTGACTAATTTCTGTTCTATACAGGCCTTCTCCATTCTCTCCTCCCACCTACACTGTGGAATCTTTTTTTATATGACTTTTCCACAGACATTATTTAAGAAGACAAGAATTTAATGGAAACTTGAGGGGTACAGAGATAAAAAATGTCTGAACAAGTACAGCACTTCTTTGTTTGATACAAGTAACTGAAGCAGTCCTTCAGGCAAACTAGGAGCAGAGAAGGGGAGGCTGGGGTAGCGTGGCGTCTGTGTTTGTGTTATGCGTTATGGGTAATGTGGCATTTCTTCTGTGTTCTGTCACTCTGCAATGGGCCATGGCTTTCCTGTAAACACTTCATTACCAGCAGCTGGGCCCCTCAAATGAAATCACCGCCGCTCCTCTTGATGTGTGCACTCACTGCTACTTGTTTTTAAGTGAAACTTACAGGAAAAAACAAATTATCTTGTCACAATTGTTAAATAGTTGGAAATGGACCCTTAACAGCAGAGTTTCTGCTTAATAGTCAAATATTTTCTTTCTTTCTTATTGTCTGAAGACCCTGATTCGACACATGGTTCTGCAAAGCAAGGTCTTCCATGTCTATGAAGTAACAAAGACCATGATATGTTTTTAATTTATTTTCTCCTGCTTTCTCATTGACATTACTCAAAAATACATGCTGTCATTCTGCCCCTTTTTAAAACCACTATTAGAATTCCACAGCTTGCTTTTTAGATGTAGGCAAACCTGACACCACACAGCTGTTTCCTATCGAGCACAAATATGAAGGTGTATGAGCTGTGATACTGTTGTGAACAGTGAATGTCACTGCAGTGAAACACATTTTCATCAAATAGTCAGTGGCATTTCTTTATCAGAGGCCAGGTCAGATGGCTGACATTTCTTTCACAGGTCGATGCTACCACCTAATTAGCGCTGCCCATGCCATCTTCTGCACATGAGACAAAAATGCAATAAATGCCTTGAATTACTCAATAATTCATGATGGATAAAAATTCAATGAACATCGACATGTTGTATTATTCTGTTTTTGGAAAACCATGCCTTACCTCCCTCTCATGTTTCAAGCCTTAGACAGAAAGGCATGCAAATTAGAACTACACATAACATTATAATACCTTTGACAGTGTGGCAAAGAAATGTATGAAAATGCACTACACAGTCCAACTACAGACAACCTGGATTCAGAAGCTTCAATCCAGTCTTCACTCCATCTGTGCACGTTATACAGGTGAACTCAACTCAACTCTTCTACTTGACTGAAGAGTAGTGCTAATTGGAAAAAGCTGAGTTAGTGAATGGCAGAAATATGCGGCACATTATTGTAACTTTTTAAGGCCATGTTGCCATTTTACTGCCAATAATTCTCTCAAATATTCTTGCCTCTTGCAGGTCATTTCCAGCCACATCAGTGAAAGGGTTTTTATGAGGTAAGAAAAAAGACAACAAAGTAAACGAGACAAAATAAATAAAAAGGAAAAGCATGGATTGTTGGATTAGCTCTTCTCAAACAGCATCTCATCACTCTCTAGTGCCTGGACATGGAGCTGTCTTAGTATGCTCTGCCTTATGGGAGTGCCATCTGACAAGGCTTTGCCTTGTAAATCTCACCCGATGTTTCTGTGTAAATCTCACCCGATGTTTCCTCACTGTTTGTAGTCTTTGCTCATAAAATCTTTATCTGGAGGATGGGTGAGGTGTTTGAAGCCACTGGACCTTTCGACAAAACCATGCTGTTGTCTGTCAGCCAGATGCAACCTAACTTGACAATGTCTACCTACTCAACCATGAACTAAACCGTAGAAGGAATTCAGGATGTTGCAACCAGAGACTGTATACAGTCAATGGTTGCAACAGATTTTGCCATTTTTATACAACATACATGAATCATATGTGAATCATGTAGTGACTGTGTTAAAGTTGGTGTTCATTTAAAACAAAACGACATTGCCCCTTACATAACTGTGAAAGTTTTACATATTTGTTCATTTCCATAGTCAAAGAAGATCTTAAGAAGTTTAAACAAGCTTCTTCAGAGCTTTGTGTCTCTATGAAGATAAAATGTCAAGTTCTGCCATCATTGTAACTCACTATATATACACAGTGTGTAATAGACAGACCAGAACGATACTGTTTAATTTAAATATCATGTTGACTGCAGTGAGATGTCAAATTTTAGAGATTTTTAAGCCCGATGATTTATTCAGGCAGACTGGTATTCTGTGTTGTGTGCACACATCAGATGACACCACAAAGCCTCTTCAGTAGCCCCCCTGCTCTGCCAGCTAAGCCATGAGAACACTATGTGCAGACTCGATTTATCAAAACAAACTGACTGTAATGCTGCCCAGCCGTGGGGTCTGGGTAGAGATAATTTGGCTGGTCAATCTGAGCAAGCAAATGAATTCTCACAGCTCACAGCTCACTTCGCTCTCAGCAGCAAGACTAATGACAGACACACGTCCAAATGGACTTAGGACCTCCATCCTATCAACCGCACACACTTCAAAACATATAACAGAGACTGTCACAGCTACTTTCAAGACTGCCTGGCTAAAGGATTAAGCCTTGTGACAGACAGACTGCGTTGCTATATTGCAGCAATCGAGAAATGAGGGAATGTTTTTGCTATCAGTTAACTGTCTGTGCCACACTTCTATTTACATTATGTATAACATCTGAGTTATGGGAATGTACAACTGCCACTTGGCTCTTCACTTCCACATAGTTAGATAGTGTCACATTATCTGAACAGCAACTTGCAGCTGATTAGTGTCTATGAAGTCTATGAAGCTATTACTGTAAGTGAATGAGAAATTCTGATGTAGTAGTGCCTTGAATTAACAATCTACAGATCTTTATGGGGTTATTCCATAACTCCATTCCATACTTAGAAAACAATATTCTGCAAGAAACATGCACATGTTAGTTTCAACAAAACATTCACTTTATGCCTGAAATAGTTTTCCCATGGTGAGCCCCTTCTTCTGTTCCCGCTCTTAACGGCATAGCATTTTTAACCATATAAATAGATTTATCTGCAAAGGCATTTTCTCTAACACATTAAAAGCAGTCTTTGTTTGTCATTTTTATATTGCACTTACTTTATCAAATACATGATCAGGATACATAGAGATCATTTTAGACACACAGACAAAAAAAATTACATTTCTTTTTCTTGTCAATTTTTTTTTCAAAGACAAGAGGAAAAAAGAGGAAAATAACTCTGTGGGACCACAAATGTGACCAAACCTGCAATTTGAAGATTACTCCCTGGCATCTTTGATATGTTGCTTGGGTATACCAATAAGTGAAAGGTCAAGCTACAGGGGATTACCAGAACACCAGCATAGATCTTGTATTAATATGATGTACATTCCCTGAGGAGAGAGAGACGATGTAGTTCCATGTCTCATTGGCTTTGTTTTATCCTTGTATCACAGCAGCATGCAAAATTGAAGTTGATTTATCGACATTTGCACAGAATATGGACACAGCGTTGTATGTGTTCGTAGAGACGGACACAGAATGTTGATTTCTACTTTAATATATGTTGACGCACATGCATCTCTGAGCACAGAAGCAGTGCAGATGTACAGACCTTGTCTCGTTGATATAATTAGTGCACCTGTTTGATGTCAATTGCTTTCATTTAGACTCCACACCTCCGGGGAGACGAAAAGAAAAAGAAAACGAGCAGTATAGTCTTGCCTGAACTTAAGATGTATGTAATTATCTAGTCATCAATCATTTCTTATGTTGTAATATCATACTTAATTAAATAAGCTAACAAAACAAACATCAACAGAAGTCATGTTATCTAATATTCGTATTACTTTTGCTGTTGGGATACATTAATGCATTTGGCTTTAGAATCACGACTGATCATATTCGTTACAATTCTGTTTGATCACATTAGGAGCATCTTTCATCTATGTACATTGTGTACTTTATATGTAAGCACAGGGTAAAGGTAACACATGTTTGGCCAACCTGCCTATCTTTGGCTGTTCCTTTGCCCGAAAAATCAGGCACCAATGAAAAACAAAAGCTAATTTGACTCAAAATCAAATAATAAAGAATTACACGTTTTAAGTACACAAAACACATGCAGTCAAAGTGCACCAGGTTTCGAAATACTGGCAATAGTTGGCATTACAAAAACTGCATATACATATATGTTCCAGTTTTACAGGTATTTTTATATGCAACTCACTGTTTTCTAATATTATAGAACGGAAAAAGTTTTACTGCTTACAGTTAACATTCAGTAATATCTATGAAACATACAAGAGTATTCTGAACGTACACACACACAAAAAAAAACAAAAGGCTCTAATCATGTGCGATTTTGAGAGTTAGGCCACATGTTATTGTCAACATTGCATCTAATGCACCTGGTATAAAACCGCTATGTCGAATCCACCCCTGGCAGTCTTCAACTGTGATGTGCCTACAGCCAGCAACCATGCCATCAAAAGAAGGGACATCTGGTGAAGTGACTCATTGGCCATAAACCTTACACCTCCATGCAGAAAAGAACTCCTCTGTGGGATTGAGGAAAGGTGAATAGGATGGAAGGAAAGAGATGTACCAGTCTTAGGTGGTCTTCAAAACACATCTTTGAGTGATGGAAAGCCACATTGTCCCAGGTGATGACAAAGGGCGCCCTCCTGATTGTGCTCCGGGACCAAGTGCTGGTGAAAATCTTTTAGAAAGGCAAGGAGGCGTAGGGCGTAGGGTCCAACCTGACATCTATGAAAGACCAATTCAGCATTTGCAATTACTACACACATTGTAATGTTTGCCCCACTCTGTCCTTGCACTTTAGCTGTGGTCTTTTTTTTTACTATATTCTGCCATTGCTGATGCCTTTTGGTCAAATTACAGTTTTTTTAAACTGTGGAAAAAAAAAAAGAGCTTACTCATACTTCAGATACTTTTTCAAAACTCCTAACACCAGACATACACCTACAAAGCACAATAATACAAATGGTTAATTTTGTTCTCAAGAGCAAATTTTGTTAAATATATACTAACTTAGCATTTCAAATTACAATACATCTTTTTCTGCACAGACTAACTTTACCAAAACACTAGAAATCTGACATAAAATCAAATAAATCTATCAAAAGAATTACACATGTTTTCAGTTCACAAGACACATTCAGTCAGTCAAAGCACCAAGTTTCAAAATACTGCCAGTTGTTGCCATTACAAAAACTGCATATTTAATGTTGCAGTTTTACAGGTATTTGCAAGCAAAACATCCAATCCACTGTTTTTACGTTACATTTCTTGGTTGACAACTGTATGACCACATGTAACAGTCACATTCTGAAGCATTTCAGTAAAAAGCAAATTTTTTTTTGAGAATGGTAATTGTGGAAGATGTTTGTAATCTTGAGCAGTGGGAAGACAAAGAGTGGTGTGCAGTCGAGGGAGGGAAGGCTGACCTTTAGTACGGCTCTGACATGGGGACCTTAGATTAAAATCACCAGTGCCAGTCACCTGGAGGTGTGTGTGTGTGTGTGTGTGTGTGTGTGTGTGTGTGTGTGTGTGTGTGTGTGTGTGTGTGTGTGTGTGTGTGCATGTGGATCTTCTTTCTCCTCCTGTTTATGAGGACACATGCATGCCAAAACACACACGCACACACGTGCACGCATGCATATCCACATTTTAGTTATTTATTTGCGTCCACAATTCAGAATAAAATTACACGAGAACACAAATTTGGCAGACACACACACACACACACACACACTGACTACTGCTGGTGAATAAGAATGAATCCAAAAGGGTAAGAGAATGTGAATGAGACAGAAAAGGGGGAGGACCTCGGGTGAGAGGAAGGCGATGGCACTGACAGCCAAGAAGAAAATATTGTGATGGAGTGCCAAAAAACAGAGAGAGTGTATAAGAAAGCAAAAAAAAGAACTGTGAGTGTGGAGAAAGCATAGAGATGAAGAGAGAAAGTCTGTGCCCCTTACTTCTAGCTAAGCACATTTCCTCTGATGAAGCGGAACGTGTGACAGTGTATTTTTTAAATAGGAGTGTGTCCGTGTCTGCATTTGTTTATGTGTCTGTGAGTGTGTGTGTATCTGTGTGAGTGTGTCTGCATTTGTATTGTGTGTGTGTGTGTGTGCATGTGTATATGTGTGTGTCTGTGCGTGTGTGCGTGTGTGCATATGTGCGTGTATGTGTGTGAGTTGTTTATGCATGATTTTGTGCGTGTATGTGTGTGTGTGTGTGTGCATGTCTGCGTGCGTGTATGTGTTTGAGTATGTGTGTGTGTGTGTGTGTGTGTGTGTGTGTGTGTGTGTGTGTGTGTGTGTGCGTATGTGCGTGTGCGTGTCTGCGTGCATGTATGTGTTTGAGTATGAGTGCCCTCACATCACCCCTTATGCTCGGAGCCCATTACCATCAACATCACTTGCCACCACATGCAGCAACGGCACATAGAGCAGGCTGGCACGGGGGGTACAACTGCTCGAGTGTCAAACATGATAGCCACCTACACCTGTGACTGCCTCACAGTAAATAGCAGCAGAAGTGTCACAGGCAGTCCCTGGGCAAACTATGCTGTTCCCACTCTGGACACCTTAAAATCAAGAGGTGTGGAGGCTTGTCAGCAAAAAGACTGGCACATGTAATTGTGCACAATCACTACTTGTTGACAGAAAACTACAGTGTTCTCCTCCATGTTCTTTCTTCAAGTGAGGGTAGAGAAGTCTGGAAGCAAGAAATGATTTTCAAAATATTCACCCAGCCCTAACCTGAAGTCAGATATCCCCAGAGTTGCATTTCATTGACATTAGGTGCACAGGCAATACACTAGTTTTATTTTTTTTTTATCCTTGTGTATCTGAGCTTAAGGCTCTACTAATGAAAAACATTCATATCGAAGCACATCCTTACAAGTGCAGTTCACTGATGCACTACTGAGAAGGCACAGCATACCAAAATGATGAGGGGATATGAGCAGTAACAGAAAATAAAGATTCTAGAAGCACTCTTGTAGGAAGGAAAGCTCTATTGCCCAGAAGCACACTGGCTTATAGAGCGAAAATAACCTTTATTGTACAGCGATTTTCCAGGAGCAGGTGACAGGTCTGGTGACTACTCTTCCCTTAAACAAACACACACTCTACTGTTGCCACAGTTAAAATGCACATGTATGTTTGCACACTTGCACTCATGCTCAATCAAGCCAACACACACACACACACACACACACACACACACACACACACACACACACACACACACACACACACACTCACAAACTGTGAATGGCTATCGTGATGGAGTGACCATCAGTGGTTGTGGGTGTGCTCTGACTGCCACCCCAACAAGTCTGGCTCTTTGGCTTTGCGGTCAAAGCTCACGTTTGGTACCCCAGAGACAGGGGTTAGAAGCCTGGTGGGGTGAGCCATATGAGGCCCTGTGGTGGGATGAGTACGTGGGGCACCCTGGATGGGAAAAGTATGGTGGTAGATGCGTGAGGGACACCTGAGTGTGTAAAGTGCATGGCTATGCTTTACCGAAGGAGAAGGCAGTGTGATACAGTGACCGACACTAGGGTTGTGGGTGTGCTCTGACTGCCATACCAATGAGTCTGTCTGTTTGGTGTTGTAGCAAAGCTCAGGTTTGGTACCCCAGAGACCTGGGTTCAAAGCTGGGTGGGGTGACTTCTCCACTTTGCTACAGCTACATGCACAACAAAAACAGCATGGAATCATGAGGTATTTAAGTATTCAATTGAGCCCTATGACCTTCAAATACTTTGTTAATTCTGTTGTGTTGCTCTTCGTGCTCTTATTATTGTTTTTATCATTTTTATTGAAGACATGAAAATAAGATATGACAATGTGGCAGTAACATCGAATTGCAGGTGTAGAGAAGTGTTTTTTATTATTATTTGTGCATGGTTGAATCACACATTTCCATCTGCTGTGCACATAGCATGTGCAAGGCATACAAGATTAGCAATGGTGGCTCCTTGAGAAACAGGTGACAGATAAAGTCCAAGCTGTGTTTTAAATATATATTCGAACATACTATGACCATAGTAACTGGAACTCTGCATATATGTTTACATTCTTTACATCTCTGTCAGTTTGTACATTTGTCTTAAACCCACACACATACAGACACACACATAGCACACTTTCACCATATTGTCCAGGTTAATGGTTAAACATGCCTCTTCTAGGACTGATATATCAAGCGCACACACACAAGCACATGCATATGCACGCTCACACCCACACACACCCACACACACACCACACAATGCAGTTGTTCATGTTAACCCTTTCACTCTTCAGGTGTTGGCAATGAAAAATGTCCTTTATAAAAAAAATACATTAAGTTATTACAGAGGGTATATAACATTGGCTGTAAAAAATAAATAAATAAAATTAGTGACATCTACCTATACCTATACTCCTTATATACTTAGAGCCAATATAACACCGAGCTGAAAAATGACAAACGATTTCTGTACAGCCCAATAAAACATGGTCAGTAAACAGGTTTGACTGACATTTTGGAAATCCTGTGTGATTTTAGCCAGAAAAATATTGGATCCCATGGTGGGATAAAATATTTATTTGTAGCAATGTGAGGTACTTGTTTGTCATAAACTGTGTGGTGCATATTTCTCCATGGTGCATATGTTTGTGTCTTTTTTTGCAAAATTTAATACGATTTCCCCAACTAATGCAACAGTATAAAGAAAAGTGTAGACTTGGAGCCCAGCAGGAGGAAGGCAGAGAACTCGGGCTCCCCTGCAGTTAGTGTATGAGGTCTGTGTCTGCTTTAATAATAGCGTAGCTCGTCTGTGCAGTCCCTGATAAGAAAGGGGAGCCCTGTGGTATCCTGGATTTAGGCAGCGGCATGAGTTCATGAAATAGTCTGTGCCTCAAAGGATTCATGGATTCATGAAACAAGTATTTCCTCTCCCCCAACCTCATCTGTCTTCACACACGCACACCCACACATACACACACACGTGCGCGCGCACACACACACACACACACACACACACGATCACACACATGTATGCATGCATGCATCTGACACACACAAACACACACACACACACACACACACACACACACACACACACACACACACACACACACACACACAGTAATATGGTCCAGATTTTGAACTTAACAGTCATAGACCTTTGGTTAGACAATTGGTTAGAGGTCTGGGTTTCTCTTCCCTGGTTATTTGTCTTTTTATGTATATGTCTCCTTTAGGTATCTAGTTTTTCATTTATTTATTTTGAATCTGTAAGACCTAACCACACATTGCAATAACAATGGTGATAGCTACATGAGAGCATCTACTTAAAAACAAAATGTAAAATATTATCAATATGAGCTTTTATGATGGCATTATCATAGTGGCACTTTTGTCCTTCATATGCTGAATATCAGTCATTTTACATGGTCAATCAGACAAAAAAAGTGTGTGTATGTGTGTGTGTGTTATTCATTCATTCATTCATTCATTCATTCATTCATTCATTCATTCATTCATTCATTACACATGTTGTCTATTTTTGCAACACGGACCAAATGCCTAGTGCTATTGTTTCCGCACGGACAAATGTGTACGGTGCTCACGGAAGTAGCCCACTCCCTCCCTATGCTCCCTCCTGTAATGTTTTGGTGCTTAAGTTATAATGGCTTTGCCAGTTAATTTAGGAGCGTTTTTACAGTCGGAAATAATAGAAGACCCAGTACACAAAGATGAGGGCGTTTGTGTTCTGGGAATATTTGGTAAAAGTGCAATGCAACCTGGCTCAGCCAAAGAATCACTCATCAACACCCTGACTGACAAGCACATTTTCTCTCTGTTTGGACTAGGTGACGAAGGTGATCAGGAAAATGGAGCCGTGATTCAGGTGTATTACAATCAAGAAAGCCGTGTAATTTATCTTGTGCTGACTTCAGTGTTTGATAACAGACAGCTTCTCAAAGCATGCGAATCTTTGTCTGCTGGTGTTGGTCACGCAGAGGCTCACGAGTTCTGGAAGGGAGCGGAGAAGCAGCATTGCATGCAGCTGCTATACCTCTTTTCACTGTGCCATGTTCTTCTATTGGTACATCCAACCTGCTCGTTTGACGTGACTTATGACAGACTGTTTCGGGCTTTGGACGCACTCCGTCAGAAGGTACTACCTCTGCTTCGTGCGACTTTGAAAGACACGTCTGTGTCAAAAGAATGGAAAATGAACTGTCGCCCCTGTCCCCCTCGTCTCTTGTTCGTGTTTCAAATGAACTGCACACTCAGAGTCGGTGGTTCTGGAAGTGGTGGAAATGGCGCTGATGGTTCTGGAGGAAACTCGGACAAGCCGAAAAAACATTCCCCTCGAAGACGTCTGCAGCACGCCCTTGAGGATCAAATTTATAGAATTTTCCGCAAAAGTCGAGTCCTCACCAATCAAAGCAGCAACTGTCTCTTTACAGTACCCGCTAATCAGGCATTTGTGTACGTGGTCCCCGGGCCCGAAGAAGACCCAATAGGTGCCATTCTCGCACAGCTGCGTTCCAATTGCGCCTTGCGGGAAAATGACACAAATGCACCAGCCCCAGGTCAGAGGCGCTACAACCAGATGCGACACTCGTCTAGACAGCCCTCTTTTAATGTGGAGAATACCAACCTCTCCTCAGGAGGTCAGCTCGTGGACTGCACTTTGAAGGAGTTTTTATGGCAGCATGTGGATTTGGTGTTGACCAAGAAAGGCTTTGACGACAGTGTAGGTCGCAATCCTCAGCCCTCACACTTTGAGTTGCCCACTTACTCCAGATGGCTTCAAGTGGCATACAAGCTTCACCAGGTGATGATCACCAACACAGAGGAGGATATGGCTGAGATTGCCATCAAAGTCCAGGCACAGCTGAAAGTGCTGGAAGGCTTCCTGGATGCTGATGCCAAGTTCTCAGAAAACCGTTGCCAGAAAGCTCTCCCTCTGGCCCACAGCGCTTACCAGTCCAACCTTCCCCACAATTACACGACCACAGTCCACAAAAACCAGCTTGCCCAAGCCCTGCGAGTCTATAGCCAGCACGCCCGCGGAATCGCCTTCCAACGCTATGCTTTGCAGCTCCATGAAGACTGCTACAAGTTCTGGAGCAATGGTCACCAGCTCTGTGAAGAGCGTAGTCTCACTGACCAGCACTGTGTACACAAGTTTCATCTCCTGCCTAAGACAGGTGAGCAGCCTATATGCAGACCTTAGTGGAAAGTGCTTTAATTCCCGATTGTAACATTATGTTTACAAAGTCTATCGAGTAGTGTCTAATTATAGATGAGAGACAATTCTGCCAGGTGTTTTTGACTCTTGCTTTAAGCGTGTGTGTGTGTGCGCGTGTGTGTGCGCGCGCGCAATGTTATGGACTTAAACATATCTTGGTCATGAAAACTCTGTAACTATGATAGTTTACTATTGAAAACACTGTAGTCTACAGTGGATTGTCTGTTGTTTTGAGAGTGATTGACTCTTTGCAGGAGAAAAGCCTGAATTGGACCACAATCCTCCAATCATGCAACACAACAGTAGAGGGCGCTCCACCAGTTCCTGTAACTGTGGCAGGAAACAGGCCCCGCGGGAAGACCCTTTCGACATCCAGGCAGCCAACTACGACTTCTATCAGGTCTGTGGGAAGTGGTAGCCAGGCTGGCACCACTGTCGTGCTGGAAGCAATGACATTGAACTTAAGGGCAACGTTTGAGTATGTAAGCTGCATTGATTGAGGTAGTAACTGGTTGAAGGCAGGCCCATAGTTTTAAAGTTCCCAGGAAGAAAAGACCCAAAGTTCACAAAAATACTTTTTTGTTTAAAAGAATTTGCCCAGCAGGAAGTAACCATATGCCTTTTAAGAGTAGCCAGACTCTTTGAATGAGGTGAAGTAAAAAAAAAAAAATCAGTCTGTTCCAGCAGACTTTCCGCTAGCAAAGTGAACCTCCATTGCAATTTTATGGTGTTTGCTTTAAACTACTGTCTTTGTTTTACTGGGTGAGACTGAATCCTTCCCTGGGACATTAGTTTTAATGTAATTGCTTTAATGTGTTTGTTTATGGCCCGGCTGTGCAGATGCTGGAGGAGAAATGCTGTGGTAAGCTGGAGCGCATCCAGTTCCCAGTCTTCCAGGCCAGCACCCCCGATCCAGCCCCAGCCCCGGCCTCTGACGACACCACCAGCAGGACCCCAGACCCAGCTTCCTCCGCAGGAGGGGATGGCGAGCACCTGAAGGAGAAAGAGGGAGGCGTTTCCCACACGCCTGGTGACAGCACCAGCCTCAGCCTGGCACTCAGCCTGGGCCAGTCCACCGACAGCCTGGGGCCGTATGGGGACGGCGGGGAGGGCCAGGAGAAGCGGCCCAGCCTGGTGGACCGCCAGCACTCCACGGTGGAGTACCTGCCGGGCATGCTGCACTCGGGCTGCCCCAAGGGCCTGCTGCCCAAGTTCTCCAGCTGGTCCCTGGTGAAGCTGGGGCCGGCCAAGTCCTACAACCCCCACACGGGCCTGGAGCAACCCGGCTTCCTCCCCGGGTCCAACTTCCTGCTGCCCTGGGACGTGGTGATCCGGTGCCGGTCGGAGGATGACGTGGGAGGCGTGGCGGAGCCCCTGGACGGGTCCTCGTCCTCCTCCTGGCCGGCCCCCAACAAGGCGCTGGCCGGGAAACGCGGCGGGGCGGGATACCTGTGGCGAGGGCGGCGGCGCGACGACGTGGCACGGGCCTTCGTGGGCTTCGAGTACGAGGACAGCCGAGGCCGGCGGTTCCTCAGCTCGGCGCCCGATAAGGTGGTGAAGGTGCTGGGACCTGGGGGAGCCAAAGAACCGGCCACCAGGGCGCTGAACTCAGACATGCCCCTCTACATCCCCTCACCCACGCAGGGCAGGGGCGTGAAACCCCACTACGCCCAGCTGGCACGCCTGTTCATCGTGGTGCCCGACGCCCCTCTGGAGCTCATCCTCAGCCCTCAGGTAAAGCAGGCAGTCAGGGTTTGGCTGGTTAGCTTCAGCAGTTTAGCAAACCACTTTCTCATCGCTATTTTCCATAAATTGCATCATATCCGCCCCGTTCGCCCATGCTGATTGGTGGGTGCTCCACTCTCAGCTCATGCACGTGGGTGTCCCTGATCTCCATCCATTTTTGAACATACAATGACCTTACACGCTATCTTTCACCATCATAAGTGTAGTTGTTACTTCCCCCTTTTTCTTTCATTGTTGTTCCATCTGCACACATGTTGTCATTCTGTTGTGTTGGATGTTGCACCTCTGGGTCAGCAGAATGATATTTTGTCTCACTTTGTGGTTTATTGCATATGGTCGGGATGACAAAAAAGCTTCTCTCCCTTTGTCTCTCTCTCTGTTTCTCTCTCTCTACCATTTTAAAATCTATCTTGCCATCCTGCGTCTTGCTTCCGCCCTTCTTTCTCTTCCACCTTATTTGTCATAGCTTGTGAATTTCATCTGTTGTCAATGAAAGTGTGGAGGAAATGTGTTTGGTCAATCAATCCTATATGACAGACTGAGGTGGCATGTCTGTCATCCGCACTGCCACAGCTGCTCTGATTGCAGTACAGACAAGTACTGACACGACAGAACATATCTGGTATTGTGAGATCAGTGTGAGAAAGTACAAGGGTGAGCTTTTTGAATTGCCTAGTGAGACACGTATGCAAAACTCATTTTACTTCCTCACTTCCTTTAAAGTTAAGGCGGCCACCTTACCAATACATCCCTTTTACCTTAACTAAGTTGTCCCAATGTAGCACTAAAATTAGACTTAAAATAAAGCTTACAATATGTATATAATATATATGAAATTATAGGAATAGACACTTCATCAGTGGCCTTCCATTCATTCCAGCTTTAAAGCTTTAAACAAACACAATGCAAAACACTAATATGCTAACCATGATACTTGCACCTTCCCAGACAATCACCATCTACACTAATAAATCCCCTGTCCAGAAACTCTGTATGATAAGTGTCAAATTATGGCATACATGATATTATTATTAAATATTTATTTAATATTTTGTGTTTGTTTGTTTGGTTGATTCATTTGTCTTGTTTGTTGTCTTGGCCCCCTTCTTTAGGTGCAGCCAGGGCCGCCCCCATGCCCCATGTTCCACCCCGAGCAGCCGGAGGTGGTGCTGCCCCCGGACAGCCTGTGGGTGCTGCGCCTCCCCTATGCCTACGTGACCGACCGCGGGCCCTGCTACCCCCCCAAGGAGAACCAGCCCCTGGCCAGCTACAGGGTGCTGAGGGGCATCCTTCGGCCCAGCACGTCCAGTCCCCCACCTCAGTGAACTAGGGTTGCACACTAGTGCCACTCCCCACTAATGGATTTTGTGTAATGATGTGCCAAGCAGGAATTTTCCCTTTTTTGATGGAACCATGGAAACTGGTCAGCTCTTTGATTTCGAAGATCTTTTAGCCATAAAGGTCATGGTTGTCTCTTTTTATTACTCTTAAGTGGAATCAAGAGTCGGTGGTACCCCTGCTGTCATCTTTGTGTAAAGATTATGGTTACACTGGTTGCTCTTCTCTGTCTGGTGGATTGATGTTGTCATGTACCATCCTTCATACTGAAATAATAATGTCAGATAAACACATAATTGGTCTTTAATTTTGAAGGGATTGTGAAGAAACTAGTGGTTAGGAGGTTCGTTGGTTTTTTTTTTTTTACAGAGAGAACTATGGGAGTCCCCATATGCACATTAAACACTGATGCCTCAAGTGTGCCGACATGTATCATTATTCCTGCTTTGTGAGGGGGAGAAATTGCACTTCCATGCAGTAGTTCAGTTTGCTATTGTAAGGAAGAGGAGGCCTTCTTTACTCACAGTGGTCACTATGTCACTCTGTTGTATTACTGTCAATACTGTATCAGAGGAAGCACAGCTCTGGCTGGCTGTATTGCCAAGGTGAGGAGGGCACCGGCCCAATTTAAACTCTGCTTGCGTCACTCCTCTGATCACTTCTATTGAAAATAATTGGCTATATGTGTTGTCATGACAACACGTACCACATTGTGGAGGTACTGTGTCCTCACAGTGTCCCTGCACACAATGGTGATGATGTGCTGCTAAGGTTACTACTGTATACGTCATGCCTAAAAAACGAAGGCCTATTTTTTTTAACGAGTCCCCATTTTTTAAGAACCTGGTAGACTGAGTTGATGTGATATTTTGCCCGCTAATGAACCGCTGATTATTCTGCACAATGCAAAGGCTGGAAATGACACGGGGGAAATGGAGTAGATAAAACACAATATATATATATTTACACAGATTGCCAAGAAATTACAAAAATATCATTCTTATAAAGTACATTTTGGATTTGGTTCTCTCAGTGCTCAGAAGGAAGGCATGCGTCATATTTACTATTTACACTAGTATCGTACAGAAACTCTTGGAAGCAGATGTTAAAAAAACGGGTTTGCAGTTTTGTTAATGAAAGATTCTGATCATTTAAGAAAAGGTTAAAATGCAAAGGCTGTACATGGCCATGTGACATAAATAGAAACATTAATAAATTAGAATGTGTTGATCTCTGCCTCATAACTCCAGCAGATTGTCTGTGTGTTTCCCATCACCAAGGACTACATCTTCATTTGCAGCTGTGAAGATGAAGAGACAAGGACGACATATCAGTGGTCTCAGAGGAAGACAATGAAAGACATTTTGGTCACTCACACAAAGCAGGTTAATCCCTCCTTCATATCTGCTGTAATGCCTGCTTTTAGAAGCATTCCACTGCATAATTAATGAAGACGATGATTGAGAGACCTATTGTAGCCTATTCATTTGGAGATGTCTCACTTGTGAAATACCTGTTTGGGGTGGTGGCTTTTTTTTAAACTCTGTGTCGTAGGGATTAAGTTGGCCGCTCCTCTGTGGGAATGCACTCGCAGCGATCCACATCAATTTCACAGTGAGCGTTCGGGATGCTGGCAGACACCTCTGGAGCTGGAGGAGAATAGCAGCGGAGAAAAAAAAAAACTAGTAATGACACATCTGACACGTCATGCTCCTAATGAGCTGTCCGTAGAGGTGCAGCAGCTTAGAAAGTAAAAAGCCTGTCACATATTTGATGCAACCATTTTCTTAACCAACCTATCTGAATAAGCACACCAATTATTGGGACAGGTAGACCAACTAATATAGTGAAATTACCTGTGTTAAGTGCACAAGCAGTAGGAAGACAGGTGTAGTGATTTTACTTTCTGAAGCCGGGCTCTTTACCCTTTAATGCTAGGTGATGGTCAACTAAGGCCCTACACACAGACCTGGTGTATGTGAAGGATAGGTTACACAGCGGTTCTCCATGCAGTCCCAGATCAACCCATTGTCACAAAGTCTGTGAGAGACCTCAGACTGCCCTCCATGGTAGCACCTGCAGAATAAGATGCAACGTGAGTTTCGAACAAGATCGAAATAGGAGACACAATCATTCATCACTCAGGTAGGTGTTTAGGAGACAAAGGAACAATTACTGTGGATGCAACAGTGGCTCTGGAGGTATAGGAGTATGTGACTGCCTGATTCTAAGACTAACACGTCATCTGGCCCAGGGTCGGTTCATATCAGTTTCATAGCAATCCTGTTGCCTTATGTATAGAGATGGGTTATCTGGCTTCAAAAGCTACAATCTAGTACAGTAGAAAATTTTTCTTCCAGCCATCCACTAAATTAACTAATTTCACTTGGCACTACTCGTCAGCCAAGTAGAAGAGGGTGTTTGGTGGTTGGGGGTTTTTTTTGGGGAGGGGGGGTCTCACCAGTTCCTCCGGCGGGTGGGCGTGTGCCTGCGGATGAGTGGCGGCTCCAGGCACTTACACTCCGTGTGATTGGCCACTTTCACCAGCACCGGCTCCGGGCCATGCTTGAACGGGATCACGCTGAAGAGCTGCAGACCAATCAATGCCAGACGTTTATAGTAGTAGCTTGTGGGTAGCTGAGGAAACATGGCAACAACACACAGAGCACACACCAGATATGTGACACTCACAGTTTTGTTAATGTAGGTGGTGCTGGTGTTCCTGCAATTGACACCTTCCTTGTTGCAGCAGCCATTACACCTGAAGACAGACACGCAGGGCGGCTTGAAGAACATGGCCGTCGGCGTGCCCAGCTCCTTGGCCACGTCCACACACGTCTCCCTCGGCATGCACTGCGTCTTCTGCCACTCATCGTCGATAGCTGAGGAAGAAGAGAAGGAGGAGGAAAAGGCTCTCTGACTACTTTATGTGAACTTCACTGACTTCATTCTATCTAGTCACCAAAGTCAGTATGTCATTTCATTAGAGGCAGCCCGCAGACAAATGTCACACCTCACGGCCTGCAGAGAAATGTCATGCCTGGCGGATGTTTCATTAATTTTTATGAATCATCCTTGTAATTACAGTATTATATCTCATGATCCTGTTCACCTTCTGAACCAAGGCAACCCCCTCACCTTTAGACATCCAGCTGCCTAGTGCCGACATTGTATAAAGTGCTGCTTAGAACCAATGTCAAAACACTTACAAAAACATAAATATATTAAGGCTACGTGCTGCATGGATCTATTTACATTGGTTTAACTTCTTTAACTATTTAACTAACATATGTTTATGATACTTGGAATAGTGTAAGTTAATTAAATGTATAAAGTTACCTTAATTCAAGTTGGTTCTAAGTAGCAGTTTTTACAGTATATACAGTTATTTACGTCAACTGCATAGTCAATAGCTTCATCTTTGCATCTCTCTATGTAAGTCTTTCATGCACATACACACAACGCACATAAAGCAATACCTGTGAGGAAATGTAGGGTTAAAAATACAGGTGTATGAATTACAATATTCTGGAAAGTTTGTTTATTTCAATGCAATGTGGAATGAAAAAGCAGGCCAAGACAACTACTGACAGCATTAACATGAGCATACTTTTACTTTTAAACAATATTTTTCATTGATCTAAGGTAACATTTTTTAAATAATTTTTGAAATATGGACTTTTGTGTTTTCATTACCTGTGAGCTATACAAAATGAAAGCAAATAAGGGCTTGGCATATTTTACTTTGTGTATAAGGAATCGATGTAATACATCAGTTTCAGTTTTTGAATTAATGAAAAATAAAAAACATGTTTCTGCAAAATTCTAATTCATTGACATGTGCCTGTATTTCATTTAAAGGCAGTAGTGTTATTTTTGCTGGTAGTGGAGAAGCATAGTTCTATCAACTAAGAAAGGAGAGGTCAACATGCAGTGGCACATATATACATCCCATAAAATAGTACAGGAGAGGCATAGCTGAATGTCCTAGTCAGAAATGATTTCAGAGCCTGATGAGGTCCTAGACAACATATACACAAATGTGGTCAAAAACTGTTTTCCCACTATTCTACTTTAAGGTAGTTTTAGTTTGTTAGCCCTCAGGGGTCCTGTAGTGGTCCTGCGTTGCCTTTTGACAAGCTACACCACCTGTCATAGTGTCCTTTAAGGGGTCCCATAAGTCTAGACCCATTGTGATCTCTAAAATATTTCCTTTTATCATGCTGCGGGTAATTCCTGACACTAATCAGAGAGTAAAGAGTTTAAGTTACTTTTTTACTTAAAACCAATGTGCACATTCAAAAATGTAAAGCACATTAAAGCATGCATGGTGAAAGCATTATGTCAAGACTTTTCTGTGACTGTGATTTAGGCAGTGCTGTCGTAATGAAGATTGCCTTCAATTATGTGTATGATACAACGATATTTTGTGATAAACTTTGAATACATTTTGTTGTAAATGTTTGGAATAGACCACCAGTACGAACACACTATATTGTATGTCTCTTAAATGTCAACAACTCAGAGTTCTCATCTCAGTAACCTACTCTGTGTGCTGCTGCACCTGAGGTTGTACCTTTCAAAATCTCCAGGCTGTAGGAGGCTGAGGCATATCGTGTGGATCGGTGAGAAGAGGAGCGGTACTCCAGCAGCTGAGATGAGTCCAGGTGCTTTAACTTCAGACGGCACTTCCACAGCTTCCAGTCCGGAAAATTTGTCAGATTCAGAAACTCCTCAAGGCTGGAGGCTGACTGCACCTCTTTCACCCAACTTTTTTCCTGGGGACAGAATTTGAAGCTATGTTCTGTTAACTTGACAGGAAATAAGGTTCTCTGAGAAACCTTGTATGCTATTTGGCCAGTGTATTTAATTACTCACTTCAGGGGTTCACTTTTAGACAATATACCAAAGATGACACTGCAATCACACACAACCACAAGAGAGAAACATGGCTCTCAGTGAGGTTTACTGTCCTATATTTTCCAGGAGAGGGCAGTGCAGTTCTCTGTACATGCTGCATGTACTGTGATACTTAAAGGTAGTAGTAGTTTCATTGACAAAGCCATTTGACATTAACAATTCACTGGCTTTTTTGTTTTGCGAAGTTATGACAGTTGTGCCGTCATATCTGACTTGTTTTTAACATTGAGCTCTGAGAAAAAGTATTTCAGCATGTAAAATAAGCATCCTTGTGAATTCCTCTCCCAAGCCAAAGCATTTTTTAATCGTAAGTTAAACTGACAGGGAAAAGACATGTACCAAGTGACTGGTTCAGTTTTAGAAATGTCTGGCACTTATTATGTAAAGTTGTGAGTGTGTCCAAATTGCTTAAATGCCAGTCTCTGACCTCTTGTAAAAATGTGTTAGTGCAAAGTGTTGTTTGATTCTTCACAGAAGCTTAACCGAGCACCATTACATGACAGTGGCACGGAACATCCCCCCCCCCCCTAAAATGGAGAGAACATCCCCTGGCAGCAACCCATGTTCCACAGCTGTAGCCTCAGGGACAGAGATTTTCCCATGGACCACCTGTTCAGCAAGCTCTGTGCAGACTGGGAGCGCATCGAGCTGACGGAGGGATGTCTGGAGAGGCCCATGGCCCTTCCATGCCCACAGAAACAGAAAATTGCCCTTGTTTCAGTGAGTGCTGCGTTTTTATGAGCTCTCCATGAATCGTAACAGCTGCGGGGGAAGTTTTTTTTTTTCTTCTTTTAAACAGCTTGTGGCACCCTCTCTTACACAATCATTGTAGGGGGGGAACATTGAGGAAAGTCTTGTAAGTGTAGGTGCCCAGACCATCACATTGGCGCTGGGGAGATCATTAGTCAGGGCGTGCTTGTGCAATCCATTCCACGCACAAGAAACAACAGGAGACTTTGATTTTCCACACTGCCCTTGGCTAAGGCACGGTGCACAAGTGCACCAATCTGCAGGAACACAAAAAAAGAGAGAAAGAGAGAGAGAGAAAGAGAGAGAGACTGCGCCTGTAAAAGCACTGATTGCGTATGCTTCCATAATCCATACCACATGTGGTAATTAAAATGGTATAATATTTGAGCGGCTTGATTTCCAAAAGGGAAAGCATTTTGAGCAATTAGAAGTCTTAAATGTTTACTAGACAAAGGGTGTGGTTGCGAAGCAGTAAAGGAAAAAAAAAAAGAAACATTAAGGGGGAAAAGGAGGTTCTCCTCTGATCCCCTTTACAAGATGGGAAAAGCCGCAGAGAGGATGAAAAAAAAAATGGAAGTGTGGAGGAGGAGGCCTAGAAGGGGCAGGGAGGGAGGCCTGTCGTGCAACAATACACACTCGTCAGCACCGAGGTCGGTCTGCTAGCTTTATTTCCCCGAGTCAGAGCAGTGACAGGAGCCCTCTGATCCATTCAATATGTCAGGGTGGAGCAGTCTGCTTCCACTTAACACAAAACGCAACAACAACATGTAAGACGGCAGGGATGAAACAGTGTGTGCTTGTGTTAGTGTGTGTGTTAGTGTGTGTGTGTGTGTGTGTGTGTGTGTGTGTGTGTGTGTGTGTGTGTGTGTGTGTGTGTGTGTGTGTGTGTGTTAGAGTGTGGGAATGAGGGAACGAGTGTGAAGCAGAGAGAATAAAAAATTTAAGATGATTTCCTCTTGTAAGTGTGACTGAGAGACAGGAGCCACTAATTAGGTGAGGGGCCCCAAAGGGAGGAGAGAAGGAGAGACCGAGAGAGGAAGAAGTGGCGATGGGAGAGAAAAGTCCAGAGAGAGAGAGAAAGAGAGAGAGACGAAGATAGATATAAAGATAGAGACAGAGACAGAGGAAGTGTGGATGAAAGAAATAAGAGAGAGAAAGAGAAAGAGAGACGAAGATAGAGATAAAGATAGAGACAGAGACAGAGGAAGTGTGGATGAAAGAAATAAAAGAGAGAGAGAGAGAGAGAGAGAGAGAGGGAGAGAGACAGGGGAGGGATAAGCAACTGAGCAACACTGGCGCAGGCTGTTGAAGTGAGCTCACATGGGTCCCCTTTGGCTGTATTTCCTCTTTACGCCTAATAAGCCGAACGCGTCCTTACATAAGCGACAGCGAGCGAAAGTGCAGCAAAAGCCCACAGAGAGCGAACACGACTGAAATCACATCACACAAGGATCTGCCCACTCATTTAATACAGCCACAGACATTTCATTCCCTTTGTAGAGCAGACACACACACACACACTTATTTTCAATAAAATTCACCACAATCAATGTAAACAGATTCTTCTTGAAAAAAAAATCTGATTTGGAAGTTATCATGGATTGTTGAAAAGAATTCCCAACAAAATATCTACAACATCCCAAAGCAGTCACTGGAATTACAGGAAATAGCATGACAGGAAGCAGACTGATTAAAAAATGATTAGTGGGAATGCATCAAATGCGTTTAAGCATTAACAAATGCATCCTGCAGATACTTACTTTATGGTCCTCCGCAGCCAACATCAGCCTCAGAAAAAAGAGCAACGACATGTGCAGAAAAACACGGGTGAGAGTCCACATCCTGTGGTGCAGTTGCCAGGGAGGGAGAACGCCGCTCTGTGATAGAGACAGAGGATCTGCTGCCTCACATACAGTAATGATTACGACAAAACTCTCAAAGTCAAAGTCTTTGGACAACCCAGTGAGGAGACCACACACACACCCACACCCACACACACACGTGAAGTGCCGGCTCAGCCAGAGTGAGAGAGAGAGAGAGAGAGAGAGAGAGAGAGAGAGAGAGAGTGGGGGGAAGAACCTGCCAAGATGAGTGAGACACCTCCGCAAAAGCCAAATGGAGTTTCCTCTTTAAAAAAAAGAGAGAGAGAAAAGAAAACACACCCTCCAATTCTAAGAAGGAACTGGGAAGTGTCTTTGAACCAGACACAAGAGAGAGCTTGAGGATTACAACAAAAGATCTCTCTTCCTCTCTGGCTGTCTCTCTGTCTCGTTCTTCTCCACTGCTTCATCAGTGGGAAGTAATGTCTGTCTTCAAGATCTAACCCCAGTTTGTCCTGGCTTAAGCGTTCTCAGATCTTTGTGTGTGGGTATGTGCATATTTGTCCGGATCTGTGTGTGTGTGTGCATGTGCATATGTGTGTGTGTGTGTTCATGCAAATCAGAAGAGTGGGTGGGTATGTGCATATGTGTGTGTGTTTCTGTGTGTGCACACGTGTGTGTCTGTGTTTGTGTGTGTGTGGGCATGCAAGTCAGAAAGGGTATGTGCATATGTGTGCACATATGTGTGTGTGTGTGTGTGTGTGTGTATATGTGTGTGCACAAGTCAGACTGGTGGGTGTGCAGGATGCCGCCACAGGGCTAGCCTACCCCCCCACTGCTCGGCAGCATCGTCTGCGAGGCGCTCGTCGTGTGTCTTAGGTCGTCTCGTTTGGAGTTGTCACCGGCTTCCCAACCCCCGGTTCACAGCTCGTATTGGCTCGACCCGCAGGAACATGTGGTTTTAAATGCAATCCAGACCCCTCTCTGCTGCAGAGGTGAGTGGAGGTGGGGGTGCAAGGAAAGGGGAAGGGAGGAAGGGAGGAAGAGAGGGGAGGGTAGGGGAGGTGTGGTGCATTGGAGGAGGAGGAGGGATTGGGGAGAGAGAGAGTGCTTGGCTTTGGCCTTGTCCCAGGCCAAACTCCCAGCTCTGGTTGTCTGGGCCTGGGAGTTTATAGGAGAGGGGTTAGCCTCTGCTGCACTGCTGTCCGACGTCACTTGACAAATGAGCCCGAGACACAAGTCACAATGTAGAGCGGATGAAGTACACACACACACACACACACACACACACACACACACACACACACACACACACACACACACACACACACACACACACACACACACACACACACACACACACACACACTCCGCGCGTTAATAGCTGAATACCACACTAATGACTTGATGGATATGGAAAGCAGCTGATGGAAAGGAGTCATTGTGGGGTTCTGTTTAGTCATCGTTTAATGGAGCATTTTGCAAACATGTGTTAGAAACGCTGTACAAACAACTTGTGATAAATATTTTAATGCCTGAGAGATGACTACAGTATATACATGGCCCCCTGAATCACAGTACACCAAATGAGGCATTACAGTCATTACAGTGTCAGTATATGGGGCACGAGCAAATTTACTGAGTGATTTTAGATCGCCAAGATTTGGCCCTTTCAAAGCCATTGGTTTTTGTTGTATAGTCTCTGATGGCTTGTGTGATCTCCTCCTCTGTATTCATGACAAAGGGACCTACAAATACGCAATAAATGAAAAATGACAACACATTAGGCCACAATCCCTCTCTACTTGAAAATACTGTAAGTTTTATGGATAACGAAAATGGGTAGACGAAGAACAATTATATTATATTATATTATATTATATTATATTATATTATATTATATTATATTATATTATATTATATTATATTATATTATATTATATTATGGCTGGCTGTACCGTGTTGAACCACTGGCTCATGGATTTGCTCTCCTGCAATCAGTACAAAATGTGACTCCTCAGCTGCCTGTGGGAAGAAGAACATACTTGCTGTAAGACAATTCCCAAACCAAACAATTTTACTGTGCTGAACATTTCGGAATAGTGCTCATGTTTACTCATTTCAGTACACATCTAACATATCTGCAGGTATGCTGTGTTAGTGTTAAGCACCTTATTCTCTACTCTAATGCAGTCTCCATCTTCAAGTACCACGGTGTGATGTGGTTCTATTTGCTGCTGGTCCTCAGCTGGACCTGAAAGCAAAGCGGATCAATCTGTGAAACAATCAGGAATAATGTATCGTAAGTCTACAGTATTGACATCCACTTCAGCCATCATTGGCATTTTCTTGAGTCTCTCTCTCTCACACAATTGAAGATCCACTGTGAACGTCATTCCAATTACCATTCATGCAGCCCACTGATGACTGGAGACCCACAGTCAAACCTCAAATGCCGTCACAACAAATAAGCTTGAGAAAATGATCACCCTCTTTGTCAAATGTTGACCAGATTTCCTGCACCGAGTCTTACACAAACGCTTGAGAGCTTAGGCTTTGTTGTGGCAGACGTGTTGTTTATTGGACCCAGCTGCTGCCACATTTATGTAAGCATGCATGGTAATGCATGGTCTCTGCCTTCAATGCTGGCTTAATTCTCAAGGAAAGGTTTCCAATTAATTATTTATTTATTAATTATTTTGGAGGCATATGTAAATACTGGTATTAATAATGCCATTTTGTATATATGTACATATGTATATATGTGCATTGTACAGTATACAAATTTTCAGAATATCAAATCCAGCCCGCAACACACCTATATTGGTGTATATAGGTATACTGTGTTACTGTTAAGTACCTTGTTAAAAACATTTTCCTCAAACTGAAAGGTGAATGGTGGACTGAATATTTTTTAGAATATAATGAATATCATGGGGCCATAAAATCTGAATAAGGGAAAAGCCCCAAATTTCTGGACAATGCTGGTTCTCACGCAATGCTAGAAGAGGAGAGAATATGACAGGCAACGACTGATGACATATCAGCATAGTGACCTCAAACATGCAGTGAATTTAGGGCAAACCAAAATGCCTGGACTGGTGAGCCGCTTCCAGCTTTGAAAAGCACGAACAACGCCCACTCTCCAGAGCAGAAGACAAAACAGGACGCCGCACAACCAGCTGACCACAGTTACACGACCATACTGTATGTACGTTTACAGACACTACACTTTGGGTCAAAAAAATATTGCTCATTACTTGTATTTGTGCAGTGCTACAGCTGAGGTTTGGATTTATAGCAGAAGTTTAGATCATTCCACAAGTACAAATTTACAAATTTATGCTAGTACGTTTTCTAGAAAGCGGGTTTCTCATCTATTTCAACCTGGAAATCATCAAAATAGTGTCCATAAATTATACATCAAGGGTTGGGCCTTTCCGGAGCTGGGGACTAGCCATTGGCTCGAGATCACAAAGAGGTCCTCAACTCTAATGTCAGCTATCCAACTGCTGAAGAAAAAGCAAATAAAATAATAAAAAAATGCACCTGCTAATTCCTCTGTGAGGTGCTAAGTAATAGATCCCATGTTGCCTGAGAAAGGGAATGAGACATTTACGGTTGTAAAAGAAAAGTGGCAAACTGACAAATGACATTCTAAACTGCAACACTTACCAACACATACACATCCAGAGAGGGTGTAGATAAATGCAGTCCAGTCTGAAAGAAAGAAAGAAAGAAAGAAAGGAAGGAAGGAAGAAAGAACAAATGAAGGAAAGAACAAACAAAAAGAAAGAATACAAGGAAAATACAACTGTTGAATATAAGGTTCAAGGCGACACTGTAGTGCATCATTCTTGAGATACTCTGACCTTTTCCGTGACCAATGCACATTTGCGCTGGTTAAGTTCAGATGAACTAAATCAATACAGATATTTGTAATGTAATTCCTTTTGCAAAGTGGATGCCTTCCATTGCCATAGACAGTGACCTTTTTGATGCTGTGCTGTAACTGTACAAATTATCTGCACACACATTCAGACTTTTTCAGTGAGAATTTATGACTTGCCATGTGACATCAAACCACATACTGGCCCCAATTTCTAATTCTCTAAACTGCCAATTACATGTGACCCATTCACCACTAATCCATGCCAGGGACATGGGTATCACAAACACGTGTTGAATTTTCTAGATGAACAGTATACCAAGATCATTTTTACAGTATATTAAGATTGTTTTTTTGTGAGTGAATAAACTATCCTGATACTGTATGTCATTTGGTTACATTTTGGCAACATGTGACAATAAACATACTTGTATACTTGTATGAGTCATTCATTCTCACTGGAATTAGTAAATAGTAAAAAATAAGTTAAAACCTCACTCTTTCTGCACACAGTTTTGCATAGTCACTGTGATGAGTCACAATGACAATTTATGTACTTCTTTGTCCTGGCATGGTACAAGATTAGATCAGGTGGACAATAAAAACAATGCAGCTACAGGGCAAAGTAAAACTGGGATAAACTAGGATCATAGGTGGAGTATCTGTGTTGGTGCTTATTCAGCCTACAGGGACTCACACTGATATTGAAGGTACCCAGAGTACCTTGCCTAAAATAACCTCTGTCAGGTGAAAGAACTTCCATATCATGTTATTCATACAGAAGGTCTTGGTTGTAAATGTTAAGTACAGCATGGTGTTTAATTTGTCTTACCTGTAGGTACTGGCTGTACATGCTTTGCACCTTGCTTGAGCTTGAAATCGAGATAAATCGTAGGAGTGCGTGTGTAGACTCTTGACTGGTAATGAAAAGAGGGCGGGGGAAAGAGAGAGAGATAGACAGAGACAGATGAGAGGAGATAAACAAGTGCCAAAGATGAGACAGCATTCCTGCTGTCGTGTTCTTCTGGTTTACCACTACTTCCCCCCCCCTCTATCCTCCCACTTTCAGCTTCTCCTTCACACCAGATAAGCTGTGAGACATGCCAACCGCTTCCGTCATTGCCAAACCCTTGCTCTCGTGGTCAGGAAGAGCCATGAAAGTCCCCAGCCGCACCACGCCATCTTGTAGAGCAATAATAGTCAGCACTGGATGCTGGGAAGTTGTGCTGGCTGACCTACATCACACCCTATGGTCTTCATTAGGCCACAGGCTGCCCTAAAGTAACCCAATCCAACCCCATTGGCGGAGGAGAGCATTAAAGGAAAACAACTCACCAACCGGCTAAATACGAGAAGAAAGGAACTAGCCTCCATGGAAATCTGCTCCTCATTTCCTGCGTTTATCCGGCCAGACAGACGCGAGGATGCAGCAGTAGGCGTAATTTATGTGGCTGATCAAAATGTCAAAGCAAAAAAAAGGAAGTTTGGGTTCACTCGGTTATTACAGCAGGACTGTCTGGGAGCGGAGGCTCCAAACAATTAGTCTCAGTCAACACAAACATTCTTCTAGATCAGTGGAAGCCACAAAGCACCTTTTCTGGGTCAGTTCTTGAAAAGTAGGAAAATCCTTATGAAGGAGACGGGTGCTACAGAGGCAGTGTAGTGCAATGCTAACAGCAGTGTGTGTGCGCAGGTGCACCTGCAAGGACAAACTTTGCAACATTTTCTGGTTACACTTTCTTTCACTGTCTCTGTTACATCAATTAGGTACAGTGTAGGTAACAATATGTGTTAAATAAAGTGTGTAACAATATGCAACACTGTGTACCTACACTGTACCATACTGAAGCTTACAATCCAGTGCAAAAATATAAAAAAGTCACCTTTTATATAGGTGAAGTGAATTTGTGTGAATGTGAATTTTGCAACACATGCTGGTAAAACATACTATTTGAATAAAATAAGGGCATGGATCATGGATCTAGCCTGGTAAACCCCTTGTACTTCAGTTCATTTCGTACAGGGGGTCTGGCTGTGGTTTCATTGACATGGTTGTCTCAGGCAGTCAGCATCTTGCCTCACCAATCAGCGGACAGAGGGAGTATTCATGAGCGATGACGTTGACTTTGTGTGCTACATTTAAATTGTAGTGCTAGGCAGGCTTATCTGTATATATGTCTATGAGGCTTATAGCCAGGCTAATTGCACACGTCACGACCAGACGTTAGCAGTTCAGTAAAGGCAGATCAATCGATTTAAACTTCAGCAGAGTCTACACATCCAGAAAGAAATTGTTCGCTGATTGGTCAGGCAAGATGCTGCCTGACACCATCATGTCAATGAAACCACAGCCAAACCCTCTGCTATAAATTAGACCATTATAATTTACCACTCACCTTTTCTTCCAAGGCCTCCCCCGATATGACAGCTACCGTAACTCCGTCTCTGCTGGGCTTGGGGATCTCACGTGCCTTTAGCTCTTGGTACTGGGGCTCCACCATCTTGTGAGCTTTCTTTAGATTCACCCATAGCTGGAGGCCATGGATGGGCTCCTCTGATATGGGCATCTCTGCATGGACCACACCTCGTCCAGCGGTCATCCACTGCGGGATACACACAGACAAATGGACACGTGATCATATGTTTACAGGTAGACATACACATATGCACAGACAGGTCTAGGAACTTTAAGCACTGTTGCTTAGAGTACACCATAAAATTGGCGCAAATAATACAGCACAGAGATGTGGTAGCTTATGTAAGTGAGGCTGTATGCCTAACCATAAAGACAAAATCAAAATAAAAATCCTAATTTACGCACTTCTGCGAGTGTGGGACTCCGTGCAAAAATGAACCGCTTGCGATTTCTACAGCAGCAACTAAATAATCCTTTGGGTCTAGTCTCCCTCAGCCCCTTATGCTTAATGGAAATTTCCACTTTCTTCCCTTAAGGCTGAGGGGCATCACAAGGAGGCTGCATGCACTGGGGGCAGTCGCTACGGTAACCAAAGAAGACACCAGCTCCGTGTCAGCAGCTTTTTACACCCTGTTCCATAGAGCTGTTCCAGTCAAGGCCAGATCTTTTTTTTTGCACACTGTGTTCTTCTCTGCAATGAAGGATAGAGAACCAACTAGCCTTGGGTTAGTGTAGTGGCAAGGGTGCAGAGTACTACAGACAGACATCTAGGACCCATTAAAACATAGCCTTGCTGACCAGAGACAAGGGAAACCAGCTTTTACGACTGTGAAAACACAGGAAATCGCCTGCAGCTATAATCTCTCATTAGGTCTAGCTGCTTGTGTGTGTGTGTGGTTATAAGTGTGTGTTTGTGTCTATGTGGTCGTGTGTGCGTGCAGTGAAACTGCCTGGGTGTGAGAACCTGGTTGCATTTCTTCATTCAGTAGTGCTAAAATAGCTTATCAGGACAACATGGCTTAAAATTCATACTAAGATTCAACAGAGGGGAGCTCAGATGTGAAAACATACTTGCAGATCTCCTGCCTCCAGGGTCCCTGTGTGGCCACAGAAATCTTCATGTGCTGAAGTGCCTTTGAGCAGATAGGTGACCTGCAAAAAATGAAATAAAATACTCCTTGTGTGTGCAGTAACTCTGCCTAAGCTGATGCATCATAGTGACTTACAGAGAACAAATGATTTGATTTTTTTAACGTTAAATACATTTATTTGAACCTAAAAGGATAAAAAAAGATACACCATCTAAGCAGAAACGTAACATGCTTAGAAACATTTTCAGAATAGTCTCTCAGAGGCACGTCCCCCTTTCTACTTGTCCATACATAAATCAACTACATTAATGTTATCTGGGTGAAAGGGTAAAACATATTTTAAAGCTGGTGCACAGTTTTCAGAGGGGGGAACAAACAGGATATGATTTCATAGCTGGAGAAAGCATGCATGGAACATAAAGTACTTTAGCAGCATGTGTGAGTAAAATGTGTAATGGAACTAACATACATGCCTCACTCACTCTACAACCCACATCCTCTTATTCAATCTTCTTACAAAGGTCTGCTACAGCAGAACAGCAGTACTGGATAGTGGAGTTCGTAGATTCTAGATCAGCAAAGGCTAAAACTGACTGATGGTCAACACAAATATGAAATAACTGCTATGTCTGTGGTTGGGATCAAACTATCTTTCATTGTGGACCCTGCTTTAACATGTCCATAGCTAGGATGACCGCGCTAAAAAAAAGGGTCACATGTTCTCTCCCACGCAGAAGAGACACTTGACAGGAAGAAGAGAGAAAGGGGTCAGAGGGCAACATCTGTCTCTGGCTGGCCAGCCGCCCTCCAGCTGGGACGGGTCTGTGATCTTCCAGTGCAGCTGTGATCTCAGGGTCATGTGACTACAAGCAAACACACCTGTGACACTGCATTCTGGGAAGTCTGGTGTGGGCTACACACACACACTCTCCCTCTCTGATTTTTTCTTCCGATCTTTCTGAGGATTCGCAAAGCCTCGTCAATTGTTCGGAAATATTAAGAGCCTCGTAATAACTAGGATCTATTCGGTAATTGTTAAGAATTAATTATAATGTCGTGTTAGCCATTGCATGACTGAGTGTTTGTCATATCTTTACCGTTTATATCCTAGGGTTGGAACACACACAACTTCCATCCTTTTTAAGGAGTCGGTAAAACGGCTTTCTGTCTTGTAGCTCTGTCGTTTGTTCTACAAGAGCTGCGCAATTGTGCCATCAACTGGTAGTAACAGAAAGTAACATAGTTTTTTCCTACCTAATACCAGTGGTTCTAAAACAAAACGACAGTGTGTTGGTGAAGTGATTTCCTAAATAAATAAACAAAATGACAGTGTGTTGGTGAAGTGATTTCCTAAATACATCTTACAGTTTCGAATCCTCTGTGCGGATGATCAGGAAATCCTGCAGGCTTGCTGACACGGAATTCATCCAACATCAGAAAAGGGTCTAAATTCATTAGCTGCAAATACAAGACAGATTTTTAACAAGTCTATTTAGACTGTTAACTTTGCACTTTGTGTCCGGTTAAGTTGTTTGTTATTTTAGCAAAATCAACACAGAGCACAAATGTCAACAACTCACATCTTTTCTTCCGATGCTTCTCCGTACACGAGCACCTACGCCCTCGGCCTGTTCGACGCTGAGGACTGATTTGACGACTATTCTGACCTTCATTTTGCGTGCCTTAATATGACGAATTCTACTCTAGCTACGAAGCAGAACGCAAGGCGCATCAGTGGATTCTGAAACAGACCTACTTACAACGAAAGCCCGGGTGCTTTATAGGCTACTGTAGCCTACACTACGTCATACTGTCACCTGCCAGTTGCCTACATAACTTGATGTGTTACCTGTGTCGTGCAAAATGGCTCTGAGCGTATGTCATTGGACCTCCCGGCTTTGTTGACCTGGGCTAGGCATTAAAGCAGTAAGACCAGAAGTCACAATGGTGTCTTATTTCTCGCAGTCATTACTTAATTACATCATTCTCAATGTACTGACTTTGTGTGTATATGGGCTAAATAACTTACGTCTTTCACGATAGTCAGGAAGAGGAAAATGTGTTTTATTGAGTTCGTTTTGAAAAGAATTTTGTTCTTGAGTTTGGATATTACAATACAATTCTTTATTTAAAGAGATAATGACTCTTACAAATGTAAAGAAATAGGCAACACATTTATTATTGCGTCTTCATCTACTCCCTGGGAAATTGCTGAGTCATTTTCACAACCTATGACGTCAGAGCCACATTAAACCGTGCATGTTCATAACGTAATCCTCTGTCCGCGCCTTCACTATGTCGCGAGGTACTTTGTTTGATTGCTCCATCCCGCTGTGTTCGCTGATTATGTCTTTTGCAATCCGAAAACTCGCTGCTTGTCCGCCTGCCAAATTCACTGCATGAGGTCCAATCTGCATAAGTGATTTAAAATAAACATATCATTATTGGAAATTCGCCAGCACGTACATTTGGGCAGACCATGTCCATGCATGTACAATTCAAGCAGAACATGTGTTGAAAGCTTGACACCTGAAGTGCAGCATATTGGCCCATGAGGTAGAGAGGACAGCCTGCATTCCACCGCAGATTTTCCATAATACATGGCCAACCATCAATAACCTAACAAAAATAATACCATTTTTAAAAGATCATCATTAATATTAATGTACAATTTTTTTCTGTTACAGCGCACTTGTAAGTCAGACACTGGTTCACCTGTATGGGGAACTCTTTCATAATATCAGAAAGCAGTGGGTCTTGGTTTGCATCTAGTTTGCAGCCTGTGGCAAGCCATATTTTGTCCCCTGTCCAGTGGTCCCCGCAGCTCAGGGCCAGTCTCCACATCTGACTCTGGTAGCACCATTTGGCCTGAGAAACCTAGACAAGGGTTGGGGTTAATATTAATATATTTTTTATTACTGTATTATACAGTGTGCATCAATGTATAGAAGCCATTTTGATGTCATATACTGTATAGAAATGTTTAACTGATGAGAAATAGTGTAAGAATAATAGCTAACACATAATAAAGTGTTAATTTAGGGTTAACAAATGCATTAATACATTCTTAATAGGGAGTAACTATTATAAAGTGCTGCCATGTATTTTAATGGAAATGTCCCCAGTTGAGTTTAGTCCCCAATTTTCATCTCAGAGATCTGGTCACGTAAACACACACACACACACACACACACACACACACTGTGAGACAGACCATGAACAGGTAGCTTTACCTGGCAGTAGGCTCTGATGCTAAGCTGTCCTGTCTGAATGAAGGGCTGCAGCTGGGCATAGGCCTCCGGTGTGACTGCTCCTCCCTTCCTGGCCTGCCTGATCATGGCCAGCCGCTTGTGTAGGCTCCTCTCATTATAAAACTGTCTAAGGTAGGCCAGGCCGTCCATCTTAATGCCGTGCTCGACATGGGAGTATCGCCCAATGAGGCTCTCTACGTCACCCACATCAAACTGTTTCAACTAAAGAATATGGAGACAAGACTAGTTTTTGGAAAGGTTTCAAAAACCACAGTCACTCTCTCTCTCTCTCTCTCTCTCTCTCTCCTGGTTCAGGTTTTAAAAGAGCCCTTAGATCATTTCAATATGTTGGTGTCAGTATTGTGAGAGTTGAATCCAATGAAAGCTCTGCCTTTGCAAAAATATTAACATTTAAAAAAATGACTTAGAAAAACCCATCAACTGAAGCACCATGTGGATTGGATCAAATGGCATATATATTACAAGAACACTGTCATTTTTTATTTTCATTTTCATTCATTCATCCATTCATTAAGTCAGTCATTGATTTCCATCCATTCATTAAGTCAGTCAACACATTTATTTAACACACTGGATACACATCTAAAAAAAAATGTAAGGAGAGTTTTGCTGTTTTTTAAGCACACTGTAATAGACAACAGATCAAGATTGCATTTACTTTCACGTGACTTCATAAACGTAGTCATCCTTTATCTCTTTACATAACGTACCTGCAAGTGCTTGCGCATTACCCAGGTGACATGACTTGCCCCCTGCTGCAGTGCCATTGAGATTATGTGGGCACTGCTCAGGCCTCCACCAACCACCAATAACCTCTGCCCTGGCTGGCACACACGTGGTGGACCTACAGCACAACATGTGGCAAAATGTAAATCCTTCAGGAGCAATATCCTCTACACCTGAAATCTAACATCTTCAAAGTGAGGCCATCCCTCAGCAGCCCTGATGTATGCCTTCCTAACCCGCAGTATAAAACTATCCTGCTGTTCCAGGAATCACAAAAGAGCCGGCTATAAATCCAAATCAGAACACAAAGTTCTGCATGCATGAGTCCTGACTAAGACCAAAAGGAGAGTGTACATTAGTCATATTTTAAAGACCCTAAAATGCCCTCCCTGAGTGAGGTATTGTGTTTTATGCACATGTTGGAAAATTAAAAAACATTGCTGGGGGTGTTGGGGTGCGGCTGGCCGCATTTTATTGATAATCCCTATCCCTGACACTTTTTGTTTAATTGGTGTTATAGTCTTTGCCTTTCTTATGCTGTAGCCCATGTTCTACCTTGATTTCTAAATGTTATCACTACCTTTGTAAAGCACTTTGGGTCAACTTCTGTTTTTTTTAAAATGTGATATAAATAAACTGACTTGACTTGACATGACTCTCCCACTAACTTTCTGTGTCTTCTTCACTGTCCTATCTTATCCTATCCCATCCACTGACTTCTCTTCCCTGTCCTAACAATAAAGGCAACAAGCCAAAAATATATGAAATAAAAGCATTGCTATAAATCAGATTCTACTGTGGACCCTGATGTCTCTGCCCACCTTGAGGTGATGGACAGGTGCTGTGCTGAGTCAGGCTCTCTGCTTGCTGCTGCTGCCGGAGGAGGGGGAGATGGTGCATGAGCTGCACAGTGTGCTGCAGGCTGTCCTCAGGGTAGTCCTCGCCAATGGCCGACACCCAGGCTGGCACGTTGGCCATCTGGGCTCTGGTTGGCCCTGTTGCCACCACTACCCTCTTCGCTTCTAGGGCGTCGCCATTTTGCATCAGCACTCGGAAGTGGAGCACGTCCTTACCGGAGAGGACAGGGACGATTCTGTCCACTGTCCCTTTGACAAGTACACTCTCCAAATTGTACTTGCGAACCTGTGCACAGCAGTAACAAGCCAAATCAGTTGGACTGTTGATGACTTGGGTCATTGAGTGGATAAATGAGATGAGTTCAGCATTTTGAGAAAACACAAGATACTTGTGCACCTAGCAACAGTACCTTTGGGAGAAGAGATTTAAGCCTTCCTGACTAAAATGTTATTATAACATACTATTGTTTGGGAGAACACTTAGCACTTTAAGTTCACTAATATTCAATTATTTCTTTTTGTCACAGGGTCTAGTTGGTCACCTCATCAGTAGTGCCCCTCAGAATCAGGTGTTTCAGGCATTTAGTCACTATACACCCTCCTCTGAGGCAGCCCCGCTTAAGGTGATGAATCCTTAGTGTGTGTCCAGTATCTAACTACTCGATATTGTACTCTAAGAAGTCCTACTTTGGTGAATGTGAATTGGGTAATAGTCTGTACAATAATGCTAATGCTAATGCTATCAAGTGGTTTTATACCTCTTGCTATTTTACTTTGACAAGTCTCCACTTTCCCGTGCTCCAGTAACAATGAGATATCTAATTTACTTGTTATTTATAGTCTGTTAAATATAACTCAGTTAAGTAATGCTATACATTATAATTCCATAGCAGTATTGCTAGGGGTATTTCCACTGTATATTCTTACACTGTTACACTTACACTGTTATGGTATTGCATGAGTATAGTTAGAAGATGAGCCAGGTCCCAAATATCTCCATGCAGTTATTGTACCAGTTCTGGCCACAACAATCATGCACACCTTTGGTAGCTAGATAAGAACAACAAAAACTGTCAATTAGTAGCCTCATTCACCTGCAATCAGGTATGCCATGCTTAGCCACAACCATGCAGGTGCTCTCCAACCTGCTCCGTGAAGAAGTCCACACTCAGCTGTGTGCCGGGCAGACTGAAGCAGAGGTTCTTCTGGTGGCCTGCACTACCACTGCTACTGCTGCTGTTGAGAAGCAGCTTGTCTCTCTTGCCCAGGCGGTTGTCGTTGAAGAAGGCATTCTCATCCTGGATGTACACTCGCTCAGGGAGGCCATGGAGCTCATTCTCACGGCCATTTTGTACCACAAATTCCTGCAAAGCTTTCTGGAAATAACACATTCATTGTTTTTTTTGCCACACACAGAGGAAATTAGTTCAATCATCAAATTTAAATTATCAGAGGTACTGTCAGGATTTTCTGGTAATACATAAAAATCGAGAAAATACATTGTTTTAACAAATCCAAAGTTTGAAGAAAAATCTAAAAATAAGCACTCTGGGATTGTGAAGTATCAGTGTCTAAACCTTCATGTCATGTTTCATAGTTCATACAGGTTCTTTATTTTTTATATTTACAACAGGATCAAGATAGCTTGTTTAGCAACACCTAATGACTGTCTATAGTGTGAGAGTGACTGAGATTACCTTGTTGAGTGGATCCGTGTGCACCAGCGTGTGTGAACGGAGGTGAGGGATGTTCAGAGCTTTGAACTGGCTCTCCCACAGGCAGGCCCACTGGCCATAGGCATCCACTACACAGAGCTGCAATGGCGGGCAAGACACTTTCTCCACACTGGCCACCTCACCCACCACTGGCTCTAGAGTGGCACACAAAAATACAGTCCCATAGAAAGCGTAATGTACGTATGTTTATTATTACAGGATACATGGTAATGGTGGCTGTACATACTTTAAAGTATGCAGTATACATTTACATTAAGATTCAGAGGTGGACATTCCAGGTTCCGAGAGTAAAAGTCCTGCCACATATTTATACCAGCCAATTCACTGAACCAGCTGATCCTAATTAGCACAAGTCATCAGTCAGGTAAATTACCTAAATACCTAATGAGATCACCTATGTTAATGTTAGCACAGGCAGAAGAATAACATGGCAAGGTGTTTCAAGCCAGTTTGTCCACCTCTGTTAAGATTTAAGTTTAAGGCCTTGAACGATGTTTCCATAAAACACCTATGACACACTTGCAGGTAATCTCCTTTTGCCCCTGGTTCGATTAGGCCAGGACTTGGCTGTGCTCAACTGGACCCCGTCCAGGATGTCACTGCCAGGCGGAGGGATGGGGTGGTTCGGGTGGGTGAGGAGAGTAGCCAGGGTCAGAGCATGAGGGCCCCCTCCGACAATCAGTACGTCCAACATGTCTTCCCATCACACATGTATACATTCATGCACTGACAGAGAAATACAGTATCAGTGACACAAACAATCCAACACACAAACACAATCAGAGAGTCACCATGTTTATACCAGCTGCTGCATGAATACAGTTGAATTGTTCACGAATCACATTACTTCCTTACCCCAGAATTTGTTAGTTGTTCAGTTATTGAGATGTTTTTTGTGTTCCATGCTTTTACAAAAATATTAAGTGACTGCTAATCATGTTATGTTGCAAAGATTGTGAGGTTGATTTCACTGTTTACCTAGTACCAGTGATCCTTTTCAAACTACTGTTTTAACAGCTCATTTTAAGTATTAGCTATTAGCACGCAAACTCATTAGTCAAACATTCTACCTGGATTCTGGATCGCCAACAGATGATAAATATGTGGTTATCAGAAAGCAGAAAAGGTTACAGCTCCACTAGTCATAGTAAACAGTGTCAAGCTAGCGGTTTCAGAAACCTTATCTGAGGGGATCCTTGGACACTGTTGCCTCCTATTGGTTACTGTAGGCGGTGACTCTGAAAATAGCCCCTGACATGAAGGGAAGGGGGCAGGGGGCAAATATATATAGCCCTGCAGTCACAACTCTTCACTGTTATTTAAACAAACATGGTGCAAAGAGTGGGTGCCATGTGATGTGCTGTATGCAGTGCCCTTATAATGGTTCTAACATTGAGATGATACACATTTTTTTTTTTCTCTTTTTTTATAAATGACCTTCCTACAGCAACCGTGTTGATTATTTTCAAATCTTCAGTTATTCAACAACAGTTTTTTTTCCCCGTCACACACAAACACGCACACACACACACACACACACACACACACACACACACACACACACACACACACACACACAGAACTAAACAAGAGTGCTGCTAGAAATGTTGGGCCCCATGAAAGAATATAGAAATACAGAAATTGACTGGGTTTCCCAAATGCAGTGCTTATTGGTAAGTGCTTCTTTAGACCCTTTTTAGGGCTCCCGTAGGAAGCAAATGCATTTCCCAAAATGCTTCTTAGCCTAAGAAGACCTGCAGTTAAGAAGGATCTCTAAAAACAGTCTGGAGAGCCCTTAACATCCGTCTTAGCAACAAAACAGTGAAAACAATGCCACCTCAGGCAGGTAAACCAATGTGACACTAAGCAAGGAGATATTAATGCAATGTGTCTGTCCCGATTGTGTTTTTCCAACTTTTTCCTTTTTGTCATGCACCCCCTACTCATTAGGGGGTAGAAATTAGGGGGAAATATCCTCTACAAACTGTTTTACCACCGTTCCTCAATTTCTCCCTAATATTGTGGCTTGTTGAATGCTAAAGCAACTTGAGCTGCTGTGCATATCTGAAATCAAATTGATAAAGTTGTAATCTCAGGACACATCGCCTCTCCAACAACCCAGGGACAAGACATCACACAACTGACACATAGAATTGAAAGCAACTGGAAAATAATCAAATAAGGCTTGATAACGGCCCAGTGGGTGCAGTCCAATCGGCTACTCTGGGATCGACTGCTTTTTGCGCTCCAGTTAAGAAGGGTCTTAAGACGTTGGTTAAGAAGAACATTAAGAAGGTGTCTGGGAAACACTCTTATCTTAATGCTCCCTCTTAGCAGACCTCTTCAGACACAGCACTCCAAAAGACATCAGTGATGATTACATTGCACTCACTACACACCTGCACCCAATCTAAGAAAGCCAAGTAGTGGACAACTACACGGTGGCTACAGTCTGCAGTCCCTGAGTTAAGAGCTAATAAATATTGTGAAAATATCTTTATTTTTATCATCTTTATTTGTGACACGAGATGACAAGCCTAAGCAACAAGTACAGCACAACTTTTTTTTAAAAAGCAGATATTAGAGGTGTACCACTGACCACTGGCTGAGCCACCTGGAAGAGGCAGACGGCGCCCAGAGTCTGGGCACAGGTCAACCACCCTGGCTGGGACAAAACAAACAAAAAGAACTAAACACACACTCACACATAACACAATCAACACAATCAAGAACTTAAATTAGATAAGCTACAGAGATAGGCAGTTTGCCACACAACTCAGGTATGTAACATGGACTAAGGAGAAAGGCATCAAACTAATTCACTAAATAGACATGTAAGGACAGTCTTCCTTCCCCAACCAACAGCTTATGCTAAAAGTAGCCAAAAAGCAAAGCACATTACCAATAACACAAAACCAAGTCAAACTAGACTGCATTCCCACAGAAAATGCAATGAAAGTGTGCTTGCAAATATGCGTGCCAACATTCCGCCATTCATTTTCGATGGGCCAAAAAGTTGCAGAAAAACGACAATAACGGACGAACGACAAGAGGTACGGTATACCGAAATGTACGCAGTCATGTCCAAACTGGGCCGGTCGTTTTAGAGTTGGAACGGTGTCTCTATCTCCAAAGCCTGAGGACTAGTAACGTCTTCAAGATCTGGTTCAGGAGAATAATAATAAACGGTGAGATAACAATAAGTGTGCTCTGCAAGCACACTTAACAAAAGAACCAAACTGCACGCCATCTACCTTACCCACTGCTAACATATGGAAGGCCCAATTTATATAAGGTGTTCTTCTCCTCTCCCTACTTAAGTCAACCAGCTCCCTCGCAACCCTGGTCCCCTCATTACACCCCTGGTTCCACACAAGTCCATCTGGTTACATATGCAAAGTGGTAACAACAAAATTATCCATGAAACACTTGTCATGAATACAGCGGTGATACTGCACACAACTATCTTTTGACGACTATAAAGACCTCTACTGAACTGGCTCATTGTGTTTTTTTCTGTTTGTGCCAGAGGATCTTCACACAGGGTTGAGTGGCACAGGAGTTGACTGTTGCACATATTCCTCTACGGCAGCACTCAGCTGACAAATGTGCTCTTTCTTTCTGCTGACCCAGCAGAAACGCTTGTCACATTACTGCCCTATGTGTTTTCCACCTTGCATCTTCCTATAAACACAGTACACTGGCACTGACAAACACGCTGTCATTTTCACTGTGAGTTCAGTGTTGCAGCCATGCCTGGCACTCCAATTTTCTTACAACTTAATTGCAGTTTTATATTCCCCAGCATGCAGGGAAATGAACACCAAAGAAAGACATGGGAAGAGTTGAACATGCAGAACCACAAACCTAAATATGCAAACTTGGATAGGCAAAGCCATGAACATGAATGTGAGAGTGACTAAAAAAAGCTGTGCAACTTAATGGATTACAGTTTTTTAAAAGAGTAACTGACTACGTGCTTTAACATCTAAATCAGTTGTATTCCCGTCAAGTTAACAAGCCAAACAAACTTTTTTTTACAATGCTAAGACTGAAATATTGACAGATTTTTGCAGTATAAGAAACTTCCTTGTATTCCTATAGGCAAAAGCCAGTTGTCTGTTCCTTTTTTGTTTTCTGTTCCTTTTTTGTATCTGCAACCAAGAGCAAGTACGTAAGTAGGCTATTATTATCAAAGGATTTTATATACACATGCAAATGTTTGAAAAAATGTCACTTTTGAAAAAAAAAACATTGATTCTAATTGAGGGGTGTTGAGGTGATGTTTAAGATGATATTCTGAAGAATAGGTTGATTAGCCAGAATGACAAAGAGTTCATTCCTCAAGATGTTTAGTTAAGTCATATAGTGCACAATGTGTCATTGCAAATGCCAAAGCACACACTCCCACTGTCACTGCCGTCTTTATAAGATGGCTGATTCTAGCATTTTTGGGGTTGCATAGGGGGCTTCACTGGCACATCTTTATCTAGAAAGCAATCATTGGCAAACTACTGCGATATCTTTTGAGCTTGAATAACAGTATCAAATCTGTTCTCAAAGCATTCTGCTTTTACCTATGCACAACTACTGAGCTAAGTAGGACAGCTTTACATTAATCTGCTCCTTTATCTTGGAAACCTCTGTAAACACATATAAAGCTTTCTGTCTTATATTGTATATGACATAAGCAGTCATTGATGGGCGGTGTGTGAGCTGTGCGCACTGCACTGGGGGGGGGGGGGGCTTGGTGAAAGTTGGGTGTGCCATGAACTGAGTGTGGGGTGCATGTGAGAACTATATCCTGCATGCTGTGTGTGTATGTGTGTGTGGGGCAGGGGGTGGGAGGGTATGGTCTGTGTCAGGTGGTGTGTGTGTGTGGGGGGGACTCTAAAAACATCTAGTGATAGTAGTGTGTGTGTGTATGTGTGTGTGGGGTGGGGGGTGGGTGGGTAAGGTCTGTTTGAGGTGTGCTTTGTGTGCAGGGGATGGGGTGCTGATGGGGGTGCTGATGGTATTTGATTGTATTTCGAAAATGGGATACATATATGAGCAGCAAACCCCGGAATTTGAATGTGGGCCCGCCCACGGTCTCATTGGAACGCTATCTGCACAAACAGGTTAACCTCTCCACACACACACACACCATAACTTTTTCCCACTGACACCCAACACTCCCCTTATGCCCCCTCATGCTACCCTATGCCCATCTCAAGACAGTATCTGATGTTTACAACATAAATTCTTATTTAACTTTGTGTAACAATGAAGAAACGATTTACAATTGCACTGCGCATGGCCTTAATATTTTACTTTTGCACAGCAATGCAGCTTCAAGTTTATGTTTGTATGTCTTTTTGCCAGTCTGCAAGAAAAAACGATGCAGAGATGAGTCGTTTGCAGTACTTAGGCGCCAGCTCGTGGCCATTTTTACAAGTAATGTCTGTATTAGATACGCCCTGTAAAATGTTTTCATTCTGTATGCATATTTGTTGCATATCTTGTTCCTCAAGAACTGGTGTGTAGGTTTGGCTCATTCGTGGTATTTCGCTCATTTGTGGTCATAACTGTACTTCCAAGGTAGGTTTTTGCAAATCATAATCATCAATCAAAATGTCAAAGTCGAGTTTTAAGGATCACAAATTCGGACCCAATGCAAATATAGGACTTTTACAGATCAAATCTCAAAAACAGCCGTGTAGATTTCCGAGACTTTTGTGTGCATTTTCACAATATGTTGCTGTAGGCCTACTATAAAAGCGAAATAGTTAATGTGAACATTACACAAAGTTAGACTACTTTTTTTAGTTACATTTCATCATGGAATGCTAAGGGGGCCATCTCTCGTATAGTAGTGGTGACCGAACAAAGAAGTGGCGGCATACATGACAACAAAATGACACTTTATGAAACCAGTGAAGTTTTTTCCAAACACGTTCTGTAGGGTAGCGTTCTGAAATTGCGCGAAAGGGGGGGACATTATATTTGGGCTATTTCCTTACACACAGGAAATATGCCGTTGTATATGGTCACTCGCTACAGTGATCATTCTTCAACTGAGGTGGATCCGTCCGGGAGCACTGCACTTCTTGGGTCTTATTCGTAATGCGGAAGCAACAATGTGTCCACACTGTTAACAAAGGGACATTAACGAATGGTTTTGTCTTTCAAAATGTGGAGGCTCCAAACGTTTTGATTAAAGGGGGAACAACTGGTGGAACTGCAATTTGAGAAAAGAGTCAGTTTTACACATTCCGTCATCAACACTAATGCTGCGGATGCGCCTCCTTACTGAATACTCTATAAAAACCTTTATTGTCCAGTCGTGAAAATGTATCTTTAGCTTTTATAAAACATTACACACAAGACTTTGCGGCCAGAGCAACAAACAAGTTTACGGGCAAAATGCAAAACAGGTGTTTCATGAATTGACCAATACATGTCTTTGTTCAAATAGAATTGGCATTTAAACAGTCGTGCTCATCATCCTGTTCACATTTTAACATCATGAGACTAAGACGACACCTAAAACATGACAAGTTATTGAGTGAGACAATGTTATTTTTTGTCACCCACCCACCCATCACTGTTGTTGGCTTCATGTTTGAGATGAGGAAATCATCATTGCATGCTTCTACTTAAATGTCCCACTTTCATGGTATAATACCACTCTAATGTGAACTTTTGACATTTTCCATAAATTTCACCCGAAAGCCAAATTTCCTTAACGTTTTGTGAGAAGTAAGTATGTAGATCAGGGGTTTTTCAGCAAAGCCTGTTATGTCACACTGGAAGATTATTGATCATTCCAACAGACCTCTTTGGGAGATTCCATCTGTATAAAATTCTTATGATGTAAGATATGTCACTATGCACCCACAATCCACTGACATTTACTCCAAACAGATTTTACTCACGAAAGACAACTGCAGCCGTCTCTGAATGAGATATAAATTATAGTGTTTGTGTTGTTTTATATGTTGGGTGTATGGAGGACTAACCTCTAACAACTAACAAATTCCTTGTATAAGTAAGTGTACTTGACCACTGATTCTGATTCTGATGGCATTGAAATAGTACAAGTGTGTGCTTGCTTTTGAAACACTGTATATGACAGTCATTTATATAACAATAATATCAGCGGTAAATCTATGACATTATGACTGTGTAAAGAAAGCAAAAAAGGTAAAACTAGTTTTACAAATAGTTTAACAAAAAGGAGAATAATTTGACCAGTGCAACCCAAATAAAGACTAGCTGAGCCCAGTAAAGAAACAAAATAAAAGGTCTTTTGAAGGACAAATCTTAAAAGTGTATTGTTCAGGACTGATGGATAAATGCATAATAAAGCATTGGTGTGCTCGGTAACATAACACCAAATAACTGAAAACAGGATGGTAAAAAAAAAGTGTTCAGATAAAATTTACAGCGATAATGTTAACATCTGTACTAGTTCCTCTTCACGCTGTTCCTTTTTCTGTTTCCCCATTCCCTCACTGTCCAATGTAGTGTGAAATGAACAATGCTATGTTTTCAGTTCCATTCATAGTTACCCTTTTGTTGAGCTAAAGCTTCACTAGACCACTTCATTCAGTCTGTTTCAATTGCTTCTGCTTTACAAGATCATTCACCAGGTTCCTCCATCACTGGGGTTGTTCCTTTACTGAGATTTTGTAAAGATAATAATAGCCTGGCTTTGTCGCTACACTGACACTAACATACAGGTGACAGTCTAGGGTACATTCAAAAAGAAAGTAGTGCATTTTTTTCTGTTAACTTGTCAACTATACCCATGTATGAGGTCTGAAATATTTAAATGTTTTTCACACACCTACCTGTTTAACCCTGGGTAGCTTCTACCTCTTTGGTCAGTCACACAAAGCCTACTTGTGGTTAGAATACTGTTTTTTTCCTTTTTTACTGTTTTTTGTTCTACACAATTTCCCTGTGCCCAAATGTGTCATATTTGCTAAGCCATTTACCTTCTTGTTGTCAGGTTTGGGGAACCTCTTCCAGGGAGTGAAAGTTTCTGTGGAGATGTCAAGCACATGGCACAGTCCTCCTGAGGTCAGTTTGTTGCTAAAGAAAATCACTAATGTGAAAACTGCGGGAACTGAGTCAGCTGATACAGACAGACAGTCAAAGTCAAAGTCAAAGTCAGCTTTATTGTCAAAAACCATATGTACAGGTTGCACACACAGAATTTGACATTGCAGTTCTCCCTAGGCCCACAGTGAACATTAAACATCTTATAAACAAGACAGTAAGACATGATGACAAATCAATTCAAATCAAACAATATAAACATAACAAAAAGTACAATAGGTCTGTATGTAATGCAAATAAGTAAAAACCCAATGCATAGTGTAATAAAGCTCAAATGGTGCCGTTTAAGCAGCAGTAGTGCAAAAGAAAAATGTACATTGAAATTAATTATTGAGGAGAGAGATGTGCCTTGGGTAAGTTTCACCAGACTGGGACAGTTACACTAAGAACAATGGGAGAGGGAAGTGGTGTGTGTGGAGGTCAGAGGGGGGAGGGAGGACAGGACAGGGAGAGCGTTCAGCCTTAGGTGGGCTTCACCATACTGGAACATTTGCACTAAGAACAAGGGGAAAGGGAAGTGGTGTGTGTGGGGGTCCAATGGGGGAGGGAGGGCAGGGCAGGAAGAGAGTTCTGCATCCTGACAGCTTGGTGGATAAAGCTGTCTTTCAGTCTGCTGGTCTTGGCCCGGAGGCTCCTCAGTCTCCTTTCTGATTGCAGCAGACTGAAGAGGCTGTTGGATGGGTGGGTGGGTGGCAATGCAGAGGGCTTTGCGGATGAGGCGGGTGTGGTATATATCCTGCAGGGAGGGGAGGGAGACACCCACAATCCTGTCAGCTGCTCTCACTACTCGATGTAGCTTTTTCCGGCAGGCCACGGTACAGGTGCCATACCACACAGTGATGCAGCTGGTGAGGATGCTCTCTATGATACCTCTGTAGAAGTTGCTCAAAATGGGACGTAATACTCTGCAGGCCAGAGGCATAAGAAGCAAACAGGCAACTCATGAAAAGGCATAGAATGTCATGCCAAATTCCTTGCATCTTTCACTTGTTAGGCATAACCCTTACCTTAACCCTAACCTTAACTAGTAGCTTATCTCTTATAAGTAGCTTATCGTCTGTCAGTGTTAAAACGTATCCACAAGTTGCCTGTTTTGTAGTCTTATAGTGATGTTTTTCTTCTGTATGAACAATTAACAGTGTACACTGATAACATGTAATATGCGAAAATTCAAAGTGTAGCATGACACACGAAAATGCAGAAACGTGTTTCTATGACATAAGGTGGTGTGCTATTCTACACAATATCATGATATAACGTTGCAATTCTAGACCATTGGGGCCCCCAAGACACACCCACACACTTTTATTGAAAACTGCATCGTCATGCACTGTAAAACCGGATTGTCAATACAACTCAAAACTTTTGATGTAACTGATTACGTCAATAGTTTTAAGTACATTAACTATATATTTTAATTAAAGTTAACTTTAAAAGTTTAAGTACAAGTTCATGTATTTACACTTTTAAAGTTAACTTAATTAAAATATATAGTTAATGTACTCAAAACTATTGACGTAATCAGTTACATCAAAAGTTTTGAGTTGTATTGACTTATCCGGTTTTACAGTGTGGCTGTAGTTGAAAGGTTGTCAGCGCTCATAGGCGGGGGTCCTAAGCAGTTGCCTGTGTTGGCTAGTTATACCTCTACCTGCAGCCACAGGTGTCAGTGGCACAGAGGCATAAAAACTAATACTTAGACTGATTTGACATAAGTCAGGGGCAGCTGTGGCCTAATGGTTAAAAAGTTGGTCCTGGGATTAGAGGGTTGCAGGTTCAAATCCTGTATCTGTAGGAAAAAATGTGGGCGGAGGAGTAAATAGCCAGTGCTTTCTTGCAAGCAAGGCACCTAACCTAACCTAACCACACGATTGTCCCTGTACCTGCTCCAAGGGGACTGTCCCTGTACCTAATTGTGGATAAGAGCATTAGCTAAATGTAATGTAAAAGTAAAGTCAACATAGTCTGAAATTGCAACAGCACAATTCTGGGCAAGTGAGAAACATGCCTGTGGATTACTGTAACTAATTGTGGCATGTATTGATGGAATCATTGACAGAGCTGTTTGACAAAAATACTGTAGATGGACTAGTCAATGCAGTCAGAGCTTTGACCTATAGTACAATACTCAATAATACTATGACAGTCGATCAGCTGGGAGGTTACATGGCAATGGCGTTGTTATTTTAGGTTTGGGTTACTTCATGGTGGGAACTAAGTAATAAAAACAGGACTAATATAGCTAGCAGATAAAAAGATAGATAGCTGAATGGGTGTAAGGACTTTCAAGAGAAGGGTAGGTGTGAGTGAGAACACAGACTGGGCCAGACCACAATTAACATTTATGATGTTAAATGAGTCAGCCTTGGACACTTATGGCCCTCCCTTATACAGAGATGAAGATGCAAAATAGCAATATTGGATTTCATCACATTTATGGCTTTGTACCTCTGTTTGTATACACAAAAGCTAAATGAAACGCAAATGAAATGGGGAAAACTAAAATTGAAATGAAAGTACCTTTTAACGCAACTGCCTCAGAAACATTGGACATGATTAGATTTTGTTGTTTTCAGGACAAATATGTTCTTGAAATGCGCAATATGTCTTCTAAACTGCTAACTGGACTGATCGTTATCGTTTCAAACCACAATCTTCATCCCCTCCACCATTCCGTTTCCACTGAACCAACGTAGGTTACAACCACATTTATTTATAGCCTTCTGAGGTATTTCGTGGTGGTGAAAGTGATGGGAGGTGGGTGGGGTTACAAAGCTACAGGTACAGAGAAGCAACAGCTCTCTTCAGCGAACATCATGGAGGTGTACTATGGTTTTCTTCATGTCCAGCTGTGTCTTCTTATTAGACTTTACTGACCTATGCGAATGTAAATAACATATAGCCATTTTGCCTATGTTTTCAAGGGTGGACCAAAAAAGGTTTGCAGCATTTACATCCTCTCGAGCCATCATGATGGGAAATACCACTACACAGTGGACAAGACCATGGGGGAGATGCGGTCCAGCGATGAAATACCCCTAAGGTATGACATTTTTATGACATGTGTGTGTGTGAGTGTGAGTGAGTGTGTGAGTGTGTGAGTGTGAGTGTGTGTGTGTGTGTGTGTGTGTGTGAGAGAGAGAGAGAGGTGTGTGTGTGTGTGTGTGTGTGTGTGTGTGTGTGTGTGTGTGTGTGTGTGTGTGTGTGTGTAAAACACTGTTAAAGAGATACAATGATGAAGGCTGCCCCTACTGTTATTCTTCCTACTCAGAAAAGGAGATAAACTCTTGATGCTGAATGGCAAGGTTCTTTCAGAGTTTAGTCCAGAAGAATTTTCCAAGTTGCTGCCTAGAGTTCAAGGTGAAGTCTGCATGTCCTTGGTAAGGTGGCATTTGGGCTAACTATTACACTTCTCTCATCATTCTATATTGGTGAATCACGTTGACTAGTTTCTCTACTGTCATTGATTTTCAAGGAAATAGATCAGCATCACGAGACAGGGGCATTGCAGCATGGAGCAGTATCTGATGTGGTGAGTCAAGTTTTATCATAATAATAATAATTTTGAAAATTAACACTTCATTTAATGAAGACAAATAATTTTATACACTGTATGTAAGCATTTTGTCTTAACTATTACACTTCTCTTGAAATATTAGAAAAATGTCTACTTCGTAGAGCATAATGGTCTAAACCTGTTTATGTTATTCTGCCTTAATGGTGACATCACAAATGTGCAGTTTAGCTGTGCCATGTGCAACACAACCCCCATGCACTAAAAACAATCCACACGGGCCTCTCCTCTTTAGTCCGATATCTGTCAGGAGCCGATGTAAAGGAGTGAAAGGGCACACTTTCTCACGTTCCATTGCATTTACTTTGACGCATTTTGGATGCTCCGCTAAGTTAAAAAAAAAACACAGAGGTGCAGTCCATTTAACATTTGGTTGTAAGAGACCAAAGCACGAGTAGGTGGAACAAACGTAAACAGAAAGTACAGCCCAAAAAGACCCTGCGCCTTTTTTGGGAAATAGGACAAAGTCGTGTAGATTGTGGTTATGTGTATGTGGCTATGAAAAAAAACATGCTCATTTCACTCAGAGAAAAAACAACAGAGATTTGCGGGGGAAGTGCAAATTACGTTATGAATTGAGCTGTGTGACATTAAATGCCACAAGAACATGTTGCTAGTATCTTGGATTGTAAAAATTACATAATAATAATAATAATAATAATAATAATAATAATCTTGTATAGCACATTTCATACAAATGATGTAGCTTAGTGTGCTACAGTTCCTTTGCTACAGTTTGGCAAAGGAACACAGGACAGAGATACACATGGCAAGCTTTGTTATAGTCCAGTATGTTCGGTATGGTTCTCTTGAAAAGCAGGTTTGCAAACTGGCTGATTTGAAAATGTTGTGGTTTTTGCTGCATGCTGCAAGTCCAAATGAACAGGACATTGAACATGCATTGAAGACATTATCTACAAGTTGTACATAATTTTATGTAAGCAACCTTGCTGTCTGTATCTTATTATGAACCCTTCAGTGTCAAATCGAGAGCAGCTCTGACAACATGTGTGAAGAAACCACAATCCTTGTCATGCTGCAAGATGCCCTTATTGACATATTTCAAACAGACTGTGTTGAACACGGCTCTACAGTAAGCCTGGAGACATGCTTTTACAGTAAGTGACCATCCTCTCTCTCCAACTGAACTTGTTTTTGTGTTTGTTTGAGTACATCATAGATTATAACTTCCCTTTCTCAGTAAATGTCATTTATTTATGTTTGGACATTGACATCTCAATTTTTAAAAAATATTTTATGAGATCAAAAATACTATTTAAATAAGTAAATCTGATTTAATCACATAGTGTACATTTTAACCTTTCTTTTCTTTTCCTCCAGGTGTAATTTGTTATAGATGCCAGTCAGTTAGTCTTGTAGATCAAGCCGATATGTACCTTGCATGCACCAGTAATGGACCTGTCTTTGAAAGCACAGAACGTAAGTACTAGGGTCTATTTATCTTTTTTGTCATGAATGGCAATTGCAAAAAATTATTTGCTATTTAATAAGGCTATTCTATGCAGGGGCTAGGAGCAGGTTGAGAATTAGGGTGGTTCCAATATAAAATCCAAGGATTAAAAAAAAAGCTTTAAAGTGCCCCTATGCAATGTAAGTCATTTTTTGGCGTTTTCCCCATTTTTTCCGTGCAGAGGTAGCATTTCTTCTAGTGAAGCTCCCCCATACAGTTTCAGAGTACAATACTCTTCAGCAGAGTGTGTGTTTTTCCTGTGTTTGCGTGCTCATCACAACACTTCCCAACTGACTGAACTGGTGTCCTCGAAGTTGCAAGGCTGTTTTTTACCAGTTGACCCTACACAAAGCTTGCAGCACCAACATTTTTCACTGAAACAGGTCATGTAACCATCACAACAATTTCTTAACAGTTTAAGCCGATCAAAAAAGTTACATTGAGTGCCTTTAACAGCTAAGTGGCAGACTGCAACCAATGCAGGTAAAGGTGAAAGAAGTGAAGTAACATGGTGCTATTAGTGGGCTGTCTAAAGGCTGGTTATCTTAACTTGACATAAAACGAGGCTGGACGAGATTTCTGCTGTCAAATAGAAAAGCAGCTGGCTGAAGTTTTTGTGCTCCTGCAAGGCGACATTAAGCCAGCGGCTCTCTGATTTGATGGTTGTCCGCCTGCAAGCCTTGTTCGATCTAGTTTGATATCAAGACAAGCCAGCTAGCTATCTAGCCATCCAAGTCAAATTTGGCAATAGACTGGCACATGTTAATAATAATAATAATAATAATAATAATAATAATAATAATAATAATAATAATAAATAACATTTATTGTATAGCACAATTCATACAGGATGTAGTTCAAAGTGCTTCAATGGTTTGGCAGGACAAAACACAAGGCAGCATTTGTTGCATCTTGATGGCGCAGGGAGAGGTCGTTCAGGCGCCGTTGACAGTTCCTGATTGTGTCCGTAGGAGTGACAGGGGTGAGGAAAAATTCCCTGAATTGCCTGTGGTTTACATAAATAAAATTAAAAAAAAGGAAGAAACCACAAGCAGAACCGCGGCCCCCTGGGAAGCCCATTTGTCTGGGCTGTGATCGACTGGGTGTTGGGATTGTAGTCAGGTTGTCTATTGGGTGAATCAGTACAGGTGACTGCTGTCAGACTGCTCGTGGGGTGGAGCAGTTAATGTGGTTGTTGTAGGTCTGTTTGGGTGTAGGGTGAAGGTGGACTTTAGAGAGGGGTGAGCGGTCCGTTGTGTGACTGCTGTCGGTCTGGGTGCTTGGGGATGGGGGGGTGGTGGGTCTTTGGTAGGGCCGTTAGGTATAGGCGAGGTTAAATAGGTGTCTCGTCAGTTGCCCCTTGAAGGCGTCAATGGATGCGGCTTCTCTAATGCGTTGTGGTAGGGCATTCCATCTCCTTAGGTGGAGCTTCTGGGACCCTCAGAAGGCCAGCTTTGGCAGATCTGAGGGCTCGTGCAGGAATATAAACAGATATTTTGTCAGTAATATAGCAGGGGGCAAGACCATTTACGGCCTAAGTAGTATGTTGTGGTCTATAGTGTCAAAGGCGGCGCTTGGGTCTAGGAGGACTAGGGCAGAGACTTTGTTTGTGACCATACTAAGTCTAAGATCATTAACTATTTGTTAGGGCGGTCTGTGTGCTGTGGTTTGCTCTAAAACCTGATTGGAACTTTTCTAGTATATCGTTTTTGTTTAGGAACATATTGAGTTGCTTAAAGACGACTTTTTCTAGTACTTTGCTTATAAATGGATTGTGGGAAATTGGCCTATAGTCGTTGAGTGTGTTGTGGTCCAGATCAGGTTTTTTCAGAAGTGGCTTTACAGCTGCAGTTTAAAACCTGCTGTGAGGATGGACGCATAAATGATCTGTAGTACAGATGATGAGATGCAGCTAAAGATGTTTTTCATGAGGAAGGTAGGGATGGGGTCAAGGCTAGAGGTTGATTGTTTACTTTATTTAACCATCTTGTATGGTTCTTCTTCTGAGATGGGGCTAAAATTATTGAGGGTTGGTGGTGGGTTTCGTTGTAATAGTTGGGGTCGTGAACGATACCAGCTCTAATGGCAGTTATTTTATTGGTGAAGAACATTGCAAATTCATTGCACCTAGACGGAGTGGCTAAGCTACGCATGTCACAGGCTGGTGCAGGTTTAAATAGCTTCTCAATTGTGGAAAACAATCCTCTCAAGTTGCCATGATTGTCCACAATAACTGGTGATTGTCCGCGATTGTCATGTTGCCTATGGGATGAGAACACTCTGGATTTTTTTGTTAAAAAATGTACTTTATGCACATCAGGTTTATTGGCCAGGGGCCAATATTCCTCAGATGATGTTAAAGTGTATGGTTCAAAGAAAGCATACAGTATATTCTATTTACAAAGACCCTACAAATCATCAAGGCCAAATACTCTGTTGTTGACAAAAAGCAGATGGCTAAAAATGTGAGTCACTTTTTGTGATAATTAGTGATCTCTGCTTTTCTTTTGACCACCTTTCCTTCTTTTAATCACCAAAATTTGCACTTCATTTGTTTCAGGCGAAATAAAAATGCTTTTATTGAGAGGCGAAAAAAAGGGAGAAGAATTTGCTGCCTTTATGTTTCCAAGAAACCGCTTTCTAAAGTGTGAAAACGAAATGAAATTATCAGTTGAGGTATGAGGTATCAAAAATATCTCTAAATATACGTTTTAGAACATCAAATGTATGTTTTATTCTGTTAATTAACTTAGCCATGTGTTTGACCTCTTTTTTAGAAAAATCGGAAACTGCTGAACATCATAGAGGTAACTGAGATGATGCTGCTGAGGCTTTCTTTGTCTTGTGCCTTACACCCCACTGTAAATTTGAGTCTAGACAAAATCTTAGTCAAGATTTTAGTGGATCATATATTAACAGAGTGAACCAGTTTCCAGAAATCACAAAAGAACACAAAAACATCAAAAACGTTCATGAAATCTACATCTGGAAATAACATTTCTCACTGATTGAGCTTGCATTACAATGACATGAACACATTTTTTTTTCTTTTTAGGGAAAGGAAATGCCGGACATCACGGACTTCACTGACTTCAGGAAGGAAATTGAATCCTTTTTTTTTCAGCGCATAAGTGCAGTAGGAACATTTCAATTTAAGTCATGCAAATTTTGTTCCAGTTTCCTTTGTTCAAATGGGGGTGAATTAGCAATAGCCTCTGGGATACAAACACTTTCCAACTTTAAAATCCAGTCCCGTCCACCGAAAGAATATCCTTCCATAAAATTCCCTGAAATCCACAAGATGTGCAAAAATAAATAGCTGCATTTTGCTTTATTTCACTCTGATTTACATTGGATGAAAGTCTCTACTAAAAAACTGAGTAAGCCATTTCCTCTTTGGTCCTAATATGCTACAGTGCATTGTCATTTTAAAAAAAATGTTGCAACTCTCACTGCAACAATTCTCTTGTTATTAATTTAATCTGAGTGTAAATTCATGCTTATCAAAGACACATAATTAAAACATGTGCATTGTACTGTACTGTACTGTACTGTACTGTAAAGAATTTAATAATAAGTCTTTCACTTATCAATTGAAATGTGTACATGTGTCTATCAGATACAGAGGTTTTCTGCATGTGAAAAGAAGCATAGAACGTGGCTTTAAAGGGGAACATCCATCGTTATTTTTATTCATATTTCTGTGTTGCCACTATGGTTGAATGCATTGTGCGTCATTTCGGTGAAAAATTATGTCCTAGATCTTTTGTTTGACGCTGTTTTCTGTAAGCGATAACAGGTCTAGTGGTTGAACGACTGGCTTTTCCGGTGTGCCTCGTGAATATCCATGACATGTCAATAAGGCACCTCTGATTGGGCAAATTCGCTGTCTTTCGTTCAACTAGCTTCTGTCCACTGTTCTCAATGGATGTGAGCTTGCCATACATGGCTCTGGGCGGGGCTTACGACCTAGTGACGTAGATAGGTTTAGCATGCTCTGATCCGCTCGTTTTGGTTAGCTCGACCCTTCAATGACCAGTAAAACCATGAGGATCGAATTTCACGTCTTGGAATGCTGCGTGCATATACTGCTTGTTGTGACCCACCACATTGTAAATAGAGCTACCAGAAGTGTTTTTTGACGGAAGGACCCCTTTAAGGTTACGGTCCAGGTTGGGGGAGTTGGAATAAGCTAAATTCAACAACAAGGAAAAAAACTGACTTGGCCTTCATTTGAGACTGATGTTTATTGTCCAGCTGTGTTGCTGGCCTAGGTGTCTATTTGGGACATGTCTCTATTTGGGATTCGACTATTATTTGCAGCTTTACGGTATGTTACATGTATCTCTGACCTTTTTTATTTTATTTTTTTTGTTTTAGCTTTTTTTGTAGGCCTAGTCTATGATCTTTGTGTAAGGGATAGTGTTCATTGAGTCAGTCATTCTGATGCAATGACTGGGACTACTTGTGGAGTGATAGGAAAACCACAAAACTCGTTGCCATTGACAGTGGTCGTTATACTTCTTTAGCGGTCATTATACAAAAATATTGGCTCCTTAACGTTGGAGTGGCCAATTCAAAGTCAGTAGATCATTCTTCAGCATTCTAAACACCCATATAATATGTGTATAGAATATGTTTTAAATGTTTAAACTGTTGGAAAATACAAATAATATATTCATAGCCGTTAAGATTTTTTTTAACCTAAACTACATTGTTATTCATGTTCATCTGTTTCAATCTGCATGATTTAAGATATATTTTATAATAGCGTTGTTTGCTTATAAAAAAATAATAAAGATTGTTTCCCATTGCTCCCTGTTATCAGGTTGTGTGTGTCTGGGTGTGCTGTTCCACTTGACATGATTTTCACAAAAAAAAAAACTACTTAACGCATTCAAGCCCCAGATGTTATATATAAAATATGACAGGTTGGTGTACTATGTAAACATCCCATGAGTTCCAAAACAAGCATTCACTAAACATGCTACATTTCTTAATGCTGTTTTACTGTGACACCTAACCAATTGGTCACTGGCTTCTGGCAAATTCCCATCTGCCTCCAAACATACACACACATGTAAGACCTGTACTAAGAAAAACCTCCACTCAGCCCTGCAAAAGTTAAGAACTATTGACTATTAACTGGTCCCTTTACAATGTAATGCTATCGAAGGGGTGATTTTTAAAGCAGATGACTCGTCACTAACTTCCTCTCTATAAATGACCTCCCTGACCTGAATCAGTCTGCTTTCAATTGTGGCCACTTCACTGAAACAGCTCTGTTGTGGTGTCTCACCTCTGTGGCAATTCCCTCCCCTAGTTAGTCCTCACTTGTATGTCACAGAGAATGAGCTGGCTGGTGAATTGGATCAAAAGCTGTTTCACTCCTGGGCAACCCTAGGGCTGACATTTAGCGCAGCCAACATAACAGGAAGGCTGTCTCAAGAATACCTGACCGCTCTGTGTGACTGTGCAAAGAGTTTTTGATGAGGTGCCTTGGTCAGCATGACCAAGGCACTGACTTTTCCTTGGCCTTTTACATATGTAAGACCTGCAAACACGACTTGCAGTAGTCTACTCTGTGCACACTTTGTCAGAGACCAGAACAAGCCTGTGTGAGTGGACAATGTTAAATGGCTCTTGCCTACTGGGGCGTTGAGCAAATGTATTGAAAGAAATAAATTCATTGAAAACAAGCAGACAAACCCGGAAGGCAGCATCCCACATGTGATCTGAGGTAGCCTGTCCTGGGCATTTGCCAGAATTTTCTTATTACTAATCAGGCTTTGGTTTTACTGACTGCACAGACCCTTGCAAGTTACTACAACAGGGTCTTCGACCTTTCTGCAAATTATATATAGTATATATGCATAAACAATGTCAAATTAATTCAGCTTGAACCACTTTCAAATTTTGTCATTTCAAATTTTCTTGGGTACGTCTTCTTTTGGTGGCTTTTTTATGTGAAATGAGCTGTTCACCTAAAGCTATGTGTCCTCGTGGTAACCCAGAGAAACATTTGAATAAATTTTCTTAACAGAAATGCAGTCCAGTTTCTAGTTAATTTATGCCTCTATGTCGTTAGTTAGCACTGAAGCTCTAACAATAATTTATTGTATGGTCTCCTAACGTCCTGGTTTTAGCTGTTTCCTCTTTTTTGGCTTTTAAGTTCCCCTTTAGCATCTCCAGCTTCCTCCTGCGGGTGACCGCCCCCACTACTTAAAGGTATTCCAGTCTACTGAAAATGAACAGTTTTTGTGGCTGGCATATCATTTTCCCTTAAGCAGCACTACAGGGAACATGGAGGTGAGGGTAGGGAATCTTCTGTTTCTCTGTTCTTTTCTCTGTTCTGTTCTCTGTTTCAGTTAAACAAAGGTCATGTTTCAATCAGATGACTTTAGAAGGTCTGGAGTCCCTTTGAGCAGTGGGGAAAAAGTTTGTTAACTGATTTTCCTTGCTTTTGAAGGATACACCTGTTAGTGGGGGTGTCACCATACTCCACACAGCCGAGGGCGGGAAACATCACTATGAAATCGAGACTGTTCTGAAGGACAAGAGGGCCACAAAGGGCATCTTTATGAGGTAGGTACATCCTGAGAATTCAGTGGAACTGTTTTGGTTGAGGACATGAGTTATACATATCAACATAACATACATGTAACATACAATTTTAACTTTAAAAGTCAGAGTGAACGCCGCTTAGAAAATGCTGACGTGAAGATGTAAAATGTTAGGTATAGCAAGAAAAACGGATGATACTTATTGAAAGTTGCCATGTTCAGCAGTAAAGTCAAAAGTCAAAGTCAAAATTATTTGTATAGCGCATTTCATACATAAATGCACTTCAATGCGCTTTACACAAATTTTAAAATAAAATACAATTAAAGATTTAAAAAGTAAAATACAATTTAAAATAAAGCAAAACCATTAAAATAATAATAATAAGAAGAAGAAGAATGAAAATAAAATAAAAAATAAAACATAAAAATAAAAATTAGGAAAAGGCATCAGAAAAAAGTTTCGTCTCGAGTCTGCTTTTAAAACTCTCTACAGTAGGGGCATTCTTTACATCCTCTGGAAGCTGGTTCCAGAGCTTTGCTGTATAATAGCTAAAGGCTGCCTCACCACACTTTGTTTTTACAGTAGGTATGGTCAATAGATTTCTATCCATGGATCTCAGAGACCTAGATGGGGTATATGGCTGAAACATATCAAGTATGTAACTGGTAGTCTATTTGTTGATATTTCTACTTACAGAAGAGGAGATAAGCTTCTGAAGATTAATGATAAAGATTTAGAACATTTATCGCCAGAGATGTTTGCAGAGGAGTTGTCCAAAGGTAGTCCCATGCTGGTAAGTTTTCAGATCTCTAATCCATAGCAATACAGTTTTAAATCATGTTGTTAAGGATGTAGTGTGTTTAATCTGGAAATGAAAGCAACTTGCTCAGCTAGAACATATGCTGACATTGAAATTGACAAAGGTTAAATGCCCTAAATTGCACAACATTTTCTTCTGCAGTTAAAATGACATTATTGTTTTCTTTAGAAGTTTTGGGGACTTTTGTATTTACATACATACAGTACATGATAGTGTTGCTTGTGCCGCCCTTGCTAGACAGTGCACCAGTCCGGCACTGATCCATGCGTGGTGACTCTTCGGGAACCAGGTGCCATGTGTCCAGTCAATAAGGAGGAGACTGTCCTCAGCCTCTGTCTAGACATCTCCAGAGACCCAAATGATTGTGACAGGGATGAACATCTCAAGGTAGAAAGTGATTGTGACCAGGAGGATAATATCCTGATGGTGGTGGAGATGCTGGACACTAGCATGTCTGTGGTAAGGGGCCGAGGATGCGCTCATGGGGCGACGTGCAAGGACTGTGGGGGCACTGACTGCAACCTTGATGAGGTGGTGATGATGTCCAAGAAGATCTCCCTAGGTTAGAGTACTGCCTTTTTCTTGTTTTGAACAACACTGTTAAAAGTGCTGCAGAGAGCCAACTTTAAAAAAGGCTACATGCTGCATGAAGATTTAAATAAGCTGTTTTCATCGTTGAGTTGAAATATTATTCGCATATATAATTTGCATGAACATTGAAATGTCGCTGAAGACAGTGTTGTTAATATGTTATGATATAGTATAGGTGTTAATCGGAATGTCTAAAATGTTCTAAAACTTGAAGAATCCTGCATAGGACTGCAATTATTGCTGTCTTCTCTTCATTTAAATTCTTTCTTTCTTCATTGTTACAACAGGGTTATAGATAACCAATATCACTCAGGCGTCAGTGTTCTTTCTTTGTCATACATGTTAAGCTGTTTTTGGTGGGAGGGGGTCTTGTGAAACTTACTTTGTCCTCTTCTTTCAGTGTCTAGGGGAATTGATAGTTTTCTTCATGATAAAGTACAAGAAAACATTGCTTTGGAGAGCCTTCTGACTCACTTGTTTGTCAACTGTTCTGGCAATCAGACAAAAATGAAATCTAAATTAGGTAAGCACTAACTCATACTGAGAAATGTAATAATTTCATACCTGTCCTGTTAATGCTAATGAACACATTTATTTTTGAGAAAATGTAGGAAAAGCTGAAAAATAAAAATAATGTAAAATGATGCACAATTTCTGTTTTGTTCATAAGCAAAGATTACAATCTACTACTACCAGTCAGACCATGTGGATGGTCAATTTAAAGGGATACCTGTTGTCTTGAACTTCTCGGGGACTGACAAGTTTCTTCGATGCTCCAGACATCCAGATAGTCATGAGGTGAAAGTATGTGTCATGGTAGGTGTCATAATCACAGCATTTCCTTATGTCAAATGATTTTTTGGATATCTGAGTCTAGTAATAAATTAGCTGTATTTATACTGTTATAATATTTAATAATGTATTTATAATATCGATGTAATGTCATAATAGTGTTAATTTGTATATCCACCTGATTGTTTATGAAGATAGATTCTGTATTGTCCCAAAGGCATATTTTTTCACACACCCTTTTATATTTGAGGCAGCGTATTCTCACCTCAAGAGTATCGGTCACTCCAAATTTTAGTGACCAACCAACCAGCTGTTTTGTATTAGCTGCTTGCAATGTAAAATTGTTTTTTTTTTTACTGTTACTATCTGTGTTGTCTGTATTGTTATTATGGTTTTAATGTTTTGAAGTAGCTTTTGTCTTTTGTGTTGTCTTTTGTTTTTATTGGGTAGTATTTTGTAGTTTGTGATGCCACAGCCTGCTTTATATATATATACGTGTGTGTACATACACACACGCACACACACAGGCTAGGCCATAAAAAACTGGGCCACCTTTTAAATGTGCCTGCTAGGCGTATGATGGTTGAATTGTTTCCATATGGCAGATTGGGGGTGGGAAGGTGTATTTTCTTGGATGCTATGTGTGAGACTGTAATAACAAATCACAAATGTGTATTTCATTGTAGGCGTATGACAAAAGCAAACTGAAATGCATCTTGAAGGAAGACGACCAAAGCTTGCCCTTCGTCTTCTACATGAAAGCAGAGAGGGAAGGTGCACGCGTTTTTGAGTCAGCACACTGTGAGGGTTGGTTCATTCATGCTGCCGAAAGATCCTTAAAGATAAAGTCCCAAAAACAGCCAGATGACTCCTTCTTCTTTATCATCCGTGGTAAGACATTCTGACTTGAGATCTGTTGTTTAACTAATAAAAGTCACGCAAAATACTTCTCTTGTCAAAATTACCCTGTTTATCTGTAACTGTCATTGCAGAAGTTAGTGAATATACACACAATCATGTGCTTTTATCTGGAATATAAGTATAAGAACATAAAATATGTTATCTACATGTCGTTTTGATACAAACACAAGTCCTGTGTAATCGTTTTCCCAGAGCCTGACATTCACTAGAAGCTGTTAGGTCAATTTGGGTTGTTTAACCCTTTTTTACATGTTCCGAATAAATACATGTCTTACACTGCTCACCTTAATGTCTGAAGTACATCTGTACATTTCTTTTCAAAAATACTCAACACCCCTGAAAACAATCACCATTTTCTGCATTATTCAACATTTTTGCCAATTTTTCACAACTGTAATGCATTATCAGTACATCAGAATAACGTATCCTTAACTATAATGCACTTTAAGACTAAAAACAGCCTTCAGTCTTTTAAGGCCAATACTGTGTATTAGCACTAGCTCAGTATAATGTTTGTTGATGATTTCACCACTTGTGTTTAGATTTGCTTCGGTTGGTGTACTGTAAAAAAGTGCTGCCTCGAACCACCAAAAAAAATGAAGGCAAAATTAAGGCTGCATGGATCTTTTTTATGTTGGTTTAACTTTCATAACTTTCATTATTTCATTCATATACCTTCATTATAACATGACATTATTAAGTTGGATCTTTGCTGCACTATTTTCAGTGTGGGCTGGTTTTTAGACCAGTGCAACATATAAATATATGTTAGAAGAATTTTGGACATGAAATGATATTCCATAGTTTAAAGAATTACAATGTACAATTTCCCATCAACTGCACAGAATGATATTTCATAGCATTTCAGTAATTAAAAACGTTTTTTACCCATTCCAATGTTCACGTCACCTCTGTTAACCATTGCAGAACAGCATAATTTAATTATTGTAATTGTAAGTGTAATACCTGCACTAAGAGATGTCATTTCTTCTGGTGGGAAACTTGGTGAATCTCTGAATTTATAACAACATTATAATTGTTATCCTAAAAATACTGTTTCTGTGCAGGTCATTTTGGTAGCTATAGATTAGCACTTGAATTCCAAGGTGTTATTCCATTAAAAATTGCTTACTACTTGCTCTTTTTGAAATATGATAGGTCACTCCGAGTTACATACACATGCTACCCCCATTGCCTCCATCAGTCAATATAATAAAATAGAATAACAAGTGGATAAGAAAAGTCCATACGAATGGACTTCCAGATGAGTCCTTTTTATGCCTTTATTCAGACAGGACAACCTGGGTCCCCATGGGCTCTTGGGTGAACCATTTATGGTTGGGTGCTCTAACCACGGTACCACTGCAGATGAGTAATATTTTTAAAGGTGCAGTAAGCAACATATTAACATAGACAATGTATTAGCATAAGCTAATGCTAATATATAATCTACTACACCTACTGCAATGTTGTCATTTTTGTTTAATTCCTCAATTTCTTGGCTCCATATGCTTTACGATGGTACAAGGTCTACAACAGTGGAAATACCATCATCTGTGGTAACCACAGGGCTATAAAAAAAACCGTATCGATTTATTCTGTTCAGCTCAAATGAAGCCATTGGTGGCTTTCCTGCCCGTCTGCCAGTGGCGGTTCTACAGTGTTTTACTCCCTGGGCGAGACCACCTCTCAGCACGTCCCGGGCAGCTGCCCTGTTGCCCATGCCTAAAACCCCTACTGCCGTCTGCATAACTTTCTCTGTTCTGATTCCTAATTGGGAAGAGGGAGAACTTTTACCTGTTGTGCACCTTTTAAAAGTACTGCACAGGCTACTTTTTCTTGGATGCTCCACCATTATTGCCTCACTTGCATTTCAACTGGGGGCACCAGAACTCTGACATGAAAACCAGGGACATTTTCCTAAAGAAAAAAAAAATGGGGACATTCCCAGTTCTGCAGTCAGTATCACTGAAATAAATAATGTTTTAGCTGTACAAAAACTGGGGACAAAGTAAGTTTTTCACCTATTTTACCAGGGAAAGATTACAAAAAAAAAAAAAAAAAAAAAAATGGGGATGTCTAGTCACCCTAATCTAAATCCCTATAAATCACCATTGCAAAGCATCACTTTAAAACATCCATTTGAAACATGACCAGCAGAAGATTTATACCACGTATAGCATTTCAGCGGTTAAAGCTTTATTTTGGTCTCATCCAACCATAAAACCTTAGGTCGGAGATATCTCAAAATGGGTCTGTCGCTTTGTAGACAACTCTATTCATTCAGCACTGGCTTTTCACCCTCTGAGCAGAGGGCAGCTATCTGCAGTCCTTAAGATTGGGTTTACTCGCACAACTAAGGTCCAATTCCAGTCAGTGAGCTCTGCAGACTTGCTATTGTGATGGCTGGACACTTTGTGGCCTCCCTGTTGATCTCTTCCTCAGATGCCTAGTGTTGAGGAGCCGCCGTGCCCACTAAGCACCTTGGTGAATAGACGCAGCTTCCAATGTCCTATGACGGATCCTTGGTGAATAGACGCAGCTTCCAATGTCCTATGACGGATCCAGCGAAGGGACATAGAAACACATGGTAACATAAATCATATGATTTTTGGGGTTTACTTCTTTTATTTTCTTTTGGCTTCATCAACTGGCTAATGATCCACTCGTACACAGTGAGTGTAAGAGAACATTACTTAAACAGTAAAATGCAGGACCTTAGAGTAAAAAGAAATGCTTTTGGCAACATTCTTATCTTTGTCTCTCAGAGATAAATATCGTATTGACTTAAGGTCTTAAGTTAGATTTAGATTTCATATAGGCTTTACTGAACATTTTCTTTTAAGAGTTTAATTTGCAGTATGGTACAAGAGTTCTCATGATTTACGGTTATGTTTATTAAGAGTAATTTAATTTATAAGTATAAAATAAGTTTAATAATTTAAAAGTTATTTAATGTATCCAGAAGCACTGCATATCATTTGTGTTGTTGTATTTTCTTTACTATGATCATTATTGTTACTGAGTACTGTAAGCTAAACCTTTTCACTGTAATGCAATTTTATTTACTATGTTACTGTCAGTAATTTAAACGATTGCCCATAGGTGCCTTACTTTTGTGCCTTTACCTGGAATTTTTGCAATAAACCAATAAAAAACATAACTCAGAAGTGTAAATTACTTCCCAAATATATGACCTCTCCTGTACTCTGGTTTTTAGGGGCTTCTGTCAATAGAATCTCAAAAAGGATTTTTGGACTGAAACAGAAACTGTCTGTCACCGATTGTCACCTATAAGTTACGTATGGGCAATTCCATATCATTTGAAACAAGTTCGACACCATGGTCCTCAAACCAAAATTTGAACTTGATATATTGTTTTGGTTTTGAGATATGGCTCTTCAAATATGAATATCTCAATGAGAATACCAGTACTTCATAAGCACCACATTTTTATACCCCTCTCCTCTCTTGACACAACCACATTCTTTCCTAAAAATGTGAACACTGCCAGTACTCTGTGTAGTTGTCTAATATCACATTGGAATTACAGTGCTTCCCACCATTGAAGACCTATTCATCCAAACAACCCGACAGCAATGCAAAAAAAAAAAAATTTTTGTTCTCATATGATCATGAATGCAGCACACTCACATTTTCAAAACTTTAAATGTGTATAGTCCATGAGTAAAAGTACGTTGAAAATTATTGAGATGGTTAGTTGACATATTCCCAAGCTATGGATTTATTCTGGAATGGATTCTTTGTAAAAATGTGAATTTTATTACCTTTTTTCAATGACAAGGTAAGATGCAAACCCAACTTTTTTTTTCTTGCAATACTATGCCAGTTTGTAGACCACATGAAAGTGGTACATTCAACCTGTCTCTTTTAATATCCCAATAGAACATGTCTGAAGAAAGAAAAACTGTCTTGGCTGAAAGAGGTCTTGGTTTGACTTTTATGAACCTTTTGGAAGGACAATATTGTTCTGTTTGAGGGGTTAGAGTGCCTTCCTGTAAACAGGCTGAAACTGTTATATCCATCTTTTCCTAATTATTGGTCTCTTAGTTAAAAATAAAAAAGTTACTAATTTCAGGGGCTTAAAGGTCATCATAACTAGAGTTATACGTTTCACAGTGCTCTACATCTTACATGGTCTACAAAGTGGTATATTAAGTGTTATGCAAGAAGAAAGAAAAGTTGGTTTTGCATTTGCTCTTGTCCTTGAAAATAGGCAATAAAATTGGGATTTTTATGAAAAAACTCAATTTTGGCCAACTTTGAGGGCTCGTAGCTTTAAAATAGGACAGCTAACCATTTAAATTTTTTTGAACATGTACGCTTCCTCATGGACTATGTATATATAAAGTTTTAAAAACACATTCTTGATCATATGAGAACAAAAACTTTGTTTGTTTAGATAAATAAGTCTTCAGTGGTTGGAAGGACCATTGTGTAATTACGATGTGATATTAGACGACTACACAAGTTACTGCCCCAGCGTTCACATTTTTAGGAAAGAATGTGGTTGCGTCAAGAGAGGAGAGGGGTATAAAAAATGGTGCTTATGAAGTGCTGGTATTTTATGGACATGTCTTTTTTAAGGACATGTCTATCCATATTTGAAGAGCCATATCTCAGAAACTAAACAAGATATCAAGCTGACATTTTGGTTTGATTCTAATAAGACAAGAATGAATGGTTGGAATGGAATGGAATGGAACAAAATATCTGAAAAACTTGAGGACCATGGTGTCGGGCCCATTTCAACTGATATGGAATTGTCCATACAGCTTCTCTTGTGAGACTGTTTTAGAGAGATACAAGCCAGCAGACATGTCCTCTCTCTCTCCTATAGGTCGCTATTACATTAATCCCGCCAAGTTAATGATTGCATACAAATCAGGAAGTCAGAGGGAAATATCAGTTGATCAGTTGTTTCTGATGGAGAGACATTTAACACATTCACAGTTCTGTTTATGGCCAAGCAGCTTGTAGGTGGAAGTTAATAAACAAATTTGCTGAAAAGGAGGTCAGTCTTTGTGGAAACAAGCTTTTATTTACCAGCCATCCAGTCTAACGGGTAGAAGAATATCAAAATCCAAATTTTAAGCAGAGCTCAGCAAACAGTGGAGCAGGCTGTGCAGGAGGAACAGTCTGGACACAATAGGCAGATTGTGCAGTCAAATGCATCAAGCCAAAGTCGAAAACAAATGCAACAGGTTTAAGAACACTTCTGAGGTCAAAGGTTACTCATAACAGGTCAGTCTGCATAATGTATAGTGTTCACTGGGAGACCTGACAAACTTAAATAAAATAGTAGTGGTTAAATGTACCATTAAGCATGACAAGATGAAGAGGGATTCAACTTAAAATTCTTCACGTCAGATATGCACATTCATGGTAATACAGTTTAACAAGATGCACATCAGCAGCCATTTTAGAGTTCTCCTTCATTTAACTAAAATGTGCATTAACACGTTGGATAGAAACCAGGTTACTGACAGGAAATGAACCAAAATAGCACAAGGATGTGGTCAAGAAGCACATGGCTCAGAGAGGAGATGGTGTGAAAAAACAAACATAAAGTCCATAGCTACTAAAATAAGCACAACAGTACAAACTGTCTGGGTAAGTTGACACAACAGTATGTTTAGTCCTGTGGAATATATGACATCACCATGTGTAATCTTTACAGTGAGCATCAGCGACAGTAGAACTGGCATTAGGACACATGTAATTAATAGCGGATAAACCTTGCCACTTTCATTCTCATATTAGCATATTTGTTTTACCAGTTTTCCGAAAGTGACCAGTTCAGATCTTGTTTACACTTACTTTAAATGGTAAAAATGTGTTCTTCACAAGGACATCTTCATCAAGAAGCAAAGAAGAACTAGTTTAATAATCTTTCTGGTACGCGAACCACATGCATCCCAAATGTCATCTTAAAAAAGTTCAGGATTTCCACCACGATGCAGGTAAAGAATGTAATCACCCTCAGTTGGTCAGCTTTTGACTTTCTGTTTTGCCATTCCCTTCTGCAGTCCATGGACGAAATGAAGCCACTTTTACCTTTTTAGCTCTCTTCAGTGATCTGGTGAGTTGTAGTCAAATGGTCTTAGTGGTCATACCATTGCTTGCATGGTCCTAAACCATGACACCACTGGAAAAAGAACTGAATGAGCTACTGTATATAATTTGTAATTGGGGTAGCCTCAATGATTAAGGAAATATAGTCATTAAAAAATGTCCTTTTTTGTCCACCCTGCTTTGTTGTGAACTCCAAAAGAAAATACATCCAAATTTCTTTTGGAGTCCATGACATTATGAGGCTCACCAACACCAACAACCTGTAAAAATACTGAAATCTTAGTGTACCATCATTATGGCCTACCCTGTGTATTGGATGAATGTCTATGCTTGTATCTAAACCTGAATCACGTATTATCTTCCTCACTATTTTACAGATACAGATATTTTACAGATACAGTAACCGCAAGAGGGCTTTACTGGCCATATTTTCCCAGGGTTATTCACATCATTCTTGTGCAGTGGCTTACCAAAGGCAACTTAACATGGCCTTTCCCACATACCCACAGCACAGTTCCATCACTTTAGGTAGGGGATACCAGGGTTTAAAGGATGTATTTCTCAATTGGTTATGCTTGTGAATGTAATATACGCTATATCCTGCAGGAGGAGCCATTGACTGTGATTGTGAATGACTTATCAGAATCAGAATCAGAATCAGTTTTACTGTCCAAGTACTCTATGTATACAATGAATTTAACTCCAGTATATTTTAGCTGTCTGTACACCCAACATATAACATATTATACATATTATACAATATACAGTACATTAAATACAATAGACAAATCGAAATATGCAGACTCATATTGCACAATTGAGACAATATGCATACACTTAATCTACGCAAAAATACACATACAGTATAATAATACACATACAATACTATACGTATAGATAATGTACATGATGTACCAGTGGAATAAAGTACACAGGGGGCAGGGTATAAGGATAAGTTTCTCAGCGCAGAGACACTTTAAACTACGTCTTGTGTTATGTGTAAAAAAAAATGGGAGAGGGGAGTATACGTAAGCATGGCAGTAAACAAATATGGCGAAGGGGAGTGCATGGGTATGTGCATGTTATGTATGCATGTCTGAGCAGTCTGGGATGTAGATAAATGGCCAAGGTGGGGATAGCCCAACTTGTCAGGTGTTCAGGAAAGCGATGGCAGTGGGGAAGAAGCTGTTTCTATGTCTGGTAGTTTTGGTGTGCGGGGATCTGTAGCGCCTGCCAGAGCGAAGGAAGTCAAAGAGAGTGTGTGCAGGGTGAGTGGGGTCTTTGATGATGTTCTCTGCTTCCTGGTGCTTCCATTGTATAAGTCCTGGAAGGAGGGCAGGTGACATCCAATAATTTTCTCTGCTGTTCAAATTATAGTCTGCCATATACAGTATATACTGTACCATGATACCATGAAATCATTATGTATGATTTAACACGGTCACATTTTGTTTATGCAGCAATAACTTTGCTAAAGGTATTAAAACCCACAGGGGCATTCGCCCCCTATTCCGACATGCCATTAGTCAGACATCCCCCTATTCAGACATACCACTATTCAGACATCCCACTACTCAGACATCCCGCTATTCAGACACTTTTTAGTAGCGCTATTCCGACAGTTTCTTTTTCACAGTTAATGATTGACAGCTGCTCTCACGAAGCGGGGCTGCTTGATTAATTGGGTTCAGCTGGTTCAGAAAGTAGGCCTACTTAAATCCTACATTGAGTTTTGTTTAATAAGCACACTGTTTATCAATAGCCTATATATGCATATATTATTTTTAAACATGGCAGCGAAAAAGAAAGTCCTACGACATAACGAGCATCAACTCACTCACAAATGGTCACCTCCCGATGTGCCTTCTTTGTGAACGTGTTTTCGAATGAGGCAATGAAACACGAAAGGAGCACCTGACCAAGATACACACTGCAAGGCATCAGAGGGTAGCCCACGTTTTTTCCCCCTAAGCCCTAAAGGAGCATTAGCCTATTCAAAGCGCAACGTTGTTACCTTGTTTTGTCGGAAGGGAAGTCAAACACAGAGCGAGTTGGTGTTATCACGCATTTCTCTTTTAATTGCGAAATCGGGATCACCGTTAATTTTTGGAGAAAGACTTGTTCTTCCTGTCAATGAAGAGGTCCAGTGCTGCAGAACAAGATCCAGCATCGGTGTTGAGGGCCATGCCACTCAGCAATGTGGCACGGAGGATCAACGAGGGTTACATGTCACTATTCAGACATGTCATTAGTCAGACATTAGCGTCCAATTGTCGGAGTAGCGACATTATCATTTTTTAAAAAACATATCATTATTCCGACAATTTTTTTTTCCATTGTCGGAGTAGGGGCATGTTGCTATTTTTGAAACATTCCGCTTTTCCGACATGAATAGTTTTATTGTGACGCTGAAAACCAAGGCCTACCCTGGAGGCAAAACCGACTGTAGTCAAAGTCCCTGTTAACTAGTTTTTCGGATTTAAGTTAGGGAAAGGAAAACTGGTCCGTGTGACAGCAGGCAAGGGATTTTTTTCCTCTTTTCTTTTTTTTTTTTTAATATCAATACAACGTAGAGATAAGCAGCAGCGACATACACGTACGTACAGCAGCAGGAGTAAACGGGATAGGTGCGCTCAATTAACAAGGAGTTATGCACTGTACGCGCAATAAAACTCAAATTAAAGAATCGTTTCCCCTCGTAGGGCCTATGTCTGTCACATCAGCATAGCGTTGTTGTCTGCAGTAGTCGTTTCATCCAGCTGTATGCTGAATGGATACTGACGCAGACATTTACACAACTGTTCCTCAGTATCCGATGCCATCTCGTTGATCCTCCGTGCCACATTGCTGAGTGGCATGGCCCTCAACACCGATGCTGGATCTTGCTCTGCAGCACTGGACCTATTCATTGACAGGAAGAACAAGTCTTTCTCCAAAAATTAACGGTGATCCCGATTTCGCAATTAAAAGAGAAATGCGTGATAACACCAACTCGCTCTGTGTTTGACTTCCCTTCCGACAAAACAAGGTAACAATGTTGCGCTTTGAATAGGCTAATGCTCCTTTAGGGCTTAGGGGAAAAAAACGTGGGCTATCCTCTGATGCCTTGCAGTGTGAATCTTGGTCAGGTGCTCGTTTCGTGTTTCATTGCCTCATTCGAAAACACGTTCACAAAGAAGACACATCGGGAGGTGACCATTTGTGAGTGAGTTGATGCTCGTTATGTAGTAGGACTTTCTTTTTCGCTGCCATGTTTAAAAATAATATATGCATATATATTGATAAATAGTGTGCTTATTAAACAAAACTCAATGTAGGATTTAAGTAGGCCTACTTTCTGAACCAGCTGAACCCAAATAATCAAGCAGCCCCGCTTCGTGAGAGCAGCTGTCAATCATTAACTGTGAAAAAGAAACTGTCGGAATAGCGGTACTAAAAAGTGTCTGAATAGCGGGATGTCTGAGTAGTGGGATGTCTGAATAGTGGGATGTCTGAATAGTGGTATGTCTGACTAATGACATGTCGGAATAGGGGTTGAATGCCATCAAGGGTTTGGCATCGGATACTGAGGAACAGTTGTGTAAATGTCTGCGTCAGTATCCATTCAGCATACAGCTGGATGAAACGACTACTGCAGACAACAACGCTATGCTGATGTGACAGACATAGGCCCTACGAGGGGAAACGATTCTTTAATTTGAGTTTTATTGCGCGTACAGTGCATAACTCCTTGTTAATTGAGCGCACCTATCCCGTTTACTCCTGCTGCTGTACGTGTTTGTCGCTGCTGCTTATCTCTACGTTGTATTGATATTTTTAAAAAAAAGAAAAGAGGGAAAAAATCCCTTGCCTGCTGTCACACGGACCAGTTTTCCTTTCCCTAACTTAAATCCGAAAAACTAGTTAACAGGGACTTTGGCAGTCGGTTTTGCCTCCAGGGTAGGCCTTGGTTTTCAGCGTCACAATAAAACTATTCATGTCGGAAAAGCGGAATGTTTCAAAAATAGCAACATGCCCCTACTCCGACAATGAAAAAAAAAAATAGTTGGAATAATGATATGTTTTTTAAAAAATGATAATGTCGCTACTCCGACAATTGGACGCTAATGTCTGACTAATGACATGTCTGAATAGCGACATGTAACCATTTACAGGTAAGCAGGCAGTGGTGCAGGGGGTAGTCAGTAGGACACAGAATATGTCAGGCAGTACATGGCATTTAAAAATGTGATCATCTTTGACATGTGTATATAGCTACAATGCTAGTCTTTCCTAAAAGTGCACCAAACTAACATAATGGGACATAATGTTAGCTACCAATCTAAATAATTTGAGGCTGCTCTTGTCCTTGCATATGCAATCAACTGACACACTCTTGTAATCCATGGACTACAAAAGCCCCATTAGACCAACTGACATCATACATAAAATGGTAATGTTTCACATTTTGGGTCAAACAGTAGGTTCAAAGCTAGCTCATCCTTTACCAAAGACTGCCAGAGAGTTCAAAAAGGGACCTCCCCACGATTTTGAAGGCCTTCAAAAAGGGACCTTCCTATGACAACCCCTTCTCCACACCCACACACATACTTGCATGCTATAAAGCAGCAAGAGGCAACAAGAATGGCACAGCAGCAGGCAGACGCTGAGCTAACATGGAGCCAAAGGTAATTTACATCTCACATTGTCTCTATAGATTCCTGAATCTTCTAGAAGCTCTCTTTACCTTTTTAGCTACCATTGTGTTAAACTACTCGTACTGCTATTCTGATTTGATGTTATTTGTCTGTTTTGAAGGGTACATCAGTTAGCGGTGGCATTGGCATACTTCATACAGTCAAAGATGGAAACCATCACTATGCAGTGGACACCGTTATTGAAGATAAGAGGGGCAAAGCAGGATTTGTCATGAGGTGTGGTGAAAATAAGATATGTCGCTCCTCTCTCTCTCTCTTGTTTACATTACAGAACTAAACTCTAATGATTTTCTAATGATGAGGGGCATGTTTCACTAACAAAATAGTTACATCACATAAAATGTTTGCACGAATTAATATTTACATACCTTTTTAATGGCATCTTTTACAATGCTTACACAGAAAAGGCGATCAACTCTCGGTGATTAATGGAATTCAAACACAGGATTTAAGCCCAGAGGTATTTGCAAAGCTGTTATCTAAGGGCAGTCCTATGCTGGTAAGTTCTTAATATATGCAGTATTTTTACAGTTGTACAGAAGGTTACCGACAATTCTTAAAGCTAACTTACTTATTTCAGGGTAATGGAATTTGTCATAAATTAATGCTACAATTGTAATAAAAAAACAAGACGGGTAGGTTTACAAAGGCTAAACAGTACATTTTGCCTTCACAGACAGTCCACCATCCTGGAGTAAACCATCGTGAGGAAGACCAAAAGAAAAAAAAAGGCTTCTATCCGGTCTCCAAGGAGAACACTGTTCTGACCATCTTCCCACACATGGTGACCAACCCAGACCTGCAGCTGCCTGGTGACAGGGGTGAAGACCTCCAGGTGAATGATGACTGGAGCCAGGACCAGCTGGAGTCTGTTGTGCTGGTCAGGATGGTGGGCACCACCGTGGCTGTGTTAAGGGGTCGGGGCTGTGCACACGGTGAGATCTGCAAGGACTGCGGAGGGGCAGACTGCATTCTTGAGGATGTTGTCCTGGTGTCGGACAGTACTAGAGGTGAGAATATTTTAATGCTCAATTTAACCAGGCCTTATTTACATACAGTTTACAAATAAACATAATTTACTTGTGTGAAAGATTTTTGATATGATTTTTTCAGTGACACAAGGCCCTGATTTTGAAAGGTCTTCTGAAATAAAGGATAAAGCTATCAAAGATTTTAAATATAAGACCTTTCTAAGCTTTAGAGATGGAAACAAGCCATATTTACAGGAAACGATCGGTATGTACTAACTACATCGACAATTTACTTTTAGGATTTGATATTTTAAACTGATATACATAAACACACTTCATAATTTAAGTTTCTTTTGCATTTCAGAAAACATAACAATTTACATGTACTCATCAAATAACCATGAAGATACAACAGATCCTAATTATAAAGGAGTGCCAGTTGTCCTGAACTTCACAGATACTAATAAGTTCCTAAAATGTTCTGGAACTAAAACTGGTGTGATGTTGGGAGTTGAGGTAAGTCATGCGAGCAAATACACCCATCTTCAGTGCAAATGAGAAAATAGTGTTCTTTGTGTGTTTGCAATAGATCATTTCTCTAACTTCAGCATTGTACAATTACATCCATCATTGTCAGTGTATGTACTTATACCAGAAAGATTTAATAGGCAAGATAAAGTTGAATGAATTTCCTGAAGATTGCGTAAAGTAATGCAAGACAGTGCATATCATAGAAGTGCTGACAATGATGATATGAAAGTAATTCTCTTTGTCTTCATTGTAAATGTCCTAATGGATGGTCAGATGGCAGGGGCGAGAGCCTGTCTCCCATTGACGAGGTGGGGTCTGAAGGGGTGGAGGAGGGGGCTTCACGCCCAGCATACTCTAAGGTAGCAGAGAGCAGAGTTAGAAAGAACAGATTTAAAGAAAGGCGCAGTCATCCGATTGGCAGCGGAAATTGAATGAATGACGTAGAAGGTAACACCCAGCACTGAAAGCTGTGATAGGTTAAACAGAACATAATCTGATGTAGTCGGGAAAAGAATTGATTGGATAAGAAGGAGAAATAGTGAGTGTTAGAGCTTATGAAACAAATTTGAGTCTTTCTGGCAGAGTGTACACCTTAGCTCCTATTTCTTACACTACTTTGCTATTTTTCCCTCCACATGACCCCCAGGAATGTGAGGCAGAAGTCCTGCGTTTTATTCCTTTTGACAAGAAAGACCTCCTGTCGTTCGTCTTTTACATGAAGGCAGAGACAAGCACAGAGCGTTGCTTTGAATCAGCAAACTTTGAGGGTTGGTTTCTTCATGCTGCCTCATCAGAACTAGTGGATGCAGTTTGCCAGAGACAAACAGTCAAAATGAAGGATGAGGGTAAATTGCCCAAGGCACATGATGAATCCCTGTACTTCCTTATTTATAACTGTTAACTGGAATAAAAAAAGGGTCACATGCTTTTTCTTGTATAAATGATGATAACTTTTTGCATATATACAGTATGCCATTGCATAAGCTAATTTTTCCACTATTTTCAACAAAGTATTTTCCTCTAGTACTAGACTTAAAAACCTATCAGAAACAGGAACAATTTTATATAAAATTAAACATCTCAGCCTTTATTTATAGTCTGATGTATTACAAGTTTTATAAAACTCTATACTATCTTCTGACAAAAAGCATTGATTTAGAATAGAAATATGTTGTACATTTTTCATGTCTGTATTGATTCAAAATGTATTACTCTGACCAATAAAAAAGTGCATTATTTATTATTTATGCATTTTTGTATTATTTTATCTTCTTTTTGTCCTGTCTTCCATTGTTTCTGTGTTGTTGCAATTACATTTTACAACCGAACATTACATAAACCACTAGCCTCATTCGTTCTTCATCACTGAAGTCACATTGCCGTTTGTTGATCATTGCCATCTCTCTCAAATCCTCCATTTGAGATTCCATTTGTTTCAGCATAGGGATTGATGATGGAGTTGGTCTCTTCTGCCCGCTTGGATTTCCTGAGTAAAGCAGATTGCAGATGTAGCAGTTTAATGTTTGATCTAGACATCGGTAAAAATGCTGGCCTGTTGGCTTATTTGAGGAATTGATCTGGTCCCGTAGTGTGTCATGACTTTGGGGGCAACTGTGGCCTAATGGTTAGGGAGCTGGTCTTGGGATTGTACAGTTGCTGGTTTTAATCCTGTACCAATAGGAAAAATGTGGGTGGGTGAGTGAATGACTAGTGTCCTCCTGCACTCTCATCCACTGGTGAAGAGCAAGCCATCCAACTCCATGCTGCTCCAGGAACTGTCTCTGTACCCAATTCACCATAAGTCGCTCTGGATAAGAGCGTCAGCTAAAACCCATGTCATGTAATTTCAGTGGCATCGTTTTCCAATAAATCAGTGTCATGCTGCAACAGTATACTAGCCTTTTTCTAGTTCCTTTCCAATCAGCATGTCTCCTTTTTAGTCAGCTCTGTGCAGTGCTGCCTGAACTTGAACATGGCTACTGTCCCCAGACCCCATGAATGCAAAATCAATACAGGTGACTTCACTAATTAACTCCTCAACTGTGCTAATGAGAAACAGCTGATTTAGTGAATGGCTGTAACACACTTGTGGTGCTGGACTGAAGCTTTCAAAAAAAATCAAGGTTGCCTATTACTGCTGCCACATTTTACATCAATACAATTGTAAAAAAAAAAGTGTGAAAGATGTGAAAACCAATACCTTCGCCTGGTCACAAATCCCATGGTGATTAGGTAAATGCCCATCAGGACAGACACACCCATGACTACTCCAAACACCACCAGCCAGACTGGGAAAGGCTGCTCTGTTGGAGGGGCTAATGTGGCAAGAAGTCCCTCAAACTCAAGGGTGTCATCCGTAAGCTGGAAAGCACTGTTCAGGCGGCCCCTGGAGAGCCTGAGGGGGAGAAGACCATGGAACATCCAGAGACTGCACAAACCATCAAAGAGGCTCACAACACCACCCAGGCTGCAAACATCTGGGGAGTTCTCACACAGTAGATGCCATGAATGAACTCCTACTGACTCCATTTGTAAATGGGAGCGGTGTTGGCTTTAGTGGTTTTTGGTTGATGACATTGTTCCTGTTTAGTATTGGTAATAAAATTGACTTTCCCAACAGAAACCAACATAAATGTGTAATTAGAATCTATGCAAACAGAAAAATACACTACTTATTAAGCTAGCTGATTGACAGACTGATGTCTGTATATCTGTTAGCTGCTAGTTCTTAATGACACTGGTAGTGTATCTACACTACTCTGTGACATCATGTTTTACATTTCACACATCCTACTGATGCGGTTGACCTGCTCAAGTCATTTCGTTAGGTGAATCCACAACAGATAAACCTTTATTTTGCCCTCTAAATGACTGGGTTAAGTTAAGTTCAATGAAGTGTGGAGTTAAATGTGTGTGAACTCACCTTATAGCCGCCTCCACCTCAGATTTTGGAATGATTTTAGCTGGATCAGCAGGATGTGTCACCACAAAGTAGAAGGACACTCTTTTTGTCAATTTATATGGGTGCACGTTGTCTGACCTGAACATACAAAGTAGCAAGAGGGGTCATCAGGCAAGGGGCATTTGTAAATACCTAGAGGAAAATATTACTTCTTACAACAGTATCATCTGTCTCTCTAAAATAAACAACCTCTTACTGACTCAGATTGGACTAAAACTCCCTTTGGAGGAATAAAACACAAATCAGCTTCATACTTCAGTTCTTATTTCTTTATTTGCTGCTAGTACTGGTTCTTTTTTAGGTAAAGGTAGAGCTGCTGTCTTTGGAAGGTGCTGTTTTGCAGATGCGTCTCTCATACAGGATGTGGTATAGTTTAACCGTGTGACCAACTGGGTGACACGGTTACGCTATACCACAAGCTGTGCTTTTGGTGGTATCAGGGCAGCATGCATGGTGATAAAACTGACAAGGCCTACGGGAAATGTCCTGCTCTTTAGAGCCAAATGGCTAACATGATTTGCACTCATCTATTTAAAGAGAACAATGGTTTATATACTTACACAAACATGAGCTCTTCGCCCTTCTTCTCTGAGTAGTACTGTCGCATTGCATAGGCTATGGTAGCCTTAAAAAGAAACATTTCTTTGGCGTTCCAAGCATACTGCAAAGCAAATAATTAGTGGTGTTAATACAGAGAGCTGGTGATGTATCTCACATGAAATGTATCTTGATCTATCTATATTGTAAAATTTACTCAACAAAGCATTGTTGACTTACAGCGTTCTCTCCCATGGCAGCGTTCAAACTCAACCTGACTTTGAAAGCATCCACAGAATCTGAAAAATGAAGGATATTTTTTTGTTTGTTTGTTTTTAAAATGTCACTGTAGTTGAGCTGCCATGGGCATTTCTCGTGTATTAATCAGTAAAGTTTAAGCCTTGCACTCACATGAGTCAATGCTGTGGTCCCATCCTCGCCTTCTGTGGTTTGCGTCATTATCTTTCTTAAGCCACTCATAGAGGACTTTGAAGTAATCCAAGAGAGGCTGGGAATTCATTTTGGTTTCTCCAGAAATTAGTTCCAGTGCTCTGGTCCAAGACTTTGATCTCCCTAACTCCAGCATAGACCTATAATAAAGTTAAACTTTGTTTTAAGACCACTGTTTTTTGTGTGTATTTGTGTGTTGGCATTACTTCTGTGTGATGATTCATTAATGTCACAAAGTATGCTTTAAAAAGCTGATTCCTCGTGATTCTGGGTCATATTCTATGTACATACCTAAGCTTGCCGCCTGCTTCAGTTGAATTAGTGATGTCACACTTAAATAATGGCCCTTCATGTCCTGCAGCTTTACAAAGAGCTGCCTGGAACTGAAACTGGTATATGGTCCTGGTAAAGTATCTAATTCACAGGAAATCAATGAAGACTGTTATAGCATCCAGACACAAGAGACTATGCATTTTTCGATAACACTTCATTTGAAGGTGTCTACATAAGAGTGACACGAGCCCTTTATAAACATGGCACGACACATATCATAAATGTTAATGACACTTATGACTGTTCTCATTAAGTGTCATTCGGTTTTTGCATTGTCTAAATCCCAAAAAATATCAACTTAACATCACAAAAAGCGAGTGACATTTAATGGCACCAGTCATAAACATGAATAAATTGCCATTCATGTTTATGATATGTGTCTTGTCATTAACCCATTAACCCATTTTTCTTATGGTTATGGGACATCTACATCTACTTCACCGGATGAAAGAGTAGTCTCCAGACACGTGGAACAAGGCCGGAGGGTCACAGTAGGACTCGTCCCTGGGAAGAGGTTCGACCACACCAACCAGTTCTCTCCTGTGATGAGCAGAGAAGTGTAAGTTAATGGTAAGCCAGTGAAAAAGTCTTAAACTATAAGCAATCAAATGGGCTCTGTGAATCTCTTCAGTCATCGATTTCTATTCATACTAACAACATCTTATAAACAAACAAAATTTTCAGCCAGCGAAGGACTGTACGGATCAAATGAACTCTTAGGTTGTGAAGTATGTGCTTTACATGGAAGGAAAACATGTACAAAAATAGGACCAAAAATATATTTTGTAGAGGAAATTTAGGTCGCAGTGATGAGAGATCAGTTTTTTGGTCAGTTGGGTAGTAAAGGGCTTCTCACTTCATCCTCCACCACTGAAGCATCCACTCTTCTTTAGGGATTGTCCCTTGAAATGCCTGCCATCTCCACTCCTCCAACATGTAGGTGAAAGGCAATGTGGCCACAATGGTCAGAGCCTGTTTTAACAAGAAGTTCACCTCGGTTTCTGCAAAAGCCAAAACAGTTATTTATTATTACTTCACCTATTCCCTTCTTATTCTGTGTTGTTTACTGTCTTCACGCATTATTGTTCTCTTGGTACATTCCATGCGTGCTTGAACATACGTACAAAGATAAACTGAAAATTGAACTGTCTATTCTTTAAGAGTTAACAACATTATCCACAAATTACAGGACAACACCTCACCATTGTCCTCTTTGAAATCTGGAAGCAGAAGGCCTAAGGCTTGCAGGTGTGATGGCGTTGCTGCAGACAATGACATGATTTCTCCCACTGCCTCATGAAAGCCTTCGTTTGCGCCATCACGCAAGGGGTACGAGAGGTTACGATAGGCCATCTGGTATTGGTTGTGCCCCATCTCATGGTGGACAGTCAGGAAGTCATCCATGTTTACTTTTGTGCACATTTTGATTCTGTAGGGACAATTAAATAAAAGCACAAAGACATTAGAGATGAAGAGGTGAAAAGCATGACAAGACCAGAAACAGCAGAAGAAGTGAAGAAAACGCCAAGGGAAATAGGGAAGAAAAAGCACAGGAAGAGTAGGAGTGGTCATGGGGGCACAAGGATATTTCAGAAGGAAAAAAGAATACAGACAATGAGAACAGGGAGATCAGGCATGGAAACAAATGTGAATAAAAATGAAAGTGAATAATAAATATGCTTTATTGGTAGCCATATGTTCAACTATCTGAAGGGAAAATGACAGCTTTACAGCACCTGAAATCTTCTCGGTTGCCCATGTCCCACGCTGTTGGGTGACAAACCACCCTTCTACCATCATCTGGCTTTACAAGCATTGAGTTGTTCCAGAAGTTGTCATACATTTCATATAGGCCAACTGACATAAAAAACTTTTCTGCCTCTTTGAACATCTTGTCAACAGTCCATCCCTGGACATTCAAGAAACAAAAAAAAGTTAATAACAAGAAATATTACCCCCCCCCCCCCCCCCCCCCCCGCACACTATTTACACACTGAATGCTACCCATACTAAACATTAGACTGTATTACCTGTTCAACCATGGCAGAAGTGACATCAATGTCAGTTTTCTCAGGGTACGGTACTGAGAGAGGGTAGAGGTTTGTCCAAAACCTCCCCCACATATCACCTGTAAATTTACCATACTTTGAAGTATTTTGAAATACTTTGGTCCATTAATAAATATAATATATATATATATATAAAAGATCATGGCTAACTATTACTGGCAAGCACCAGCTCACATAAATCTCTGTTGTGTGTATGCACAATTTCGAAATCACACTGGCCACAGTGCCTGCTCTTGTATTGAATCAGTCATTTTACTCAACACACCCAGAAGATGTGCAGGAAGACCTCCCTCTGAGCTGACATGGCCAGGGTAAGTCTCCTGGAGTTTGGATCTCACATATGCATGCAGCTCCTTATACAGAGGCAAAGTCTATAACACAGTGGAAACACATACAGGAACATAAGAGTAGAACAGCATACTGTATGTAGATCCCTTCAAAAGAACACTGAAAGCCCTAGCACTTTTACTTGTCCTTCATTTTATCCTGCCTGGACTATGGCACTGCATTCTCTCAAGACTTCTCAGAAAGGCCCTTGATCAGCTGCAGTATGTCCAAAATGAACCTTCCAGAGATCTAACTAGCCAGTATAAGCTCCGGCAGCATCCCATTCCCATCCTGAGACTGCTACGCTACTTGTCAAGGTTGGGCTACCACACAAGTGCAGCAGGGCAAAGTTAGGGTTATGGTTAGAGTTAGTGTTCTAATACATTTAATTTCAATGAAGCAGCTCAACTCACCAAAGCACCGGTCAGGTCCAGCATTTCCTACAAAGTTCTCACCCTTACCTGTCCATTTACTTGCACCCCCAGTATCACAGTGGTCTCCTCCACCCCTACCTATAAACTCCCTTACGGTCTCTGCTGTATTCAGCTATGGGCCAGTTAGCTATCCCCCTCACCAGACTCTGGTCCTTTGGATACAGCGCTTTCTGTGCTTTTGTCCCCACCCTATGGAACAAGCTACCCCTCCATATCCTTTCAGCCTCTTCCCTGGGCCTATTTAATATAATTTATTTAATCTATCTCATAGCACACCTCAGTGAATCTGAGACTTTCTGGTCTGGAAATCCCTCCCTCCCATGTACCGCTTCAGTTGTTAAGAAACTAAGTTATGATGATGATGATGATGATGATGATGATGACTATGGTTATTATTATTATTATTATTATTATTATTATTATTATTATTATTGAGCCTTCACTCCTCTTCCTCTACTAACAAAAAACACGAAACCAACCTCGTTGTAAATTCGTCGGACATCGTCCATGAGCTGATCCCGAGTATAGTTGTACTTGCCATCCTCAAGAGTTTCATAGTTCCATCTCCAGTAATCACCATAGTCTTTGAAACCTTTAGTAATGTAAAATTAATTTCTCTGTCAATGTATTTGTGAATGGCAATATTATTTTCCATGTCTTAAAGGCCACGTGTGGTATATGAATAGGAATACAGTTTTTGAATGTAGCCCTACTTACCCATGTGTTAGAGTTACAAATGCAGGGGAAAATATTAAGTACAACCATTACTCTCTCTATAAGTCAGGCGTTGTGCTTTCAACCATTGCTGTAGTAACATTTGACATCCTTTTGTTGTCAGTAATCTTTCTAAGCCAATTTGCATTAGGGCAATGCATTAGTTATATGTTAATGTAGATACTTAGTTTGAGAAGACAAGCAAATTTGACTAATATGTATTGCACATATTGGTGCTAAATTTGTGTCTCATCAATGGTAAAACAAGCAATGGTGAATTAGTGCAAAGCTCTTGTTCACTATTCTCAGTCAACCCAGCAGGTCATTGGTGTTACCATTGAGTTTGGAGGCCTCATTTTTCAAGTCAACGTAGTCCTCGTACAGGGGTCTCATCCTCTTTCCCACCTGCACTCTCCAGCCCTCCCACACATGCAGCCGCTCATAGTAGTCTCTGCTGTTTGCCATGACATGCTCCAGGCCTGTGGCATAAAAAGGTCACCGCATGGG
>CM059275.1:20999883-21002383 GCA_030347295.1 Setipinna tenuifilis
TGAACCAAGTAAGATTTTATAACGGGTAGTGGCGTTATTTTACGTATCGCCACTAGATGGAGTTCACGACAGGCACAAATATTTTTCCTCTGCTTTTACACCATACAAAAGCACACACCTGTATATACTTAAAGTAGCTTTTTGGTAAAGCGGAGAAGAGTTACAGAGAATCGTTATAACAGAAATAAGTATTTTAGAATAAATATAATCTATACAACAGATGTACCTGGCAGGCAGCAATGACAGCAGATTCTTCAGTTAGGTGAAGTTCATCATAGCACCTCCTCTGTAATGTCCAGTTCAGCATATTCCTTAAGACATTAAAATCTCACAACATTCGGATTCTCCATAAATTGCTGGCCTGTGTGTGCGGTGGCAGTGTTTTTTAAGTGCCCAAGTTGCCAACATGCTTATCACTGCTTCTGAAAATGGCATAGGCCTGTACATTTTGCATTGTGTATGATGAAGTAAAAAAATACAATGAAAACAGTCTTAAATCTTTCTGATTGGAATTCAAATGTGAGATTACAGTGTGCTGGAGTACAGGTTTTCTGTCTGAAAATATAGCCTACAAAATGCAGGCTGCTTCAGGTTTTTCAACTTCATTTCGCCCGCAAGATGGCGTCAGATATCCCTATGTGAAAGTGTACCAAAGTTTGCTTTTTCCATTGTAATGATTTTTAAGCAAGTTTTAATATGCATGGACGTAGCCCAGTGCCCATATTGATTTCATTGTCAAGACTACTATTTGTTTGCTATGTATGATTTAATATTTCAAAGCTCTGAACCTGAATGACATTGGGCTCGTTAAGCAAGGTGCAGTTGTGCCCACAAATGACTTAGTGGCTATGAACACAACAGTTGCAGTGAACAATGCAATAATGCCAGTGACAAGATATGGCCAAGGTTACGTCTGCAAACGTTGCATATCCAGTGCACGGAGCAGTCCGAAACCGCACAGGGGAGGGCTTAGTGCCATCGTTCCTGGTGACACTGACAACAGCAGCAGGGATTTAGAGAAACACTCAATCAGCGATTGTGAAATGAGTTAGAGCGAGGGCCTCTCCGTTGCCAAAATACGAATGGGTCCTCCTGACATCTCATTACTATAGCCTAACGTTCGTCCGTGGCTATGTTGAACCCGCAATTAGATATTTAAACCACATACAACCTACAGGTAGGCGACCTATAATCCAACATAATCTCATTTATGAACAAAGAGCAGTCTGGCGATGTCCATACAGCCACTACTGAATTAACTGTTGATCTTTTGAATGAAGTGTTCTGCCACTCCCTGTGCTCACGTAGTAGCGTTGTGTAATGCATTGACTAAACCAATCCACAAAATTGGACGAGGGAGCGTTCCAGATCCACGCGTGTTGCTATCCAATCCATGTTTTATGATTCTCCCTTTTAAAACCCCATTCCACCTCAACTTTAAGCGCTGGGAAAAAAACCACCACGGCAAGGCAACTGATAATACGAGGAGCAGCAAAGACCTCTGTGGGGAAGCTGCGTTACGCGCTGAGCGTGTGTGATCTCTGTCGCCAGAGAGAAACGATGGAGGCTTACAAGGAGAATTCGGGAATTTGGGATTGAAGGGGACCCTATCGGACTTTTCCTTTTGGATTTGCTTGCTTTTTTTCTTTTACATTTTTCTTTTTAAACGGATATCATATTTTTTTTCTTACACTGAAAATGCCATTTGCAAAACGGATCGTGGAGCCGCCGCTACTGTGTAGGCATCCCATTCCCAATGATGAGGGCTTGCTTTTCGAGGATTTGTGTTCAATCAACAATGTGGTTCTTTCGCGGACCTTAAGGCAGCTATCCGACCTGGCTAAACATGCCTGCTCCTTATTTGAGGAGCTGGAGAACGAGATCATCTCTACAAATCAAAGGGTTTGGGTACTACAAAATAAAATAGGCAAGATCCAGCAAACTGCCAGCGCGTTAGATCCGAAACAGGAGCCAGTGCGTAAGTACCCATCCATCCAGTTCAGTCTGCCTTGATATTTTTCTGTTCACCCTGTCCTCATGACTAAAAGCAATGTCCTCATTTTATGCGCACAAGTTCCCCGGCATAATTAAAACGATATAATTGGAATTACAATGTGTCGCACAGCTGCATGCGCACACCTGCACGTGGCTCTGTTTCTCTGTCCTTTTCTATGATTCCACAGATCGCACACGGGCAAAGCTTTGCTTATTGGCGTAAGCTTAATAAGTATCGATGTAATGTGAATGTGGATGAATTCATTTCAGATGTGACAGGCAAGCGGAGGTAGGTAGGGTAAGATGGAAATGGGCGTGTAGGCTGCAGTGTGGAGGGGCAACGTCTCCGGCATTCACATCACTCCACGGTGATTAAGATGGGCGAATGCAAGGGCTATCACTGCAGGTACGGGGCCTCAAGCAAGGACCACGGGTCTGTTTTATCCAATCTGGGCGTTCGGATCGGCCGCTCCCCTCAGACCGGCGAAGCGCAACTACGGACATT
>CM059275.1:21007383-21017383 GCA_030347295.1 Setipinna tenuifilis
ACAAAACTGTCACAAACGCCTTATGAAGCTGCTGGGGATTCATAGCAAAGTATGGAGGGGTGGGGTGGGGTGGGGTGTGGAGGTGAATGCATGTTTACTACAGAGGCACATTTTGAATGATTGTAAAAGGGTTTTTTTTTTTAGCTTGTCAGGGGGTAAGCTGTAAAACACATGCCAACCATTTGCTTTGTGGTTTTGTCATGCCCCCCCCCCCCTCCCGAAACAAAGAATTTAGCATAACTCCTATACCATTCCTCTCCAGCTTAGGGGTCCTGTGATACACCAAAGTGCCATACTAACCCCAGCTCTTGGAAATGTTCTTTTGTGTTTCAAGTGCTCCAGACTTGCTATAAGCTTTCCATGATGATACACATCAATTTTAGATTTAGAATTTTTATGCCTTTCTCACATTGAACGCAGATTTTGTACCACAACTTTGAATTGCACATGTCACAAATTCAAGGCAGTGAAATGCACAAGCCTATAACCAAAGATGTGAAGTAGTAACTACAAGATAAACATATTATTTGTTATTATATATTATATATGATATAACTATATATGATATATTATTCATGACACAGACACACGCACACACACACACACGCACGCACACATACACACACACACATTACATATAATTATAATATATGTATATCATTGCCGCTATGGACAAATTGAATCCCCAGGTCCTCATTATACTTGTCCTTTCCCCCCACAAATTCATAAATGACGTTAACACACGTATCAGCATCAATGTGGTGACGACTTATCCAGAAGGAAGCTCATGCTGTGTGAGGGGGGTCCTGTCCTGTATGTCTTTGGTGACCCCCGATCCCCCTGGCCGAGCCCAGCCAAGCAAACCAAACAAAGACACACAACCACCCCTACCCCCCAACCTCCAACCTCCACCCCCACAACAACAGCAAAAGCTGGGCTAATGAAAGGCAATTTAGCATTTGACCTCATGAATAATTAGTTAGGACAGCAGTGTTTGCGTTGCTTTTGTCTTGCTTCAAATGGTACGTAGTAGAGCCCGCCACTCCATGACAGTGCTTTGACACGGGTCAAGACTGCCCTACAAAAGCCAAAATCTAGTAACTGCATAAATTGTCAAAATTGAGTTCACAGACTAGAAATTGACTTTATAACACCTCCTTTGTGTTGTGACTAAATGTCTTGCTCTTTTCTATTAACAAAGTACATGAAAGCATCACCACTATTATACCTACAACATGTTTGACTGGGCAGTATGACAACTTTAAAGGCATTCTTCTCGTTTTTACGTTTTATTGTTTGCGTAGTTACTGCACTTTGCCTTTGTAGGGCAGAAGAGTTGTAGTACTTTTCCTTCCAAAATAGAGCCTGTTTGTAATATCTCGCTAACATTATTGTATGTTACGGCTTTTTGCATTAGGATACTAGTGGTGCGTTTGTTTACAGATTCCGTGATCGGGGGGGTTTGGCGAAAATGCAGAAATATCATGGCACGCCAGGAATCTGGGTAAGCTGGGACATCAGTTTCGCCCACATCTTAAAAAGACTGAAAGCTCCTGGAGACTTAAAGGCTGTGGGCGAGCTCAGTGAGGAGACGCTCATCTGCGGTTGTGTTTTGACTGGGCCGCACAGACAAAGATAAACACCTGGGAAATGGAGCAGCACTCAGCCCCCCCACCCAACCCCGTATGGTACATCCACTGAAAGAGCTGACCCCTGACAGCAGCAGCCCCCCCCCACCCACCATCACCCCCAACACCCTGCCCTCCCGTCCCGCCGCCCCCATCCCACCACCACCACCCTGCCTGGGCCCCAGAGGAAAACGCTCATATGGACACAGACACATACATACACGCACACACACACACACACACACTCCCTCTCTGTTTCTATCTCACTCTCACACACACACATGCACACACACAAATACACACACACACTCTCCCTCTGTCTCACACACACACACATGCACACATGCAAACACACACACACTCTGTTTATCTCTCTCGTTCTCTCACACACGCACATGCAGACATGCAAACACACACACACACACACACACACACACACACCCACCCTCCCCACCCTGCCTAGGAAAGACACACTTCCCAGACACAGACCACCTGGGAGGCTGTGGGGGTGCCTTATGTGTCAGGTGCAGACTATGCAATGCAGACGAAAAGGGGGGTGGCGGGTGCGTGCATTGACTGTGGTGCGTCCAGAATACCCACCCACCCCCCCCCAATTTGAACCGAGTTTATCCTCTGGCAGCATGATGTTTTACCAAACATGTCTTGGTGTAAAGAGGAAAAGCGCTTTGTTATACTTACATTTTGCATACTATACTTTTTTATATGTCATTTTTATGTAATTTTACATATGTAATATGCCATTTTACTATAATTACCTTAAAGGATACTTGGTTATTAATTTACAGTTTGTTCTCTAACTGGCCAACCATTTCAACATGTTGTTGAAATGAAAATGTTTTTAAAAACATATCCCACAAAACATATCTCTACTACCCTTTGTGCATACTGAGTAGAAGCCTATAGTAGACATAATTCCTCATTCTGTGCATTCCTACTGCAGAGTTGTATTGTTCACCCAGAACGTAAAAAAGTAGAGTGTGGAGTGTGTGTGTGTGTGTGTGTGTGTGTGTGTGTGTGTGTGTGTGTGGGTCTATGTGGGTGTCTATGTGGGTGCAGGTCTGAAATTGTTTGCGTGTGTGTGGACGCATGCACATGCATGTGTGTGTGTACATGTGTGTATGTGTGTGCATGCGCGTTAGTGTGTGTGTGTGTGTGTGTGTGTGTGTGTGTGTGTGATTAAGTAGACAGTTTGCTGCCTCTTAGCAGCCCCTCTGCCCTACTTTTTGCCTCGCAGTTGATCTACTTCTGGGCCTTGACAGCACTTTTAATGTTTAATGCACTTTGATTTCCATTGGAGACACATCAAGGCCCCTTCATGGGGCCTGTCTGAAAAATGTGCACTGTGACGGAAAGAGGAGAAAGCGTCCTCCTGCTGTTGCTGACACATTTAAAAAGAGCAAATGGAGGGAGGCCAGAGGAGCAAAAACCCTCTCAGGTACAGGTGAAGACCCAGTCACACATCAGTATAAAGTATAAACACGGTGGCCATTTTAGAATCCTAGGCTAGGCTAGTGCAGCAGAATGCTTTTTTGTGCATTAGCAGAGTTGGAGATTCTGGAGAACAGGAAGTTAAGGTTCTGCCATGTACTCCTGCTGCCTGCCTGCCTGCCTTTACTGATACTTATGGCTGATTTTACCACTGTACTGATCTCTACCTGTTTCATGATTTGTGTGCTTATTTGGATCAGCAGGTTTAGGAAAAAAAGGTGAGATAAAATATGTGGCAAGGTTTTTATACCTCTGTGTATAACAGAGGTTTCAAGTGACGCGTCTCAGTTTTTTAGAGCTGAGTTTTTTAGAGCTCATTTTTTAGATTCAGAGGTGAAGTCACTTGTGCGGGACTTGAAGTGCCATAAGGGTGCCGTCCAGTTCAGCTGCCCAACTTTAGATTAAAAAATCAAGCCACTGTCATCTTTCATTTAAAAGTGCTATTTTAGGATTAGAGGTGACTTTCTCTTGCGAGGCTTCCAGTGCCTGAGATGGTCCAAGTGTGCCTTACGTTTTTTACTGTATGTGGCGCAGTTCCCAGATTTCTTGGAACATCTGTCCACTCGCCTGAGAATCCCCGGCTACCCACCTTCGTTAATTGACAGAACATTTCCAGTTAAGCCCTAACCCAAACCTTCCCTTTTCACTGACCACAGACATTCTGCCCTAACTCAATTAGCCTCTGCCTTGTTGTGAGACAGCAATGTCCTCCTTCTCAGCTGCACATGGCGAGTTTGAGTCTGAGTCTGAATAGCCTGTAAGCCAAAGTATGGCCATGCACAGTATGACACTATTATCCCCTGTAGGCTACATATGGACCTTTTTTGTAAAAAAAAAACAAAAAACAAAAAAAATAAAATAAATACAACACGACACCACCTGCAGATATCCATTAGTGTTATTTACGTAATTTACAGTTACTTAAGCTATTGTAACTCAACTGTTAACCCTTGCATTTTTTTTTAGCATTTCACAAAGCCACAGACAAGATCAGTTCGTTTCTCATGTAATCTGATTCAGTCTGCGTCTGTTGTTTTGTCTTTGTTGTGGCACTGTGGGTGTAATTTAGCTGTCAGACATCAGCACATTCCCTCGGTTTCTCTGGCACATTCCCGGCTTTCCTCTGCCTGACACGGGTACATCCCCACCAGTCAACACAGTGATGGGTGTCTCTCTCTCCCATGACTTTGCCGTCCCCGTCTAAAACAAACCTGTAGTGCTGGCTAACGTTATTAGGGTTGCCCTGGAAACACGTCGGACTGACATATTAAATCAGTTCGTCCCTCCAGTAACAAATTACCTTACTGTCTTTCGCACAATGTTGAGGGAAATGCTATCACGTAGTAGAGGACCTAAACGTAGGCCTACAGAAGCTGGCATTAAACAACGCTATTTATTCACATGATGTCATGAGCCAACACACGCACAGGATTCTTCATAAGCCCTATTTTTAGTGATGAGGGGCTTTCTTTAGCATACAGGGCATGTTCATTCATGTTAGCTTGTAGTAGGTTGGCAGGCACGTTTGTTGTTGTTAGAATTTATGCAATCGTTGGTGGTCTATGTGGTTTCCTACATTTCTGTCTGACAGAGTCAAGACTGTTCCCCTTGTATTAGAAGACCTCGGGGCACATAATAATAATGATTTTGATAGATGAATTCCTGGCATTTACCCTTAGGCTTTTAAAGCTTATAATCCACCCTGAATGACTTCTGCTAAACTAGCTCTAGATTGAGTGTACTAAAAAAGTGAATATATCAACAAAAAGCAAAACAGAATCTTGTTGTGTAGATTTGATGAAATGTAAGCATACTTAAACACACTGCAATAATACAATTAATCATTCAATTTAGTAATTACAGAAATAAAACCCTGTGAACTTCTGCCTGTGCCTTCTTCTGTGGCGTTCCTACAGTATCTAGGCGTGATTGTCAGGGGAATTCTATAGATCCCCAGCATTAAAAGTGAATCATGCCGTTTGATTAATTTATGCAGTTTAGATAGGTTTCCCCTCCATAGGGTTAGGATTCACATGAAAATAAATGTTGAGAAATAACAAAAGTGCAACATTTCACCTCAAAAGTGGGACTTTCTAATTTCCCATTCTGCTTTAAGTGCTTTTAGCTATGGTGTAGCAGTGGAAAGAAAATATGCCATACCATGAAATATTAAAAGCCCAGAGCTGCCTCCTTGCACCCCACACCACCTCCAGCTTCTCCAGCCACCAAAACACCACTTTATGTTATTCACAGTTTTCTGTTTGTTAGATTGGATTTCTCTGAAATATTTGCATTTGTTTAAAAATAGTAATTTCTTTAAAATCACAAATGGATGCTGTCAGAGTATGGGGACCAAAGACATTATCCTGAAAAACTAAGGACATTCCCTGCTCAGGAGTCTATACTATTACAATCAAAAAACAAAAGTGTTTTTCCTACAAAAACGGAGAACAATGTTGGTTAACCAGTGTTTTACCAAAAAATGGAGACTGTCCACAGAAAGCGGGAATGTAAAGTAACTCCATGTCAGAGATCCCTTAACTTCTGCCTGACAACAACACGCCCCATCCCACCACCACCCCATCATCACCGTTGTGACATGTAAGGCATGTTTAAAGCCCCAGACTAGCCCCCCTGCAGGTTTGAGCTACAGAAAGTGCCCCTGAAAGAGGACGCATACATCTCGGCCTCAAACCCAAGCGTCTTACGCAACTCCCTTCTTAAGTGGAAGGGGAAGCGCTTGTAAATTATAAATGAAAGCCATCCGATGCACTCTTACTTTGTCACTTTGGCACAAGTAGCTTAAGTGAAATTGTCCATCCAAAAAAAAAAAAAAGAAAACTTGTTGAGGTCTGAGATGTTGGTCAGAAAGCCACACATTCTTCTGCAGAAGCATTTAATGGGGTTTTAATGTGTGATTAAGGCCACTGTGAGGACATGAGCTCTGTCCACAAAACTGTACAGACTGTTCTCAGAGTACACTGCTCTTAACCACAGGTCGAGATCCCAGCTTCAGTAAAAGAAAAAAATTAAATCAAAATTTGATACCACCATTTCTGAACTAGATGATCCTAATCGGCACCCAAACAAGTTTACTTTCTGAATCCAGGATCTCTGCTGTTAAGGTTCAGCTGTATTTTTTTGGACTGAAGTCTGGTCTACAAATTTTAAGGCTCAAAGTGTGTGGCTGCTCACTCATTAGTGTAGAGTTTTAATCGGCAGTGCTAAAGCGTTTTCATATTTAAATTATTAAGCAGATGCTTTTGTTCAACACACCTGATTTAATATTTGCAACATGGATCAAACAAAATATAGAGACTCTGCTCATCCCTTCATTTGGTCCTAAAAAAACAGTTTTTAAAGGGACAGGCCACCCATATATTGTTTCTGATACTCACAGTTAGGGTCTTCTACAGCATACTAAAGAAATGAAGAAACATGAGGACATGTTACCCGAATTTCATGACAAATTTTCTAGAATTATCATTTTCCAACATGAATGTCTAAAATGAGTTCCACCATGAACAGTCGGTGAATAGATCTCTGGTTTGGGTATGTTACTATAACTCAACCATCAAGTCTGTGGAACAATATATTGCATATATTACCAAGCTAACATTGCATAAAAGCAGATGAAAAGAGAAAAAAAATCATCATAACCAACTCAACCGGCTGGTCTTGCACATCACATCATAGTTGATGCAGTTGCAGTCTTGCAAATGCAAATGACAAGAGAAAATAAAACAGGGCAATGTGATTATGGAAATGAAGCCCGCTTGTTCAGTGCCTTTGCCTGGGGCGCGTCAGATCATAGTGGTGGAGCTGCAAAGCTGCTGGTGTTGCTGCAGCAGCAAGCGTGCAGAATGGGGGGGTTCAGGTCAACTCGTCGCCAGTTGCTCTGACTACAACGTGACTCTTTTTATGTCCATTTATGGGAGCTTGTGTCCACTCACCCTTTCTTCTTCTTTCTTTTCTCTTTCCACTCTATGCCTGTCTCTTTTTTTCTGTATCCTCGCTTTATTGCCTGTCTTTTGAAGGTGCCGCACAATTGCTGCATGAAGATTTGACTAGCCTCAACCAGAGTTTATGCAAGTCTTTGTGACCTTAGGCCAAAGTGTTATGTAAGAGGTGTTGTTTATGGTTCACTTCACCGAAGAAGTGCACATTCCCAAGTGTCCTTGATAAGTCGCAGCCTCCCTCTATCTATCTTCCTAACTCTATTGGTCCCAGTGTATTTCATTATCTTCATCAGTGAGTTTACATCTCTCGGTTTGATTTCTGTGTTCTGCTTTTTACTGAGTTCTTGAAACATACAGTCCATTTGACACAAGACCTCTTTCTGAAGCTAATCTTTTACACCTTGACCGCAATAAAAGATGTCACCATTTGGATATCAAGATTGTTACTGAAGCAAACAGACTGAGGCAAAGTGATAACTGATAGTGAGGTCATGATGTCTAGTGTAGTTGGTGTACTAACTGACACAAGATGGCAGAGTGAAAGAGTCTGGCAGAGTCAAATTAATGTCTCTAAACAAAGAGTTATTACTAATCATCTCATCAATTTGTAGTGAATAGGAATCTAAATAACAAAATATAAGATGATAGTTTCTGTGCTTAGACGCTTGCAGGGGTTGTCTAGGTGGCCTTGGGCTAAGGCTCAAAGCGTTTTTGACAGTTTTCTAGTACCCCTTTCCCGTTATTAAACTAAATATGAATTTCACTTTATTGGGTCTTTAACATTGTTAAAGACATTGGGTCTTAGAATCAGTAAAGCATATGGGAAGTACAGTGAGTTGTACCTCGGTATTGCATTATTAACCCTTCTTGTCCCATTTCCCTGGCTATATGCTGCTTTGCCTTTTTTGATCTCAGTTGGCATTAAAAGCATCTGCTTGTCATTCCTAACATTCGAGTCCTCTTGTCTCTCTCTCCATGAACTGCTTCCCAAACCACCAACCGCAAGCTAGTTGGTACAAATAATTACTCCAGCGTAGTTGGTTTGCTGGTAAAGACTGTTTGAGGGGGGCTTTTTATGTTTTTAAGCCCCATCATATCAGCCCTGTAGGTCTGTCTGTCAGCCTTCATGTGCTTTTGGTTATTTTTGATGTGTGTAATCCAGTGTGGGCATTCGGACAACAGAGTAGCTGTCAGAGTAGTCAGGCCACTCTATTTAGTACTCATTTTCAAACATCACATCACACCATATATTCATTGAGTTTCAATTTATCATTTCAACTTTATAAGTGCATTTTTTCTGAATATTTAAATACTTTGTTTTTTTTATATGTATGAGTTTTAATATACACTGTAAAAAGTAAAGCATAGAAGCAATGTAAACAATTGAATTAACATGCTGCATGGATCTTGTTACGTTGATTAAACTTCATTAAACTATGTACAGTATGTTATGAATGTACATGGTATTGTTGAGTTCAAACAGTCTTTAAAATCCTTGCAGCTGCTTGCCTTTTTTAAGTTGGTTCAAAGCAGTACTTTGAACAGTGTAGTTATTTGGGGTTGGGGTCAGAGCTGGGGAGTGTAACATTTGTAAACAATACAAGTGTACCTCCATCCCTTTTGTAATGCGTGCTTCCTTAGTAAATGTGATGGTGAAATCAGAGCCTATAGTGTCAGTAGGAGGCCTCATGGTGTCACCCAAACAGATAGAGCTGTTGGCACTTGACTGCCAAGCTGTTCGATTGCAAGCGGTTTGTGAGAAAAAGAGGGAGGGGGGCAAAAATAGAGCTCTCAGATCTGTGTGTTAGCATGGAGGGATTGCTCTGATTACAGCAGTACGTAGATGAGAGAATGTTTTTTCGGGCTAATTATATGTAAATTATGGGTTGAACGCATGGAAGGCGGATTTCACCGCATGATGAACTTCTGAGAAGAGTTCAGCCAGCATTGAAGTTGTTGATATTTACTAGTTTGGCAGCTAAATCATTTCTCCAACTGTCAAGGGACAGATACATTTGCACTATTTGACCCAGGCTGCCTAAAATGTGACAGAATGTGGGATTGTGTGGGTTGGACAGAGGAGTCATAAGTAATGCGGTGTGCCTAATATAGCGTTGACTTGTTTACCGCTCGCATCCCCATTTAATTTGAGGCCCTAATACCAAACACATGGCGTTAGGCAGGATGGAACATGAGCCAAAACAGGGAGTCTGTCTTATGTCAGAACTCTTCCTTCTTCTGGCAGCACACTTGTGCTCTGAAGATCACATCTGTTACACAAAAGCACCTGAATGCGACATTCAGACATTCAGATGTTCAGAATCATCCACTTCTGAACCACGTCTACATACAGTGTGGCATTTCTCAGAATTGGAAAAACTTAATTTTTTAAATGCATTGCTGGCCAACCACTTTTTCAACACCTGGAGGTTGAACCTGCTCCAGGTGAACATTTATGAAAAGACCCCTTAGAGAATTCTGTAAGTGTGAAGGTCAGCTAAATTCTAGTTCAGGATTCTCAGTAACAAAAACCTCCTTGATGGTAGGCTTTTAAAAACCTTTCTTGGTCACCAACTGTACTATAACTTTTTGTAAGTGGCTTTGGATAAAAGCGTCTGCTAAGTGTAATGTAATGTAATAACATTTTTTTGGTTGAGAACAGCACTTCAGTATTGACCCCACAACAGAATTTAAACCTGTGATGTGGGATGGAAAGTGACATACAGCATGTCCAGGCTAATTTAGTTTAGCACATCTGTCTGTTGTGTCAGCTCTCGCACAAAGCCCCTGTTCTGTTTTTTGGGGGTATCCAAACCCAAACTGAATGAAGCCTTTTAACTGAAAGTGTATTGGAGATTTCTAGGAAGGGAGCCACTCTGCCATCTGTGGTTCTGCAGATGGCTG
>CM059275.1:21022383-21032383 GCA_030347295.1 Setipinna tenuifilis
GTCTGGCCGCCCGTCCAGGCTGCTGCTGCCTTGTCTCTCTCTCTCTCTCTCTCTCTCTCTCTCTCTTTCTTTCTCTGTCTCTCTCTCTCTCTCTCTCTCTCACACACACACACACACACACACACACACACACACACACACTCACACACACACACACTTACTCACACACACACTTACTCACTCACACACACACACACGTCTTACCAGGACTGAGGGAGGCTGGTGTTGGGAGCACCAGAGCCTGGGATCTTTAAGGAAGCCCTGTCAGAGGCCTTGACAAATGACAGGGAGGGGAGCAGAAGGGTGGAGGTTGCCCAGTGTGTGTGTGTATGTGTGTGTGTGTGCGTGTGTGTGTGTGTGTGTGTGTATGTGTGTGTGTGTGCGTGTGTGTGTGTGTGTGTGTGTGTGTGTGTGTGTGTGTGTGTGTGTGTGTGCGTGCGTGTGTGTGTAGGGAGGGGGAGGGCAGGGTTGTAGTGAAGGGGTCCAGGCGGCGGTGGAGGCAGCCGAGTGGACCCGTGTGGCCCCCCCAATGCTGAATAGGGGTCCAATGCTACATCTGTGCAGGGGTCACTGGGTAAACAACCAGGCCTAATGAGTGTGGCGAGGGCAATCAGAGCAGCCACGCCCCCTTTGGAAGGTGAGGGATTGTGGGAGGCTTCAGTGGCAGTTGTACTTGAATAAGTTTCTCACTCATTTTTTTTGTTATTAACTCTTTAACCAAATGTTTTGGAGCGCAAACAAGGAAGGGAAAGAGTTCTTGACGTATTAAATATTAGGGGGGGGGGGCAGCAGTGACCTATTGCTCACTGAAGCCGAACAGCCCTCCCCATCAAAGCAAGCTTAGTCCTGAGGATTAGTGTCATTTGGAAAGCGAGGTGTAGTAGGCCCCCAAAAGGTGACGACCAAGGGGCCCAGCTTAGTCCTGACCCAACACACGGGTCAGACACGCGGCATTGCGGTGGCCTTTAAACCAACAGCTGCATTCCACGGCACACCACACACACTCACCCAAACAGCCTAGGAGCTTTTCATGTCTGTTGAGGAAAGGAAAGTAGGAGAGAGTGGAGAGTGGTTAGAGGACTTTTAAGGTGATTACCTTACCTCACATGCCCTGGTCATATGTTATTTGCCCCTGAGAGAGGTGCAGCTGTTACATTATGGATGGACATGTTTGGCCAGCATTGACTGCTTACAGGAAGCTTAACTTAGAGTAGCACCATTTGTCTTGCCAGCACATCCCCCATCATTATCCTTTCTCTTTACTTTCTCCCTCTCTTCCTATACACACACACACAGGGTGGGCCAGCAATACGGGACACATTTTAAATGCTTATATCTTGGAATCGAAAAAAATGATAGAGTAACGAATATATTTGTTGGAAAGTTGACATTCAGGGGGTTTTGATATATAGGTTAATTTCTCTGGACACCACTCTGAAAGCAAATGAAAGACGTCTAAAATGTAACACTAGTTTTGGAAAACCTTTTTTTTTTACAAAAACACAGCCAGGACATTTCAAACTATAGACCTGAATTAAAAATTATAAAAAGGTCATTAAACATTGTTAACAGAAACATTTGCCATTTTCCAGTCAAAATGGCTCATGTTGACATGTATATGTGTATTGATGTATATGGCTCACACACATGCTCAGAGGGGCAGCCCCAATGGTGGACTCTGATAGATGATAGGTCCAGCCCCTTTGTGGACTCCAGCATTCTAGCATGGGTCTCCAGGGGAACAGATGAGTGCTCTTCCTTCTTCCCCAGTGCAGGCTGGGGGAGATGGGGCCGATTACCTTCCAGGCCAGTCTGGCTCCTGATAACCGTTCGTGACCCAAGATGCCCTCTCTCACATATAGGCTTCACATGCAAACATGACCACCACCACCACCAGTGTACATGCATGCATATACACACACAAACACACTCACACGCACACTAGTGGGGAACACAATTTGTTCCCCCACAAACCATCCCTTGCCTGGTTCTCCTATATTAGTGGGGAATATTTGTGCCCAATATGTGTAGGTTTTACTGATGCACACACACACACACACACACACACACACACACCACATTACACAAGTCATTCGATCTTTCAGATGTGTGATATGAGCAAGATTTTAACATCCTCTTTTTTCAAATTCCAACAACTCTTATAGCATACTGAGATATCCACTGTTTGCTGAAATGTCAAATGCAATAACCAATTTGCACCAAATTTTCAGTGTTTTGACAAACTCTTGGCAAGCAGCTCTCTTCACAGCCAAGAATAACCAGCCTGGATGCATTGAATTAATATACTGAATATTTTATGGTAAAAAACCTCAAATTTATTTTCATTTGTTCAGTCGAAACAGACATCTTTAGCCCTGTGGTCAGCAGGAACATTGTGTCCAATCTGCATGTCTCACGTTTGTGAAAACAGCCGGACAAAAATGTAAATGTTTTTGCTTGCAGTCTGCCAGAGGTGCAAACAAACAAGTGGTCCAAAAAGCAGGCAGAGAACCTTCCCAATCGCACGCAGTCCCTGTTTCCCCTTCCCGATCTCCAATCTCATCCAACAGAAGTGATTAAGGCTACACATGACCCCCATCTCCCCCTTTTTAACCCATGTTTGTTTATTGTGTGTGTGAGTAGTTTGTGTGTGTGTGTGTGTGTGTGTGTGTGTGTGTGTGTGTGTGTGTGTGTATGTGGGTGCTTTGTTTAGTGGTATCTTTGAAGAGATTACCTCTATCTCTTTGGCCGATTTCACCTTTAGAAAGTGTATTTGTACACCATACTTGTAAACAGTTCCTAATTTCATACAAACTTACCACTGTAGCTGAAAGTCCATGTCATTGCAAACTTCAGTTACAGTTAAAAGCTCACCATACTTCAAAGTGATTGTAAATTTACTGAAAAAAAAAATGACAGACCCACAAGGATCCAAGGCCCATTCTCTCTCACACACACGCTCTCATGCTCACAAAATTCAATCTTTGCAGTGTTTCATCTCGTGCAGCTGTTGACAGCAACAGTAAAACAAGTTCTAAATCCTCTCACATTACTCTTGCTGATTAGAGAGAGACCCCAGGCCCACTCTGAACCTCTTATGCCACTGCATATGATAACTCTTATGCCACTGCATATGATAACTCTTATGCCACTGCATATGATAACTCTGTGTTGCCTGTGCTGCCTGGGCTGACTGTCTTTAATTCCTATTTCTGCTCTGATGATAGTCTCACTTGAACCAAATATAAATGTGTTCCACTCCTCAGAGTTAAAAACTTTGCACATTTTAGTTTTCTATTGATTAAAAGTTATATTTGTAGTTTTGCATAGGCAGTAATGGTGTGCGTTGAGTTCCCTTTTGATTGACACCTTGGCCCGGCTGTGAGATTGCAGCAACGGCAGCAGCTCACGTTGTGGAGAACATCAGCTGATTGAGGATCAGTTCTGAGCCCTGATCTGGCAAACACCCAGCATGTCAGAGCCAGATCGGGACTGTCCTGGGCCCAGATAGGTACCTGTTATCTGGGATAGAGCCGCTCTGATCTCCTCAACCCATCTGCCGTTGATTTGGCAGTGCTTCATTAGCTGCTATCTAGACACCAGCTGGCAAAGATAGTTTGATGTTAATACAGACACAGTTAAAGAGGAGACGATAGGGTCAAGTGGTTTCTCTATCGTTTACATTCAGATTTAAATGAGCTTTATTGGCGTGACATGTCAAATAAACAACATTACCAAAAGCATAACAAAAATAAATAATGAATGGCATTTAATTCCTAATTTAATTAATAATTCTTTTCTTTCTTTTTTTCTCCCCGGTATGTCAGACTCTCAGTCCTTCGCTCTTCGTTCATTTCATCTCTCTGGTCATGCAGTGATGTTCCCACACACAGCACACACACACACACGCACACACACACACACACATGCAGGCCTTGCAGGCACACAAGCCACACATTATTTCCAGCCTCATCTCCCCACAGTGCGTCCAGCTCTGGGTTTGGCTGGCCGTCTGCAGCTAAAATAATCCAGCCCCAGCCGTGCTCCGTACAGAGCACCAGGCACTCATTCAGTAGGCCACACCCTACCCAGCTGACCAAACTGTCAGTGGAATACCACCAAGAAGTGTATATGTCTCTCAAGGACTCGCTCCGGCAATGGTATACCTGCCCCCCAAAGTCACTGACATGCACTCCTATGCACACAGACACGGACACACAAACTGTGCTCACTCTGTGTCTCTGTCTCTCTCTCCATCTCTCTCTCATACACACACACACACACACACACACACACACAAACACACACAAACACGCACACAAACAGACACACACACACACACACACACACACACTCACACACACACACACACACTCTCTCTCACACACACACACACACACACAAAGTGTATTTCACCCATCTCATGGCCTCAGACTGCATTCAGAATGTCCACTGCATGAGTTCTACAGTCATTTGTCATTTCTCTCGCTTCAGACAATCTCTCATGTGTGCTTCAAGAAACTCATTTCTCCTGCCTGAAAAGAGAGCCACTGGCTCTTTCCAAGGATTTTTTCTTTTCTTTTTCCCAACTCCCCAGTGGCCTGTGGGGCAGTCAGTACCACACAATGCATTTGAAAACACAAGCTCAAAAACATTCAAAGCAGATCAAATATTCATGTTTGCTAAGTGTGTCTTTGAAAGAATACCGCATCGTGCCCCCAAATGAATCTTTAACATTCTGTGAACACGCTGGTTGCTGAAACAACAGAAAAGTGTTTGAAAAATTCCAGGAAAGCAAAGCAACAGCTGAATATTGGACTGCTTTCAACAATGCGCACCGTGTCCCGTAGAAAAACAACATGAGATTTGGTTTGTTTGCAGCCACAGATTTTGGCTGCTGCTGCTGCCTACCCCAAGACAACCTGCTACAGGGTAATCCACAGGAATTCTCCTCTCAGACTAAATTGCAAGGTTTTTATACCGCGACAACGGGGCAGGTTGCGTGGAAACCGTGGTTCGGGATCCCAGGGCTCGCCGGATTGGATGGCTCAGCCTCCACCGTTCCCATCTGTCAGCCGGCTGTTGCCAGGCGAGCTGGTCCGTCTGGCAGTTGCCATTGACATCCCTCCAAAATATCCATTGGTGGGAAAGTTGCATTCATCACTCGGTAGATTTAGCTTCTGCGAATGGTTCCCTCCCTCCCCACTGCAGCCTGTCTTGGGAGATCTTGGGCTAAAGACTCTTCGTGGTCAACCTACCGGCAATGGAATGACTAGCTGTGAAAAAAAAAAATGTAACTAAAATATTATAACATTACTACAACATTACAGAGAGTCTTTAGTAACTCATTACAACTTGGTCAGTGCCATTTCGGGTAACAACAAACTTATAATAGGAGGTGTCTCTTAAGAGGTTAAGAAATACTGAACTTGGACTTCTTTAACTGGAATTTCACCTTTTTGACTTAACTCTTTATGCCGTAGTAGTACTTGTGACGGGCATACCACACATTTATTTTCAACAAGAGAGTTTTGTAAAGAGTTGTGAGAAGAAGGGGAATGTTATCACCTGATTAATATGAGCTGAATGGCCATGCACTACTCTAATGGGCAAATGGTCTTGTGGCTGAAGCAGGGGGAGCGAGACAATCAGATAATCTTGCATGGCTTCACTGCAGAGCCTGCAGAGTCGCTTCGATGGTTTTACAGCGGGACACTACTCACCCCCCCCCACACACCCAACCCACACAACCCCCCCTCCCACTGCCCCACCCTCCGCCCCCCATACTCACATCCGACTCCCACCCCCATAGACACACAAAGGCAGAATGAAGGGGAAGAATTCATCAGACATGGCAGGCACCCTTTATATTTCCCAGCTGTCTTTATGTTAATAATTAAGTAAATATCTCAGCTCAAATCTGGGCCACATGGGGATCCGCTTGAAAAGATGCTTTGGACCCAAGCGAGTGGCTTAGGTGGCATATGTACGTATGTGCGTTGGAGCCATGTGGGAACATGTCAACACTACAAGTAGAAGTGAAAGTCTTAATTGTCACTATACGAGGACAGCAACATGTTGCTTGGAGCAAGCCAACAGATACAGTACACAAAGAAAACAGTTGATGAAAGCAGCTAAAAAGAATATAGATTCTAAAATGTACAACAATATATACAACTAGCAAATATAAGTCAGATATACAAACCTACCTAAAAAACTACAGTCACAAAGTGCCAGGTGTCTCCTTGTAGTTGTTATATATGTTATGTCTCTGTTATATATGTGTGTGAATATTTACACACACATACACACACACACACACACACACACACACACAGGCACAGTGTGTTGCAGTGTATCTGCATGATAAAATAGTATAGCAGATGCATCACGAGTGAAACAAGCAACAGGCTGTTAAAGCTACAATGATTAACCTATTTGGTCTTACACAAGTTAGCATTCAGCCTCTCCCTGCGAGTTCAGTGGAAGCCCAGCCTTGTGGACAGCAGGGAGTGGCCTTGCCAGTTCACCGAGGCAGGGTTCAGATAGCACGCTGCCTAACGTGAGGGCCTGACGACTCTCGCATAAGACCTGACTCATTTGTGTCCTTCACTCATTCAGGGAAACAGCCACCTGCTAATGGCTTACAAAGAAAGTCTCAACATTATTCATGAATACAGTGCAACATGGACCCCTCTGATCAACCTGGAAAAATCCAAAATTATGGTTTTTTTTTTCAGAGAAAACACTGAAAGATCAATGGCAACTATAACTTTAAAATCGGCAAACTAAGACTTGAACGTCTAAAAAATATATTGCTATCTAGAATTAAGGATTTCATCCACAGGACATTTTAATGGTGCAATTAGACCTATTACACATTAAGAAAATCATTACTGAAATATAATCCCCCCCCCCCCCCCCCATAAAACTTTGGCTAAAGATTTTTGACTCTGTGCTAAAACCAATATTGCTATATGGAAGTAGACCCTACGGCCGTAAATAAAAAATTGGCAATTTGGGCGAAAAGTCAGCCTGAAATAATTCATTTGGAGTTTTCCAAGAACATCTTGTGTGTGAACAGGATTTGCCCCAACATAGGTTGCAGAGCAGAATTAGGAAAATGCCCTCTCCTAATAGACCATCACACTGCTGCCCAACTATGAGATTAAAGATGAAAGGGTGGATCGAAAGAAGAAAATATATGTGCTCATTGTAAGAATGAGGCAATAAAGGACCTCACCTCATGTCAAAAATACAAACATATAAAAGAAATGTGCTATATGAGAATTATACCCAGGATTTCTTATTCTATCAACTGAACGGCAAAAACAGCAATTTCTCCTGGGAGAAATAGATACATGTATTTATATACCTTCTGAATTTATTAAATCCTGTTACTTTTTGACAGAGCGGTCAAGTACTCCAATTCTACTCCAAAGTGTTTCCCCCCCCTATTTATTTCATTAGTTGTGTTTTTTTTATTTTCCCATTTGCCTTTCCAGATACCTTTTTAAAATCTTTTTTTTTTTTTTTTTTTTTTACTTTTTATGGTTATTAATGATTTCGCAACATTGTGCAGTCATGTCAATAAGGCTTTTTTAATTAGAAAAAATACACTAAATATCATAAGAGAAATGTTGATTTCTTTACTCTATTTGACACACATAGGCTTCCATATCTTTACAGGAAGCAACTGGCTATTGTTAGCAATGACACACTGCAGTAGCTGTTTTTAAAATTGCTGAAATAGCAGGTGGGTGTGATTTCATGTACTGAGTAGAGGAGGGTGTTTTACATAAAGCTAGGTGGGAAGAAGAACAGGTAGGACAGAAAATAGACAGACTGAGAGAGGAGACACAGAGTGAGAGAGACAGAGAGAGGGAAGGAGAGAGGGGGAGGGAAAGGGAAAGAAAGAGAAGAGAGTGGGATTCCAGCAGAGTCATCTTCACTGTCACATTGATAAGACAGCAACATCCCACTCTAACTCGATTAGGCCACCTCTCGCTTTCTATTCTCTCTCTCTCTCTCTCTCTCTCTCTCTCTCTTTCTCTTTTTCTCTCTCTCTCTGTCTTACCCTCTCTTTCTCCTCTCTCACCCTCCATTAATGTGATGCATCATCTAAGAATAATCCATAGTCCAACAGCCTGACCAAAAATTAGTGGACAGCACACTTTTACTGAGGCTACTGAGCGGTCACCAGGTGACTCTGCCTATCATTAATTCACTGAAGGTATATATAAAAATGATCATTTGTCCAGTGTCCACAGACATCAAAGGTCTTCATCACTTCCTTCAACATACAAAACCTTGGGTTTTGGGAGTGATTTTTAATCACATTAACATGTGTGGGATTCAGGTTAAGCTAGCTATTTCTTTAATGCCATTATGGCTTCGCTGGCCTTACCTATGGTCAATAATGAAATGCATTCCAATCAAAAGGTCAGTCACAGGTAAATGTGTTGCTTTGTTGCGTCCAAAAAAAGTGTTGACATTGCTGCTTAATCCCTGGGTTGATGGTGATTACATATGCAGTAACCCACTGTAGACATGGACCAAAGTCGGAGGCTATCTGTTCTTATCTATCGCACTATCTGTTGGATTTCCACGTTCCACACACACACACACACACACAGATTCAGTGTGGCATGTTCACGGGCAAAGCTCTGCCTATCTCTCTCTCTCTCTCTCTCTCTCTCCCTCTATCTTACTCTGGCTCAGTCAGTTATGGCTCCTCCACCACTTTGTAACGACGGTCTTGCTTCAGCAGCATGGCGGCTGTGACAAACGTGAGGAGAGGAGAGGGCTTACACCGTGACTATATTAGGGCAGAACCCTTTGCTGTGCTGTGCTGTGTTGTACTGCGCTGCCATTCAGAGGGATGAAAAGAAAGAGCCAGAAAAGGACAAAAAAAGCTTCTGTCTCCAGCATAGCAGGCACTCGTAGTAGTAGAAGAAGTGCCCAGCACACGCAGTCTGTTGTTTGCTCTGTGATGAGTACACAACTTCCCTCAGGGCCCGCCAGACATCAGCATCAGCCCCTCACACCCCACCCCACCCACGCTCCCCCTTTCCCTCCCCTCCCCCACTCCTCCTCTCTACTGCCTCCTTGTCTTACCAGCCAATTAAACAATGGAGTTCTGCGTTTCGTTTACTACTTAAGGAATTGGTGTCTTTGCTTGGTTTTCTTTTTGTTTTTTTTTCAGTGGATATACCTTGTACTGTTTTAGATTGATGCTTTTTAAGGCACGGAATTAACAGTATAATTCCGTCTAATGTGAGAATGCACTTGCATTAAGGGGAGAAGTCTTTTTTGACCAGTGCTTTTAATGTGCATCACAAAGCAAAATGAATATATTTACCCCACAAATATAGAGATTTGAATAAAATCTAAATAAAAAAAATAAAGTACAAATATTAAGTAAAATATTGAAAATATTGTTTGCTGCACAGATACATTGGTGTATAGGCGGCATTGTGTGTGTGTTGTGTATGGACTGTGGACTCGTAGATCTGCGGTTTGCTTGTGAATTATTAAGCGTGCGCGGCGCATAAGTGTATCCAGACGGAAAGGGGAAGGAAGGGGGGTCTGGGAGAGAAATAGGTCACTGTGTGATGGCGATGGCAGCCCAGGGACGTAGAAGTGATTCGGCTCTGTGTCCGATGGGGTGTTTGCGTTGGCTGGCGGCCCGCGCCATGACATGGAAAGTGCCTCTCTCTCTCTGTCGTCGTGTGGTGTGCTGCCGCCGCCGCTGCCTCTGCCTCTGCTTCGGGAGTGGGAATGGCTCCCACGAGGGACTCCAGGAAAACACGTCCAGGTCAAGAGTCAAAGCACAGACCGTCTGGTGGGCGCCCCACCTACATGTAATGCATTATGCTTTATGACATGTCATAGTAGTGCACATTTTTTTTACGGTGTTGCCGTATTTTTTTTTATTGTTTGTGCATAGACTAAACGCTAGTAACATCTGGTGTCTAATCGGTGGGATGAGCACAGAGGT
>CM059275.1:21042383-21281962 GCA_030347295.1 Setipinna tenuifilis
TGATTGGTTTGGCTGTTTATGTATTCAGCTGTTTCACGTGTGTGTCTGTGCTTTTCAGATGCACCCGCGTATACCACTTACATGCATTTGTGTGTGTGTGTGTGTGTGTGTGTGTGTGTGTGTGTGTGTGTGTGTGAGAGAGAGAGAGAGAGAGAGAGAGACAGAGACAGAGAGAATGTGTATGTGCATGTGCATGTGCATGTGCATGTGCATATTTGTTTGTCCTAGAATGTACATCTTGGCACATATGTATGTACTATATGTCAGTTTATTGTATGAATGTAAGTGAGTGTTAGTAGTGCCCTACATTAGCGTGTCACAGCATGTGTCTCTTTGGATATCCTGGTTGTGTTTCAGTTGTGGTCACAACCACAGGTAGGCTGCCATGGGTTCATTGACGTTGTGAGTGCTGGAACAGACTCCCACCACTTCCCGTCTTGTTTCATGAGGCACCTGCAGACACCAGGTCTAGAGATCTGGGTTGTGTTCTACTGTAGTAATTAAAAAAACGGTAGTAAATTTGTCACCAGAAGATTCTGTAATCATTATTATTAAAACATTCTGCATAGCAGCTTGTCTTGCTTTGTAACAAATACTAGTTCAAATATGACCAATTGCTAATAAACTTGCTGATAAACTTGCATTACTTTAACACTTTTTTAGAGTTGTTAGCTTAAGTTGTGGTTCCTACAAATCTGACATCTTCTTCACCTTAAGTGGGCAGTAGGTTTGTTAAATGCTCACATTAAGAAACCTTCATGACTGTGTCCTTAAAAAAAAAACTAGCAGCCATTCCTATTTTTTGAATGGCAACAATTTGTAACTGTTTAACTCTTTGAGTTAAACATCCCCGTTTCTCTTGTCAGTGGTAGAGTGTATGTTTGAAGCTGTGCCAGATTTGCTTCGTCGTTTTCCACTCTGGCAACTCTGACAGTAATTGCGTTGGCCATGAATAAATGATTTAAGGAGGATGGTTGGAGGGGGTTGAAAGGTACAGAGGAAGAGGTCCTAGTCTGTAATTACAGCACGCCTCGCGTCTAACGACAGGTGAGGAGAGAAGACGACTCGAGTTGACGACAAGGGCGGCTCGTTTTCACAGGCAGACGCCTCTCCCAAACAGTTTTTTTTTTTACCCAAACATTCCACAGCCTCCACCTCGGTACCCTTCCCTTTCCCCACATACCTCTTACCCCTCCCCCCTTTTAAAAACACACCAACCCCTCCCTGAGACATGGCATAGGTAATTTTAGGGTTCAGGTGAGGCAGGGGGGGATGGGGGAACTTCTTGCTTCTTAGAGAATGGTTGCTGTGTGTGGGGGGGGGGATCAAGGGGGGTTGTGGGAAGACAGAGCTGCAGGTGTGCTTAATGAGGCTTGACTGTGAGGAAGGGGGTAGGACTGACTGGTTTCCTTTACCTGTTAAGAGGAATTTAAAGAGGTCACATCGTTTTAAGAAACATCTTATCTACATCAGTGTGATCATATCTACATCTACATCAGTATCTTCAGACATGTTTCAATATGGGAACAAATATTAACTAGAAAAATAGTTTGGTAACTGCTCGTATTCTAGTGCATAGTTTTATTGTTGAACTGTTAAATGCTGCAATGAACAAAGTATTAATATCAGTCACAGCATCTCTGGTATGTTGTGAACATTGCTATGAATAGATTTCATTCATGCTTATAAGCATGCTTCTAAGTTTTTAATGCTATGATGCTATAATGGTGAAGTCATATCATGATGGGAAATAGATCATAGATGTAGAGCGTCTGGACAAACATTGGTGAGGAAGGAGGGTCTCTGCATCAGTCTTCTTCATGGATTCAGTGTAGCTGTAGCTTCCTGTTCTCTGTGGCCCATTTGAATCTTAGTCACACACGGAAGCTGACCGACATACTGGCCATACTCCTGACGCATGTTGCTCTTCCCCATCGAGCTACAGAGGTAGTGACTAATCTGACCAACTGTTAGCATGTGACCCTGCTGGCTTTCGCACCGCGACCGGCCTACATCGCCGGCAAAACTAGCCGCCTGCCGGAGCCAACCGGCCAGCCAGGCCGCTGCCAACCCTGCGCCCTCTGCCAAAAGTGGCGCGCAGGTTAGAAACGGGCGCTTACACCCTACTCCGCACCCCTGCGGCCCTGCTAAGCGCTCACCTACAGCAGGCCGGTGGCAGAGCCAAGGTCAGCGGCTGAGTGGGCAGCAGATTAGTGTGGATTAGAGCAGAGGGGGCAGGGTTGCACCCACGCCACACAGGAACATGCTGGGCACACACACACACACACATATACACATACACACACACACACACATACGTATATGCCCACACAGGCGTGCACACACACACACACACTCCCATGCGCACACATATGTACACACAGACATATGCATACACAAGCATGCACGCACACACACACATACACACACACACACATATACGCATACACAAGCATGCACGTACACACACACACACACACACACACACATACACACACACATAGGCGTGCACACACACACACACACCCATGCGCACACATACACACACACACACACACACAAACACAAACAGTAGCTGGGCTTCAACCTGACATGAATATGTCAGTGTTTGTGTGTGTATCTGCCTGTGTTTGTGCGGGTATCGCAACAACTATCGTGACAAGGGCATTGATGAACATCAATCGATACTTCTTCCCGAAGGTCTTCCCTATGCCAAGGTCATGAAACGTGGGCTATGAAACATTTCCTTGTGTTAACTTTGAACAAGTGCGGATGGTCCATACAGCTAAACTACAAACCTTATTACATATTGTCCCCAACCACACAAGCCTATATCATACCATAGCCCTGGGGATGGCATACTCTATGTCATAATAGACTAACAGACTAATAGAATAATGAGTATCTTCACCTGTTTGTGTTTATTGCATATGCAGCCTAAAAACAAGTCCAGGACAGGATGACTACCAAATACCACCTGCTTTTTTCAACTGCTTTATATTTTTATTATTACTATTATTATTATTTTTATTATTATTATTTATTTTTTTATTTTTTTTGGGGGGGGGGGTGTCATCTCTATCCTGAGCTGTTTTGGCAAACTGCTATCAATGACATTAGTGCGCCCCCACCTTTGTGGCAGATGTGTCCTGGTAAAGCCAGACTCAGACAGGCCTGCGTTGGCCACTTGTGGCCATAAGAATGCCCCATGGGTCCTGGCCAAATTCAGTGTTCACAGAAAACACAGTCTGCCACGCACACAATACACACACACACAGACACACAAACAGGCACACAAACAGACCGACACACACACACAAACACACACAAACCACAAACATATACACATGCATGCACACACAGTAGCAGGCTTAAGAACTCAGGGCTCCCTCTCTCTCTCTCCCTCTCTCTCTCTCTCCCTCTCTCTCTCTCTCTCTCGTTCACTCTCTGCCACATTGTGGATTAGCAACCAGCGTTTCCCTCGCAGCCTCTCCATTGGAGCCCGAGGAGATTAGGGGCAGGCTATGGGGCCGGAGCAAACCATCTCCCCCAGGGTTACAGGAAGGGTAGGGGGTTGATGCCTGGGCGTAAACGCTGCTGATGGGATGGTAGAGGGGATAGGAAGGGGAGGGGGTTGGGTCCTGGGTGCTGCAACCCAGATGTTGAACAGAAGCTCGGTCACTGAGATCAGTGCTTAGCTAGCAGGTTAAGACACTGCAAGGGAGAGAGAGAGAGAGAGTGTGTGTGTGTGTGTGTGTGTGTAAAGGCAGAGGGAGAGAGCAGTGTTTTCTGCTTGGCACTGGGTGTGTGTGGGTGCTGGGTCCAGCCTCAGCCATGGCTCTGGTTTGCTGGTGTGTTCCCCTGAGGTCAAGAGGTATGCTACCCCTCTCCTCCATTTCTCCATCCTCCATCATTGCCTCATCTCTGCTTCCCTAATACTAATTCATCTCCACTCCTCTTTTTTTAACATTCACAACGGACAACATGTCCTCTTCTCTTCATTTCATTCATGAACTGCCATCATATATTATCTCCCTTTCCTTCAATTCACTCTAAGCTAACCACTTTCCTTGTGCTATATCCCAAAATTATCTAGTGTTGTAATGTTTTGGTGTTTGGTTACAATCTTTGGTTACAATCTTTGATGCATTTATGTTCCAATAATACACAGTATGTACACTTATTCATTGTCTTTAAGGTACCTGAATGATGAAATATAAGTTATGCGCTTGTTATGCACATGATGTGTGTATTTTCCACATGATGTGTTTATTTTTTGTGAACTGAAGGCATTTTATTTTGTATGATGATCCTCTTGCCTAAAGACAGAGACTACGCCTGCTATTCTAATGCTCTGTTGCACGGTTCTCAGTTGTTCACATTTAATCTTTTTACCCATGATTTCCAACATGCTTATTGATCTTCTGCAAGCCTATGCTTGGCAGCACTACTGTCAGTATTGGTACAGTATGGGTACGTCATGGGAGGGTAGTACTGTAGCACTGTAGCATTGTTGAGTTGCCAGAAATCGAGCAGTGGTAAAAGGGTGAGAAGTTTGTCCCCATTTCGTGTCTGAACCAGCCACAAGTAATTACAAGGATTTCGGCAGCCTGTGAAAGGCTTTAGATGCTGGCTGCTGTCTTCTGCCTCCTCTCAGAAAGTGTGGGAATGATTACAGGAGCCCCAAGAGATGAGCTCTGTGCATGAACTCACACTCTCAATCAACTGGAGTTCAGATTAGGTGTTATCCATGTTGCACTCTGATTTTTTGCACAAAGGACATATAGCATTTTACAGTACCACTGGCTGTATATGTGGTAGCATACAGATCACAGCATAACCAGCAAGTGGTCAGCATTTTTAATTAAATTGAAATCATAGTTTGTTCATTTCTTCTCCTAAAGAGTGTGTTGCTTATATGCAGACATCCTGCTTCTTCACATGATGCTTTACATTCCATGGTGGAACACTTTCATCTCAAATGCATTCCTCAGTTTGCAGAAGTGTGTGAGCACACCTTTAGTTTCCCTTTATAGCAGTAGCCAGATGGTAGCTGCAGTAAGTATGTAGGTAAACCTCCCTACTGACCTCTCATGAGGATACCCTACTAACTGAGCTAATAGCCTTACTCTTAGCTCACCTGCTAGCTTGGCCTCCTCCCAATCTGAGGTGTGGAATCCGAATTGGAATCAGAATCAGAGTTAGAATCAGAATCGGAATCTGATTTATTGGCCAAGTATACTTACATACACAAAAGAATTTGACTTTGACAGATGTTGACTCTAGTATGCATTGGACATATGGCAGATGTTGACTCTGTAGTATGCATTGAACATATAAACATGGAGTGATCAAAAGACAAAGGTAATAAGACCTACTGTACAAGTAGAGTGGAGTATGAGGAAAAAAGGTGTCATTTCATTACAAAAGCTAAAATAAACCCAAAAATGTGTGTCTGTCCAGATGACATTTTAGCTTAGATGAAAAATTTGGGTGTAAGAAGAAAGCGGTACACTCTCAGAAAAGAAGGTACAGAATTGTACTTTTAGGGGTAGAAATGATTGTACCTTTAAACCACTGTTTTACAACTAGTTTGTACCTTTCTCGGAGCTAAAGAGGTACACATCAGTACCCTAATGTCCAAATATTAGTCTTTGGGGTACATTAATACTGATTGTACCTTAGTATACAGATTTGTACCCCTACTGTCACATTATTTGTAAACGTGTAAAAACAAGCATATGTTAACACCATCAGCCATGTTCGGGGGACATTTGGTAAGAGGGCTCATGCACTATAACCACAGTTTTAGCAGCCCTGTTAGGCAATGCACTGCACTATGGGAGTCTCTCTATCTCTCTTTCTCTCGCTCTCACTTTCTCTTGCTTTCGCTTTCTCTGTAGCTGTGTGTGTGTGTGTGTGTGTGTGTGTGTGTGTGTGTGTGTGTGTGTGAATGCCTCGCCCCAGCCCCCACTGTACTCTGCAACTGAAGAGAAATCATGCCAGACCGGCGAGCAGGCATCTAAAGCAGATCTCCATCTGTGCCAAAAGTCAGATGCATCCATTATCTGGATAATAGTCATGTTGAGTAATTCAAGTGTATGTGTCTTGTGAATAAATAAATAAATAAATAAATAAAACAAACCACAAAAATAATAATTAGAGCAATATTCAAATAATCTGTAATAATGGTAGTTTTTGTTGGGGTGTCATTCAACATTGCAACAGAGTATTCGAGAGAGGCAAATTTGAAGGATTTGTTTGACATTTTAGAACAAGAGCGGTTGTCAGAGGACAAGGCAGCGACTGAGAATGCTTTCACGGTACTCGTGCAAGATAATTCAGTGTTCAGTGGGTAAAATGACATGTTCACGCTCTTGCTCACATTGGGTCTTGTCTTAGATGTTTCCTAGTCCTCTGCACAGGCACAGCAGGGGATGTAGAGAGCGCTTAGCTACCATGGCTCCAGGCACCCTTTACCATGCCTAGCCAGCTAGCTTTAGCTTTGGTATCCTCATCTAGGCATCAACGTTTTCCTATGTCTCTGAGAAACGGTTAAGCCTCTCTCTCTCTCTCTCTCTCTCTCTCTCTCTCTCTCTCTCTTTCTTTATCTCTCTCTCTCTCTCTCTCTCTTTCTGAGAACACAGCTGCAGCTTCAATTCACATCAGAGTGAGATTTGCACACCAAGTTGCTTGGTTCCACTTGGAAACCGTGACCTAGATTCGGTTGTGCTAATACACACAGACTTCTAATGATTTGTGTCTGTGTATTAGTGGCAAAGTAGAAAGGCCTATGTGTGGGGATGGTTTCAGTCATGTGGTTTCCATCACCACAACTGTCATTGGAGCAAAAGGTGGAATAAAGCGCTTGTTCAACCATCAAACATGGCCTGCAACTGCACAGAGAATGAGGGTAAGCAGAGGGGAGGAGTGAGATTATTCTGATGTCCATGACCACACAGACGTAGGATTTACTTTGATCACTCCAGTTTCTTCATGGTGGGCATTTTGAGAAACTGTACGCTGTCTTCTAAGAGGCTCCATACCAGGAAAGTAAACCCAAGGCCTTCAAAGAACAGGAAGCATCAGTGTAAACAAGCAAAACATATCCAACAGATATCAACCGATCAACATTTCTTTCAACCATGAGGAAACCCCGGCAGTTTTGTCAGTTGAGAGACTTGAATTGTTTTTTGTTTTTTTAATTAGATTTTCATAGTGAATTGATTTTCATGTTTAGCATGACGTAAATAGCAGCTGTGAACAATAACCAAGAATCAACAAAATGTCATTTGTCTTTGGTATTGAACAGCGAGGCTGTTGGTTGGACGGTTTGGTGTCCCTAGACACTGAGTGACAGTGCTGCAGTAGCTTTGTGTGTGTGTGTGTGTGTGTGTGTGTGTGTGTGTGTGTGTGTGTGTGTGTGTGATGCAGCAGGAAGATTGGTTAAGCACAGGGCTGTTTGATTGCATTAGGGGAGAGTTTGTCTGTGGCGCCTGCTCAGCTGTGCTGTTGGCAGCCATACCAGCCTTGACTCACACTGCTGACAAGGCACCTGCAGGAGGCACAGAGGAGAGAGAGAGAGAGGGAGAGAGAGAGGGAGGGAGAGAGAGAGGGAGGGAGAGACAGAGAGAGAGGGAGGGAGAGAGAGAGAGGGAGGGAGAGAGAGAGCAAGGGAGAGAGGGAAGGAGAGAGAGACAGAGAAAGGGAGGGAGAGAGAGAGGGAGAGACAGAGAGAGGGAGGGAGAGAGAGAGAGAGGGAGGGAGGAAGAGAGGTAGAGAGAGGGAGGGAGGAAGAGAGAGAGGGAGGCAGGGAGGGAGAGAGGTAGAGAGAGGGAGGGAGGAAGAGAGAGAGGGAGGCAGGGAGGGAGGGAGGGAGGAAAGAAGGATAAAGGGACTGAGTGAAAGCTTCAGGACCAGAGCGCAGAGCTCTCCTCCCCACCTCCCTGCCCTCTTCCTGGCTTCCTGGCTGTCTCTAGTGCGGTGGTGTGGTCTGGTGTGGCTAGCGTGCTGGTTGCGGTGGTGTCCCTCGCCCCTTTGCCTCTCCTCTCGCGTAGCTGGCCCAGGGAGAGATGGGCAACTCGCAGAGGAAGCTTCCTGCCTACCGCTTGCAGCAGAGGAAGAGGCAGAAGAGGAGAGGAAGTGTGGGGCAAAGGGAGGACGTTGCAGGTAGGGCATCTATATTTAAGACGACGAGACCTGTGTGTGTGTGTGTGTCTGCGTGTGTGTGTCTGCGTGTGTACGTGTGTACATGCCTTGACCAGGGGTGTTTACTGCGGAAGGCTTTCATCATGCAGCATCTGACCACAGGAAAGGTGGCAATCTTTGAAATTCTATTGAAAACAAGCAAAGAGACGTTGGGCTTTAGGCACTGGCTATATTTGCGTCATGTCTCCTCTGCAGGAGGTAGGACGGGAAGGTTAGACTCCTAACACAGCCTAAAAAGTTCTCATCTGAATGCACAAGGTGTCTCGATGCTCGTTTAGAGTTCATAATTGTAACACTTTTAAGTGATATTTGTGAATAATAACTGAACCGAGGTGGAAAATGCTGTGTAGTGAGGGGTTTGCAGCTTGCAATGCACATAGAGAGGTCTCGAGACATCTACAAACTCTGAGGTGGTGTACTTTTGTGCTGTCATGCCTGGCTAAAGCCTTTGGGGACCAGTGCAGTGTAGGTCACATGTGTTGTAAGTTTCTCTTTCTCTCTGCCTCTGTCTTTCTGTCCCTCTCCCGCTCTCTCTTCTAGCTTTTTTCTCCTCCTCTCTTTCTCTGTGATGCTCGGATGCATTTCTTGATGACGCAAAGCAGAGCTCTTGAAGAGAATTGTTGCTGAGTAATTGAGACCAATTGAAATACTGCACCTTAGATGTGATGCCCTCATTACTGCAGTATCTGTGTGTGTGTGTGTGTGTGTGTGTGTGTGTGTGTGTGTGTGTGTGTGTGTGTGTGTATTTGTGAGAGTGACTGAGTGAATGCATAATTCTGTGTGTATCTGCAGACATGCACAGGTATGCGTGCAGACTAAATTTGCACATCGTGCACATGTGTAATGTTCCACTGACCTGTGTGTTTTTGAATTGTGCAGGGATGAGTTAGCGTACAAATACCCAGATGCTACCCCCGTCCTTTCAGCTCATTCAGCCACAAACTATCACTCACACCTGAGGGGTATACTACAAAGATGGTTAAGTGATGAACCGGGTTTTGTTAACCCAGAGGTAATTGTACACCTGTTAGTATCTTCCCTTAATAAATGCTAACAGGCTCTTCTTATATCTGGGTTACGACTACCTCTGCGTTACATAAACAAGGTTTGTCACTTAGACCTACTTTCGTAGTACACCCCCCTGATTTTGCATTATCCTGTTCTGTCTTCGTCAGGTGCTGTTCCTCCATCCTATTGCCATGCTTGTGAAAGTATTAAACTATGCAGCGACTCTACACATAAAAGCAGTCACGCGAGCACTGTTAAATGTCTTGTTTTTCAGTGAATGAATATCGACAAACAGTTTTCAAATCCTAACCAAGTTCCTCCTCTCACCTTTTCACCCTGTTCCAGTATTAATAGGGTTTGACCCTTTTGAAGTCACGGTTGAGCAGAGAGTGACACGCAAGTTCACACGCAGTGGGGTGCTGTGTGTAATGTGAGCAGTAGAAGTCCCTATTGGCTTTGTGTCTCTTTTTTTGTTGTGTACGCCGTCACGGGTTGCTCACCTCTGCTTGTGGTCAGGGCTCTCAGGATGATAAATGGCCGGCGGTGTCAGATGGCACGGTGTGTCTCGTCTCGGACACGGTGGCCTCGGCCGCTGACCTGGCCATTGTCTCGATACCGGGTCACGGACTGTGGGAACCGGTGTCAGGTTCTAAGCAGGTCTGAGCTCACCAGCATCTCAGGCAGAGGTGCTGCCCGGCGGGGGACAGGTATAGTCATTCTAAGGGTCCGGCGTTGACATGGGGTCCTTTGAGAACACTATTAGTATTATTGTTAACAATAAAGGGGATCAAAATTGTATTCTTTTATAGGCGAGGTAAGGCAATTTGTATAGTGCATTTCATACACAGAGGCAGGTCAATGTGCTTTACAAAAATAAAAGCAAAGCACAGTATGCAAAAGCATAAATGATAAAAAATGTAACATAGGATAAAATGCATAATGATAGAAAGCAAATGCTTAAAAGCTACATAAAAGATACATAAAAGACATATTGAGAAAAGAAAAGTAAAGAAAAGAAAAGCATAGTAATTAAAGGTAAATTACTGGCAGAAAACATCTCAAAACAGTTTGGTCTTAAAGGATAAGTTTGGTGTGAATCAGTCCATAGCTCTGTTATTTGAGGTCACATAGTGCTGTTGGCAGGAAAAATAATGAGAAAATTGATGCAACATACACCAAATTATGAACTAGTAGCTAAGACTAACTCAATAGGGCATAGAAATGAAACTGAACGTTATTGTCTATGCCCCTTTCAGATAGTGTTATCTACCAGTTCATTATTCTGTATATTGCATCAAATATTTTCATTCTTTTTTCTAACAACAGCACTCAGTGACCTCGAACAACAGGACTATGGACTGATTAACTCTGAACGTCTCCTTTAAGCCTAGATTTGACTCTGCCAACAGTAGGAGCATTTCTGATGTCTTCTTTCATAGGGCTCAAAATTCCTAGAGACAACTCTGGTCTTAAGAGCAGGGGGACTGGGCACTGGTGCTGCCATAATGTCTGACATCCATAAGGCCTGAGAAGGCACTGGAGACCCTGCCATCAGGGGTGCCCCTATGCCACTAGAAATTGTGGGCCCCCTGAAAGAAAATAATTTTCTTCACACACACACGCAAACCATATCATCATGTCCTCTGTGGGTCCCTGTAAAGCTCTGGTCCACCTGAATTGTCTGGATCTAGTCCCTCCAACGACCACCCGCCCCCCCTCACCCCTTAGTGGCGCCCCTGCTTGCCATCACAGGGCCAGGGCAGTCCACCCTCCCAGAGCTACATGGAACACATTCCCTGCTCATTCAGGCATGGAGTGGATGAGATTTTTTTTTTTCCTTCTCTCTTTTTTTTGAGCAGGCTCTCAGTTGCTTCACTAGATGGAGCAGACAGTGTGTGTAAACAGTGACAGTGTGAGGAGAAACAGACTGTTGGTTTTTCAGGCCTTTTGGTATTAGCTGCCAATACCACATCACACAGTAACATACTGCGTAGATAGAGCCAGCATACAAAGGCAGCGAGCTGTTTTTCCCTGTTAAATGTCGACCATTTTATGTTATGTACACAGTCCTGATGATATTTGCGGTTGAGTGCATTTTTTTTGTTTGTTTATTTTAACAAAATAGGTTGCACAAACCAATATTACGTAGTGAAACCCTCACCCTAACTATATGCATATGCAGAAGGAAAAGTTGTTTAAATAAACTGTGGCACCACAGCCATTCTGGCCCGATTCTCTCCCTTAACGTAATGCATTCCCATCATGCATTGCTCAAAACAGCTTCCATCTTTCGTTCATACATTACGTTACATGTTGAGAATGGAGTCGGGAAAATAAAAACACATCTTCCATATTGGGCTGGTAATTACTGTCCTATAGACAGAGATCTAGAAACTGACTGTAAATTAAACATGATTGGTTGCCTGGATACGGACAACTCTTGAGTTCTTCAGGGGGGGAAGCACCCCAAGCAGAATGCTAATGTGCAGATGCAGCACAACAGAGAAAGGAGGAAGAGAGAAGGGGAAAGGAGGAAAAAAAAGAAAAGGGATAAAGCTCCTCTCTATTTTCTATCATCTTCCCACAGGAGCCGAATCAATACTCCCTCTGTCTGTGGCGGTGCCTATTGCAGAGAACAAACTGTGGCTGTCTTGTTGTGGCTCATTTGGGCATGTTGGTTGTTTATGATAATGATTTGGTGCCATATTGGAGTGATTTTATTACCTTTGCTCTCACTGCATTGCTCAGTTTTTATTGCTTTTCTGATAGTTGGATATCCATATGTTCTGGCATATTTTCATGCTGTCATGCTCATTTCATTTACTTGACTTGAGATATAGACACGTTTGTGTATGAGATATTGACAATTTTGTGTGCTTAGCATGCAAGGGGGTTGTCATCTCCAGTGCTGTTATCTGCTGAGTGTTTTTTCTGTAGAGAACGAAACACACATAGCTGCTTTTTAAATCTAAATTCATACAAATCTTTTAACTAACAATTATGGTACCTGTGAATTAAACATACCTGTACAATCACATGTACAATCATTTGATCTGGTTTTCATGTTTCACATATGTACAGGTGTGTACAGGTGAATTTGCAAATTATATATACAAAAGATCTTTTTTTTTTTCAATATAATTTACTGTCAGTAACCAACAGACATCACTTTTAAGTTACTTTATATGGACTTCTCATGCTTTAAAGTTGTGTTGTACTGATATTAAATTCAAAGGTATTTAAAGTGTGTCACCCACAATTTTCAAGAATGGGATCTGATCTGTGTTGACCTATACCCACTCCGCCACTATATGTAATTGGTTCAATTAACTCAGGGCTAGTTAACACTACCAGCTACTCACAGTCACTGTACTCTCTCTCTCTCTCTCTCTCTCTCTCCCTCTCTCTCTCTCTCTCTCTCCCTCTCTCTCTCTCTCTCTTTGCCTCTCTCTGCCTCTCTCTCTCTCTCTCTCTCTCTCTCTCTCTGCCTCTCTCTCTCCCTCTCTCCCTCTCTCCCTCTCTCTGCCTCTCTCTCCCTCTCTCTCTCTCCCTCTCTCTCTCTCTCTCTCTCTCTCTCTCTCTGTTTCTCCCCCTCTCTTGAACAGCTGTGTCCAACTTGGATGTGGAGAGCAAGCTGACGTCTCACTACCAGGCGCCATGGCACCAGCAGCACAATGTGTTCCACCCATCCACACGGCCACCCAGCGTGGACGACCTCCACCGCCACGCCAAGCAGAACCTGCGAGCTCTCCACAGAGGTGCCCACCTAAGTGTTCCTACACAAATAAAGTCTCTTCATCAAGGGCAATGATTTGTACATCATATATGGAAGCATACTGACTAAGCTGTGTAGTGTTGATTCAGTAGAATAACACCAAAATAACACAGTACAATAACACACACAAAATAACCCACAAGATTTGTGATTATCCACAAGACAACGAAAAAACAATATCAAAATCTTTGTAAATTTTACTCATAAAAACAATCACAACAAAGCCTCAAAAGATTAAGGGAATGATGATAAAATTGCCCACACTGCCACCTTGTGTATAAATAAAGTAAGGCATGTGCATCCCTCTGGACTACCACAATTATAGTGCAGGTTAAATATCACTGTTTAACTTTAAAGCTTAAACTGCAAATTAATGAAATATTAATTTCTTTTGTAAAAAATAAACTAGCACAGACTTAGTTAATTAGTTTACAAGAGACAAAAGATTGTAACATGCACATTGTGCGTGCGTATGTGTGTGTGTGTGTTTCACAGACCAACAGCAGCGGCAAAGGTCCACCAGCCGAGAGCGCCATCAGGTGACCATCTCCATCTCAGTGGCGCCCCCTATGCCCAGCTACCCCTCACCACGGACCCTGAGGCACAGAGAGCAGAGGGCCAGGCACATACGCACGGTAATAACTCAAGTATCTCTTATTTATGTCAATATACAGATATATTGATATATCTATCTATCAATATATACGTATATAAATATATTAATATTAATATATCTATATTGATATTTTATGTCAATGTAAAGATATTTCTAAAAAGGTATTTTTGTCAATATGTTTGATAAATTGACACAAAAAGTCTTTTCTGGCCATTAGTTGAGCACACAGATCCCGTTGTTAGAGTTGTTACAGCTGTTACAGCTGCATCTTGATATTAGTCATTCTGAAGTTGTTACTGGCATAATAACTGGGAATGGAGTCATTTAATCACTTCATGTACTTTTTCCACTATTTATGCAATCAGTTGAAAGCCAGTAAGGTGCTATCAATACTCCTTAACCTAAAGGGCACCACCACTATCCCTAAAAAGTGGTTTTACCAAAGTCTCCCACAGACATTAAGCCCATATTACAATTGAAATTGAAAGTGTAAAACTGTAATGATGTTTCATTTAAATGTTTCATTTACCAAATGTGTCTAATTAAATATGCATTCAACAGCAGGAAAGGCCAAGCAGAGAGGTAGAATACCAGCATGCACCGAGACAGGTAAGCTATACTTCACTTATATGGCAAATATATAGTGTTTTGCGTTAAAGGGGTGTATGTCAAAATACTAATGTTTCTGTTATGTCTTTTAGTTTATAGTTTATTCATTATCAGTTGAGTATGTAAGTGTGTGTGTGTGTGTGTGTGTGTGTGTGTGTGTGTGTGTGTGTGTGTGTGTGTGTTTGTGTGTGCGTCTGTGTGCATGTGTGTGTGCGCGCGGATATGTGTGTGTGTGTGTGTGTGTGTGTGTGTGTGTGTGTGTGTGTGTCTGTATTGTGTAATTACTGTAATTGTAGGTGTACTTGATAAAGGAATGTAATTTTAATGTATAATGTCAAGGCCTTTTTGGTCCCAGTTTACCAACTCCTCTTTTCAATCTTTTGCACTGTAACTTACATCTGAGTAGGAAAGAACAGTGAGAGAGTCTGAGATCCAGACTGTACCGAGAAAGGTAACTTTACCTGCAAGGACCATGTTATTGTGTTGTCATTCATCTTTCAGTAAAATGTTAAGTCTGGTATAACCCATGTCATTTGTCCTTTTATTTAAATCAGATGTGTGTTACTTGTAGACATCCCCATTTTTATATAATTCGAGTAACACTTTGTGGACAGTGTTCTACCTAGCATGCCACAGCACACTCATTCTGAACCAAAGCATGCTCCTTGGAGAAATAAGTCTTTTTTTTTTTCGCCACGACATGTTTGTTTGAGACTATAGTGCATGAGACCATCCCATCCTTGGTAAAGTCTGTAAGTGGTGTGTGTGTGTGTATGTATCTGATGATGCATATCTCCCCAATAATGCAGCAGGAGAGACCTGCAAAAGAAACAGTCTCAGAATCTCAGCCACCACCACCACCACGAAAGGTAAACTCAAAATCAAGGATGGTCTCAATGTATTGCATGGGTCTCTGTACATGGGTCTCTGTAGCGTTGCGTTACGAAATATATTTACACGAGGCACTAAATCCTCTGGTTAATATTCTTACGCCAAGAGTCCACAAAAGCACAGGAAATGGCCAGGAAACTTTCCCCTTAGGCCGCTGCTGAACTAACCAAACTCTGACTGTTTCACAGCTGGAACAGGAAAACCAAATAATACTAATCGGTCACGTAAACAGTTCACTATTTCTTTGGCTTTCTCAGGTCAACAGGATCTCAATGCTGTGTTTACAACTCACTTGATGGTGGTTCCTGCACACTCATTTGTCATTGTATGTGCTGTATTTTTTTTGTTGTCGTTGTGTGTGTTTCTTCTTAAATCAACTCCCCTCCATATTGTTTTGTTTCGTTTACCGTTTTTTGTTTATAGTTTGCCCGAACACGTCCCTCATCCCTCACAGAGTGTTGTTTCTTCATCCCCTGGAGCAGAAAGGTATATTTCTCATCTGGTCCTTCACTGAAATTTGTCCCTTCCATCTTTTCCCACTTTTCTCTCTTTTTTTCTAGATGTTCTTTCCTGCTGCTGTTACTCTCCAAGTATTCTCCAACTTCTTTCCAGATTTTTTTTCTGCAGTAATCTCATAGCTAATTTTCGATCTTCTTTCCTTCAAATCTTCCTCTTTTCCTTCAAGTCTTTTGTAGGTGATGGTGGATTCACCCCAAATCATATCAATTGTGTGATACATATGTGTCAGTTTTCAGTCATTTGAAGGTCTTTGGTAACAGAAATTGGCTTTAAAAAATCTTTAAGACTTTAACAAAAGAACCTCGACTCTCTGCTGGTATACTGATAAAGTGCAATTTAAATACACGCTTTCATCAGTGGACCTTGCTGTTGCCGTGGGAGTAGAAGTCTCCCCCGTAGTGAATGGCTACCCTTGAGCACTGCTGTAATTTCTGAGAAAAGACAGACACAGAGCTTTCCCTAGATTTAAGATTAAAGTTGTTTTATTACCCTTGAGAGCAAAGTGACTTTCTACCCTTCTCTGTCGCCACCTCAGACTTCATGAATGACACTCTTGTGCACTTCAGTCTGTTCTGCATCTTCATGCTCTAATGAAATAGCCTCTGGAAAAGGGCCAGTGACAAAATCCAGAACTGGCGTTTTGCCCAACGGCTTTTACACCCCGTTTTCATCCCCTTCTACTCCCTCACTTCCATTTTTTTCTTTCTCCTCTCTCTCTCTTTCTCTCTCTCTCTCTCTCTCTGTCTGCCCCCCCTCTCTCTCTATCGTTCTCTCTATCTCTCCCTCGCCCAGTTTTGCCCCCCCCCCCCCCTTACACACACTCTCCCTTTCCCTCTCTCAAGCCCGAACTAGTCTCAGCTGAACTTTATATCCAAATGAAAAACCCACAGTGTTTTATGGGAATGGCAGCTGCAGAGTAACAGCTTTTATAGAGATTGAAAGTCGTAGGTTGAAAAAAAGCATGTCACTGCTTACTCTGTAATGCAAAACACGTGAATTTGCACATTTAGAATGAAAGCTGGCCAAAATGCTGTCAATTGACTTCCCCGAGGACGTCTATGTTTTCCTTTTAGCAGCTTTTACCGTTTCACATTTAGCTCTACGTGCCACCAAATGTTTATATATTTTATTGTAAAATGTATACTGTAAATATTCCACATTTGCTTGAAAAGGTTTAACTCTTGAGCAAAAGGAAAATGACCTCACTCAAAAATGTATAATCAGTATACATATATAATAATCTAAAACATTAATGAACAATAGGAGTAGGACTAAATATTGAATATAAAAATATGGTAATATCAGGTGTTTCTGATACATGATCCATACTGTGGCACTAAATTTGTATAGTTTAATTAAAACATGTGGATGTTCCACTAGTTTCCCTTGTGAGTCATTACTTTACAAATTATTTTGGTGGGACTTGCACAGTGATTATCATGGTCCTGCTATCTCCCACCAACCAATGTATAATGTATCAGCATTGTTAGCGAGTTGCTTTGAGATTCCCATCTCTAGTTAAAAACTTCCTCAGTTTAATACTTTTTTTCTCTACCCCAGACTGTCCCTGCCACAGACAAAGACTCAGAGGTCACGACCCTAGGTCACAGGCCAAAATGTCCAGTGCCCAATGTGCCCACCACACTGGACAAACAGACCAACTGGTCCAAGGCACTGCCTCTGCCCACCCCAGACGAGAGGTTGAAGAACGAGTCCCACGTGATCTCGTCCTGCATCATCCCCATCAACGTCTCTGGTAATTTAACTCTGGCAATGTGTGTTTATTCCTGGAAAATTTGGATGTGTTTTTTCATTATTGTATGTTGAAAGGTGGTGGAACCACCTCATACCACCTTACCAGAGGTGACTAATCCACCACCAGAGAGTAAAATGTCATAAGTTAAACCTGAAATGAGCTGTTGCTGATGTAATGACAGGAGTTTGCGTTTGGGCTCAATGGTGGCATATCCTTCTCCACAGGAGTGGGCTTCGACCGTGAAGCGAGCGCCCGCTGCTCGCTCGTGCATTCCCAGTCGGTCCTCCAGCGGCGGCGGAAACTGAGACGGAGGAAAACCATCACCGGAATTCCCAGACGAGTGCAGCAGGACATGGGTACGAGAGCCTGACCGTCTGGTTCTGCTTCGTGGAGGATAACAGTAGGGGCAGCTGTAGCATGTAGTGTTTTTTAAGGGCAAAAAACTTGTTTTACAGCAGACTTTAACGTCATGGGAGTTCCTGCTGGACGGAGATTTTAAGATGTTGTTCGGGATTAGATGTGGGTTTAAATGCAGAATCTCCATTTAAAATGCAATTTAACCCAGGACTCTCCATAATCCCTGTCTTGGACACTGGCCCTGTGTCTGTCATTTTTAAATGTATGACTCCATAACATTTCAGTAAACAGGAAGAACAAGCCAAGAACTGATGAACTTAAGATATGCACTCACGAAAACACATACACCCACACAGGAACACACACTACATTTACTGTAGATGCAAGACTAATAAACCCATTAGACCTATAAATTCATAAGGTTAAATTGAGCACAGTTACAAACCATACTGACATTACAGTCAACTTTGAATTTACTTTTTTTCCAGATTCTGATGAATCTCCTGTTGCAAGAGAGAGGACAGTGATCATTCATGCCAACCAACAGCTGTCTCTGTGCCATGATGAGCTTTCCATTAGCAGCCGTCTCAACACCAAGGACTCTGGCTGCCAGACGGACGACTTCCTGATCGCCGCACCCTCCCGCCGCCGAATCCGTGCCCAGCGTGGCCAAGGCATCCCGGCCTCGCTCTCTCACTCCACCGGGAACATCTCCTCCCTGCCCGACCGCTCGGACGTTATGTACACCTCCACCTCAGGGCGCCTGCGTTCCCGAAGCCTGCCGCGAGAAGGCGGCCGCATCCGGGACGAGGTGCAGGACGACAGCGACGAAGACGATGAGGAAGACGATGAGGATGAGGACGAGGAGCTTTCGCCTTACGAGGCTGAGGACTTCCTTCCTGTGCCTGGTCAGCACATGCTGAAGGACGAAGAAGAGAGCACGGACGACCAGGCTATGCCAGAGTTGCAGCTGGGCAGCCTGAAGCGTGGTGTGACAAGGGCCGGCAGCCCCGACCATGGCTGGATAGAGCGAGGTCGCTCACGGCTTCCACGCAAAGCAGACATGGGCAGCTGTGAGATCTCCTCCAGCTCTGATACATTCAGCAGTCCTATTCACTCTGTGTCCACTACAGGGGTGCTAGGGGGCCAGATTGACCACAAGGAGGACCACCAGTCCTCCAGCGGCAACTGGAGTGGCAGCAGCTCCACATGCCCTTCACAGACGTCGGAGACCCTCCCGCCGGCCTCCTCGCCCCCCCTGACAGGCTCGTCTCACTGCGACTCAGAGCTGTCGCTTAACACGGCCCCCCACATCATCGATGACACCACCGGCTTCATCATCGACCCCTACCAGAGCGACCGTGCCCAGACTCAGGGCCAGAGGTCCAGCTCCTTCACCTCCTCTGCTACTGACCAGATGGATGACGCAGGGGTGAGCACGGCTAGTGAGGGCGAGTGGAACTACGCACAAGACCAGCCAGAGCAGGATCAACCATGCCCACAGGATTTCAGCCCCAAACGGTCCAGGGAGGACCATGGTGGTATGCAGTGTCCAGGCTACAGAGCCACCTATGAGGGCTTCAGTGGGAAGACGTGTGGGGAGACAGGGGGTACGAACTTGCACTATACGGAAACAGAAGGCCTCTACGCCTCGATGCACTTTGATTGTGGTCTTAAGGAAAGCAGGAGCTATGTCTATAACTATGCAGCTGACAGTGGCACCGGGACAAACATGGTGCCCGGCCAAGGTGGTTACACCCAGTCAGACTACAGAGGCACCAGGTCACTTGGAAGGCAGTGTCTCTCACTAAGAAAGCCAAAGGCGAAGCCACCCCCACCAAAACGGAGTTCATCACTGAAAGAAACAAGCAGCATGGATGCAACGGACCAGAGCGAACCAAAGACACTGATCTGTGACCCGCCCCTGCCCTTGTCTTCCAGGGAGATGAAGCTCGAGCTGGACCTGGGTGATTCTGTGGGTGACTCAGAGATGCTGGGCCTCGAGCCGGAGCCCCGGGGGGCTTGGGGAGTTGAGAGCTCAAGAGAGGTGGACGACGCATCCCCATTCTGTTCTAGTGACACACACTCCTTCAAAGACGAAGGGGCCGTGCAGTCCGACTATGCAGACCTCTGGCTCCTTAACGACTTGAGGTCCAACGATCCCTACCGGTCAGTGTCCAACTCCAACACAGCTACGGGTACAACTGTAATAGAATGCGTTAAGTCGCCAGAGATTGCAGAGCCCCAAGCCTTGCGTCCGATCACCAAGGTCACTTCACCGTCTCACCCACCTGCAGAAAATGACTTCAAGCTGTCATCCCCAGAAAAGTTAGCAGGCTTGGCCTCTCCTTCCAGCGGCTACTCCAGCCAGTCAGAAACACCAACATCTTCCTTCCCTTCCGCGTTTTTCCCCAACCCTCTCTCCCCAACAAGTGGCAAACGAAAGCCCAAAGTCCCAGAAAGGAAGTCCTCTCTCTCTTCCCTGCAGCAGCAGCATCTCAGCCTAAGAGACACCAGCTGCTCCACCAGACGGGACCCTGAGTTCCCCGCCGCACCCCCCACCCACCTTGACCTAAGTGCTCTTCACAGTGGTCCCCCCAAGCCCCCACCCTACAGGATTCACACTCTCCACCACCACAACAAGCAGAGGGCTGCAGCGATGGCAGCAGCAGCTGAAGCCAGGGCTGCTGCTGCTGCTGCTGCTGCCGCTGCTGCTAGCAGTACAGCCAGCAACAATACCACTGCTAATTCCAATGCAGACACAGCCTGCTCAAGCCACTTGGCTATCACACCCACTGTTCTGAGGTCAGTCCAGTTGCGCTCTATCAGCACAAGGGAACAAGAGCAGTCCAGCATGGGCACCCTGGGCAGGCCCAAGCACCCTGCTCAGTACTCCGATAACAGACCAACACAGACCGCTAAGCCTCCTGCCTACAAGTCCCATGATGCACCATCTCAGGAGTTAAGTGATACCAGGGTCTCGTCAGGGGAGAGCACCCTACCTGCTGAACCCCAACCACAGCCACAAAGGCAAAGGCAACAGAGGCTCATCCCAGGCACATACTGGGCCATGACGGCTTTCAGGACTCCTGTGGACGTGACAGGAGATGATGACGACCTCATACCTCAGTTAGGAGCAGCCTACGAATCACAAAAAGAACCCCCTGACTACAGAGGAGGACCAGGCAGCTCAGGAGATCCAACTGTTAGCGGAAGTCTTCAGACTGTCGAAACGTCTGCCCAGACACTCAAGCACCAAGCAGCAGACACCGGAGCCTCTTTGTTATGCCTAACCAGCACCATGTCCCCCCCTGCTCAGAGCGAAACAACAACAGCAAGCTGTGACTTTGTACTGTTCAGCAGTCCTGACGAAGTGCCTGCCAGACCACTCGAAGTGTCGCACACTTACGAAATCAGCGACGCGCGGAGCAGAGAGGACGACTGCGAATCCTTAGGTGTTCAAGCCAGAAGTGCCTCCCAGGACAATCGAGACGAGGGTTCAACTCCAGACACAGAGGATTACTTCAGTAAAGGTGAGGGGGAGTAAAGGGTAGTGATATATATTAATACAGTGGATCTTCTGGAAGACTTAGGATGTCTGTCTTTGTGAAAACCAGTTTATGTTGTTGAATGAATGAAATTCTGAATTTCGAAACAATGTGTAGTCTACCTAAACTGTAGTACATATAGAAGGAGAATAATTTAATCTATGAAGGGTAGTAATGAGTTAAGACCTGATAAATGCTCTAATATGTGACTTTTTTTGTGGCAGAGTCTACCCCCAGTGACAATTCCACCTCTCCACTGACTGATGACACAAAGGCTGATGAGGATGTTTTCCCATCACCAAACAGACTGCGCACAACTGACGATCTGTTTGCCATGATCCACAGGTTAGTATGTTAAATAGGATCCGCTTCACAATCCTTTAAGTTAAATCTCAGAAGAAGTCAAGATGCTTGACTGAAAGTATCCCTAAACCTGAAAATAGTGAGCTTTGAATAAAAATTTAAATGCTAATGTAGATACCTACTCCCTATATGTTGGAAATCTGTCAAGTCTGAATTACGAAGACAAGGCAGCTATTAGTGAAAACTTACCACTGCCCCCAATCTGGGCTAGACTGTCTGGAGGAGATTCATGACTCATGCATCTGATAATGGGAGGAAGAGGCTAGCATTGTTCTGCTAAATAACTAGGTTATTATGTTGCTCCAGTACCCAGCAATTACAATGTGGTCTTGTAGTAGTTGTTTTAATGTAAGCCACACTGTCCTATTTGTGTTCTATTTCAGGTCCAAGAGGAAAGTCCTAGGCCGTAAGGACTCGGGGGAGTTAAGTGTGAAAAGTCGAGTGGTTCCCCCAGCAGCCACTATCCCCGTGAGCGTCCCCGTGACAACCCCCAGCACACCAACTGCCCCCGCCACACTGGCTGGCTCCCAGCGAGTGCCAGGGCCCATCTACCGCAACGCCAAAAAGTCCAGCACATCCAACGAGGAGTTCAAGCTGCTCCTCCTGAAGAAGGGCAGCCGGACGGACTCCAGCTACCGCATGTCGGCAACAGAGATCCTCAAGAGCCCCATCACGCCCAAGAGCCCGGGTGAACTCCTGCTGGAAGGGGTCAAACCCCCCGAGGAGCCTCTGTCGCCCCAGCAGGAGTCCTCCGCAGGTCCGCCTGAGCAGCAGCTCGCCAGCCCTCAGTACCCCAGGGCCAACACGGAGGGCTTCTCGCCCAAGGCCCTGACCATGACGGCCTCCTCCAGGCAGGGCCGCTCACGCATCCCGCCGGCAGCCAACAGCAGCCGATACAGCACCCGCAGCAGGCTCTACATGGCCCCCATGCAGGCCATCTCGGAGGGCGAGACTGAGAATTCTGATGGAAGCCCTCACGACGATCGTTCCTCTTAACCCATATTCCCTCCTTTTTTTAAAGACAAAATGAAGAAGAAGAATAATAAGAAGAAGGGTATTCCTCAAACTGAAAACAATATAATTTCCAACAACTTAAGCAGAAGAGAAAGAAATGAGGAGAGGAGTTAGAAACAGACTGTGTCATACACACTACACACTCTCATTTTTTAAAAATCATATATATCTGTCTGCCCAGGAGGACACTGTAGGAGGTGGCAATATCCTGTGTTCAGCTGACACATTTTATTATCTAAAACATAAACTAAAATGATCAAACCATGGCCAGAACAACTTACATCTCTGTTTGAATTTGGAGAAAATATCAGTGCTGTTTTTAAGTGTTTAGGGTTACCACATCTTTTTTGGTTGAAGACCAAACATAACATTTTTCAAGAGGTTTCACTATTTTATCAACCTCTTAATATCAACTGAAACATTTACAGATTAGATATCATGAGAACTAGGTCCATCAGTTCTATATCTGTTGGCAACTAACTTCCACTAGGTTTCAACATAATCTGAGGGACTTGAGCAATTTATATATATCTTGCATACATATGTCACAACTATATGCATTCTGCACTATGGTGCCACAAAAGGGAAGTATTTTTCTGTAGTCATAGACACATATATTTGTTAAAGGCAGGTGTATTGGGACAATCTTACGGTTGCCTTTAACAGTTTCCACAGGTGACATTTTGTTCCACCACCGAACATCTCCATGAAACTAAATCCTACAAAGTTACTACCACGTGCATTGTTGGGTTGTGGTTGAGAAAGATGCTGCAGCTTTCGTTGGAGAGCAGAATCCATGATTATGGAAGGTCCAGCTCCTTCCGTAGACTAGAGTTTTTATGAGTGATTTGAGCGACAGTGTTTTGATATCTGAAGGCCACACTAGCTTGTTGTGAAAAGATGACAGTGGAGAGAACAAACCCCAAGATAAGCTGGTGTTATACTACTAACATTACCATGGGAATGCTTAGACTCTAATTGATTCTTGGTTAGAACTGTTTTGGTAAGAAATTGAAAGGACTGTTTTTTTAAAACCTAAAATTCCTTTGCACTTGATGATGATAATACAGAATACCTTAAGAAGAATCCACTACATCATGTATGTCATGAACATGAGTTAATGAAGTTAAATACCATTGAAAATCACTTGAACTGACTTTAGGTCAAGGTGCAGAATAAATATTCTTCTCACTAAGGCGAGGAAGTGTATCTTGCTGATATTTGTCACACAGGGCTGCATTCTGTAGATATAGTCATTTTAGTTGTGGCCTAAAATGGGTTTCTACACCCCCACCCATGCATAGGCCACGCTACCTTCAAATAATTATCATTTGAATGAAACAAGTCACATAATTTTGTGTCCAAAGTCTTCAGGTATATAAAATCGCTGCATAAGTACCTTGCCATCGCAGAGGCTGACGTTACGATTTACGGTTGTTTAATAGATCTTTAGGAAAACAGTCGAGCAAAATTCTTGGTGTATTCTATGAATACCAGCGCATTGAAATTCATTGTAAGTTAAAGCCTGAATGGAAAGAACACGTGTCATGACTGATTTGATAAACAAAAAAATAGTGTGATCTGGACTTACACTGTGCTAACAAGGCAGGGGAGACAACAGTTTCATAGATTTACATTTATTATATCCTTTGCTGGATGAACAACTTTGAAACTGTTTCCTTGTTTTACGTGTTTTTGAATTTGTCCTAACTTGCAATAGCAGCAGAGAATTCTTACAGGGAGCTTGTCCAGTGTTAGACAAACCTTGCCAGTACACATAAAAAATACCATGTTTCCAGATGACTTGAACTTGATCAGTGAGTATGTTCTGTAAATGTAAAAAAAAATGTTTGATTCTTTTTGTACCATTGTAAATCTAGTCAGAGCTTTATTTGTGGGTGGTCAACCAGACAATCTAACAAGGCACTGTTGAATCCTCCATGGAGAATCTTAGCATTTAGAAGGAAAAGGTTGTATAAGGTGTTTAACACAAGCAAAGGTGTCCAGTGTGTTTGCTTGAAGCAGCTCCAGGACAAGGTCCGTACACAAAATAGCGATACAACATTTAGGAGAAACATGTGAAACCGAGGATGTAGGGTTGGCCCCAGTGTATTATCTCGGCATTCGTTCATTCTGCATCCTCTCCCTTCATAGATACTCACTGTTGAATAACTCCACACCCCTTACACCCCAACTCTAACCCTTCCCCCATACTTGTTCCCTGCTCAATACTGGTTGCTGTTTTTTTTGCCCATGACTCACGAGTATACCCTTACCAGCCAGTGGACTGTTGTTAAAGTGCTATGTACTCCATGTCTTGGCTAAGCTTGGATGATAGTTTTATAACGTACAGCTGTGCTAGAACGAATGGATTGTGGCTTAAGTATGTTCGTGTTCCTAAGGAAGTGATCAGGGGAAGGAAAGGGGGTCCCCTGTTATGCTTTTTCACTTGTCTTCTCTCCCATGTAATTACAGTAGTCAACGGTTTAGATGTCTTTATTTATTTTTGTTACTTTGAAAGAAAAAAACAAACAAACAAACAAAAGGAGAATATGGGTCAATGATTTTCGCATTTTTGTTGTCTAAAGAACACCCTGTAGTGTTGACCCTGGGCTCATATAAGACTATTGAATCTATTGAAGCTGTTAAATGCTGACAATATGGTAAATAGGAAATATTTTTAATTATGGGATATTTTAATCCAGAGAGTTATTTTGTTAATAAAGATAGAAATGACAATAAATCTTTATTTAAATTAATGCTGGTTGAAGATATTTGATATGAGAGGATATATCAACACAGCTGTGTTACAGTAAAAGAATGAACTACTAAGAACCTTTTTGAAAGTAGCTGTAATTCACAAACTTAAAAAAGCTACTGTGTATGCTATTGAAATCTAGTTAGATGTTTTTGGTGCTCTGAATTTATTCTGTATTATTGGCCATATTGTATTTCATTGTTGCCATTCAGAAATAATTCCTGTATTTCTCATCCTACATGGGTTGCAAACGATAGTGCTCACCTCGTGCTGACTATACAACAGCACTCATGAACTCACCTTCAACACTAGTGATGTCTGGAGAAACCTGATATTGTAGCACTGTAGCCATATCTGTTTACTGATTTTATTTTTTAAATCCCGAAACATCACTATGACTAGCTTTGCTCCAAGAGTAATAGCACTCATGTTGCCACTGTTCGTGCTTTTTACAAATGTTTTAGAACATTTTAAAAAGGGAACAAATGACTGGACACTTGACTGTCTTAGGTGTCTCAGTACAATGTCTTAATATAACATGAGATCTCATTCTATTTATCATCGTCTCTATTTTCTGTGCGTGCTCAGCAAGAGGCATCACAGTTTAGGACTGTTGTTTACTATTGCTGTTTTTCAAGGTACCTTGGAGTAAATATGGCTCATTGTCAAATGTCATCCCATTGTCTGAAACGTGTTGGCACTTACACACCATTTGGGACATTCTGACATTTCTACAGAGAGACACGTTAATATATTTTTGGTCTTTTTTCCTTGCTGTATCTTGAAGTTTTAGTGATCATGTGAAGAATCACCTTAGACTGTTCCTGTGTTGTTTTTTAATCTACATTTCACGATTCATCGCATCTTCATGGTGTGTGACTGGAAAAAGCACAGTTCTTATGTTTGCCAAAGGGTATGTACAGATGTGACACAGACATGAAATAATTTTTAAAAAGGCAACAAAAGAAACACGAGGGCCATAGTGTAGCGGACTGGCTTAGACACATTTCATTCAGGTGGAAAGCTCCAGTTAAACAGATTTGCATCCATTTTTGTATTTTTGTATAAACCTGTACATATATTCTTTTTAAACTGTTGGGGAAAGTGTTGCTTTTGTTACAAAAAAAAAATCATTGAAGCATACTGACATGATTTTAAAAATATACAAAAATAAGGAGGAGAAAATAAGAAGAAGAAAAAAAAGAGTTGAGACAAGTTTTCAAAAGTTTACATTAATTCCAAGCCTTTGTATATTTTGAGCTTGTGCTACACTTTTGTTCTTGTATTTATTTTTTAGTACACATCGTGGAAATCTCATTGTAAATCTGAACCATTTGCCAGGACCACTGGCTGCTTAGTAACTGTGCACAGAAAAAGGCCAATAAATGTGATTGCGTTGAACAAATCTGACTGTTAATGACTGCTGACCTTATGAATCCTGTAGAATGTATTGCGAGTTTAGAATTACGGTGTTAGACACCAGGCTACTCGGCAGGTGGCACTGTGGAGCTGAGAGGGAAAGGATACCATTTCAGCCCTGCAAGAACCCGTTCTGGCTTCAGTATCTTTTCAATTTTAAAAAGTAATTGTATAGATATGCACAAGACTTACTGTTGTCATTTAAAACACGTATAGACCACCTCAGATCATTTAAAAGCTAAATGTGTCGAAATCATGCATTTGTACATTTACTATCAATAGGATCAAGATGTGTCAATAGCTGCAACAAATACATGCATCTAAAAAACTGCTGAAAATAAATATTGAATTCAGTCCCATAGTCAAGTTCACATGCACCAAGACTCTCAAAAGACTGCAGTACATTTTTTGCTCCGGGCCCACCGGATCACTGGACTACTATTTACAACACGTGGAAATTAAGAAATAATTTCTCTTTAATTGAACTTGACATCAAAACTAGTTGTGAAGTTCCGGTCTAATTTTGTTGATGGCACTTGTTAGGGTGTCATGCAGCAATAGTTTTGTCCAGGCCTCCCACCTTTTAATGCTGGGCTTTCCGGGGTCAACATGGTGCATCGCCCGTCTTCTGGATCTTCACTTAAACAATGCAGCATTCAGAGAGGATGGTTTCAGACGAGCTTCATAGCAGAGATCAATGTGGGATCAGACGCATTCCTTCCTATTGCTATGGGCAAGTTCTGGGACAGGGAACTTTGACTTGGTCCGTGCTTCTTTGTTCATCTGTCAGCTCGCTTGAGGAAGACATCAATGACAGAGACCGCGGGTTTTAACTCAGAGTTGAGCTCATGTGAAAGCAGGCTGAACAGAAAACGTTCACAATTGCGTTTGACTGAAGGGTCAACAACATCTGATCCGTCAGTGTCTAGCTCTTTCTACGTTGTAAGTGCAAGAAATCATTCTGTGCAAACGTTTAGGGTCTGGGATTACAGATATACTGTGAAGAACATATATTCACGGTTAAGGTCTGAGAAAAATCTGTTTGTCAATTCAAGCACTTATTTGCATTACTAAAAAACATCCAGGTGTTTCCACACATTAAGGTGTTTCCAAGACAATGACACATGGGATAGACTTTGGTACTTTGATTAGTGTTAATTTCTTCATTTGACCACTGTTTTGCCACCAAGGTAATAACACTATACATAGGTAATACTCTAATATGATAGAAATCACTCAAGGCGAAATCCACCAATTCTATAATATAGACTGCCAATCGTTCGAAATGATGACTAGTTAATTTTTTGTGAATAATTAGTGGTAAGAATGTTTGTGGAGACAAAGCAAACAAGTAACAACTGACAAACGTCAATAACATAATATTTTAAAAGGTCAGTTGATGTCTTATTGAGCCACATTCTTGTCTAGATTTTTTAACCCTCTCACGCACGCAACAAGTTGCAGAAAAGGCAAGTAGGAGGAACATGCGAACCCAGTGCGAGTGGTCCTGTCATTACACTCCGGATCTCGTACAGAGAATGGTGATAGCTCGAAGGTTTCAGTGGCAAATGGGTAGACTATGATGGTTTATCTACCGATGCAAATTAAATATCCCACTCCACCTCTGTCGGCAAATCTTGACATTGCCCAATGCAGCAAATGATGATCCAGCTTCCCTGAACTAGAACACTGTAACGGAAGATTGACTGTACCGGACATTTGAACCAAACAGGGTAAGATAAATTATGTCACGTACTTTGTGTAGGCATATAGCTTAGTCAATAAATTGTCGGTTTGTCTTACAGAGAAAACCTTTTCATTTAGCCTACGTGATGTAGGCTAAACATCAAATCGTAAAAATTGCATTAAAATGATTAGCCTATAATGTGTGCAAAGTAACAATAGCCTATCGGAGTCGGAGTACATAATTGTCATTATTCCCTAGTGACATACTTAAGCTATCTCTCACGTTGGTTCTGTCTAGCTTTTGTGCGTGTAACATTAACATCAACGTTCAGCATTTAAACCTTGGCATAATTATTCCTAAGTTATTAATACACAACAATAATAATTATTGTAGCAATTATTATTAGGACCTACAATTAACAACGGCAACCATATTGTTATGGTTATTGTTGGTGCATGTAATATTATTATTATTATTATTATTATTATTATTATTATTATTATTATTGTTGTTGTTATTATTATTATTATTATTATTGTTGTTGTTGTTGTTATTATTGATATTATTATTGTTGTTGTTGTTGTTATTATAAGAAATGAGATCTTATACAACAATTTAGTTCAACCTGATCATGTAAATAGTTCATCCTTCCACAGTGCCTATAATAAACTTCTCAGCTCTCCGATAATATAGACTATGTCTCAAAACGATAGGCACGCAGACTCACTTTAATGCAGGATTCTATGTTAAACCTTTAGGCCTGTTTTTATTGAATTCCTTCAAATATGCTCTCTCTTTTTGGTCTTCCCGTTTTAACATTAAAGACAACTAACAATATCATTGACATGCCCAGACACGTAACCCAGTAATGCTTGGTTATTAGAATCAGTGGAATAGTCAGCCTGCTTTTTAACTGCACGCACAACTGTTTGTCGGAGGGCGTTGTTTTCTGTCTAGCTTTCCCCTCTCCTTGTTTTCTTGCAACGAGAGAGGAGGGTGGAGCACACAACAGGGACGAGAGAGAGCGACGGCTGGGAGTCATTATAATGGGGAGGTCATGCTTGTCTTGGTGTCCCCTCTCACTCTCCCACCTCAGCTAATCTCACTTTGGTTTGGTTTCAGCCCTGGCTGTATCAGCCACTACATATTTAGTCTTTAGTATGTCAGTGATGCATTGAGGAATATGTTGAGTTTGACAACTGTTGCTAACTGGCTGGACTAACAACATTATATCTAAGAGACTGTTTTCAGTCTCAGAGCACTCATCACGCTGCTAATAGAAGGCCTGTTTTAGCCTGAGGTTTTTTTTTTTTTTTTTTTGAGGTTGCAGTGTAATTCATTTGTGCATGTAGAGTACCAAGAAACACATGTGTGTGTGTGTGTGTGTGTGTGTGTGTGTGTGTGTGTGTGTGTGTGTGTGTATGTGTGTTGGGGGGTGGTTGTAATTGTATTTGATGAATGAAAGAATAATATAGGATGACCCTGTGCAGTGCCCTCTCTAATCTGCATGCATATGCTCAATCTGATTTGCATTTCCTTGTTTAGAGGAGGCTTACATAGGAAGCCTATTCCAGCATGGACCTAAGTGTCGATCATTACATATGGCTTCATGCCTCCAGTAAAATTGTGTTTAATGGGAAATAATGAATGTACATATTATTTTTCTCTTCAACACAAAGCAATGCTTGAAGACTCTTGTCTTTGCACTCTGCCTTTACATAGTGTATAAATACTGACCACATGTGTGACCTTCTTGGAGAAACCAAGCATGTGTGCTTTGATTACCTGTGTTGATGCTTAATTGATTTCTGGCACATGGGAACAGTAATCTGATGCAGACAATTAGTCTAATCATGACAAATGATCTAGTCTTTCTTCAATCATAATACAATTATTTTCCCCCGCTTTTGGCCACTGACCACTGAATCCAGGAAAGTCATCCTTTTTTTTTTTTAATGTGTCTGTGTCTAAAATGGCTGCGTTTGCTGGGATAGTGCAGCACATTGAGGAGAGGTGTTGCCATGACAACAGCTTGCAATGAAGGAACTTGAAGATAGCCTCTCTAACTCTCCCTTCTTGTTTTAGTTCTGTGCTCGCTACTCTCTAAATGTAAAAGGTTTAAGGTCTGTCCTGTCCATTCAGGTGTTTTGGGTTAGCATAAATGACTATTGAAGAAGGAAGGAACGAATTGCTCAAGACATGAACGTTTTTGTGTTTCGCTTTTACCCCAAAATGTTTCGCGAAGCCTGTCTCCTGCAATTAAATAGATTTGTTGTGGCTTTATAAACAATTGCAGGTCAGTTGGTCCGTGGGGCCATCTGGGTAGCTTACGGTTTATAGCCGTAGCATCTGTGCTATATCAGCTGAAGTTCGACTGAGAAAGGGTGGTGGGTCCACAGACAGACAGACAGACAGACAGGCTGGCTGACCCCCGGGGAGGGAGTACTAGCCTCCCCTCATCTGGAACCACTAACCTCTGGTTACTGTTGGTCCACCCCCCTATGACTCTTCCCCAAACACAAATAATTGAAAGTCTGTTTGGCCAGTATTATGGATGAGCTGCGCATTTCCCCTGTGATGCTGAACAGTATTTGTCATTACATTGCACAGCACAGAGGACAGAAGGATTTCCCATATATAGTCCTATCTTGCCATGCACAGTGCATGGAGGCACAACAGCATACTTTAAAAATGATTTTTCAGGGTAGCAGGTATTGGGTGTGTTTGGAAAAGTTGAATAGGAGAAATCTGTGCTTTACAGAGTTTTTCTCTCACTAGAGTAGAACTCCAGTGAAAATAAATCACCACTGAAGTCTGCCACTGGCCTTGTAGCTTTTCCAATTCTGGATTACGATTTATAAGGCTGTTTTATAGAAGATTTATTTCAGAGTTCTTGGCAAGCCGTTTAATAGATTTTAGACCAATAAAGAAGAATTCACAGGGCTGGTAGCATTATAGTCACATGTTTGTTTTGCAGGGATTTGAACATTCTTAAATTTATATTTGATCATTTATTACATCATCCCACAGCCTTGAAGGGGAATCAAAAATTTAAATCAAGTCCATAAAATATGGCTCTCTTAAAAATGCAGCACATTTGACAGGCATAATTTTAAGAAGTACATTGGTTGAACAGCTGACCATTTAGGCCTATAGACACCAAGTATTCAAAATATTATGTTTGGTAAAGAGCTCGCAGTCCTTCACATACCAGCATGGAGCCAGGAAACATTTTTGCTCTCCACTGAAAGCATATGCAATAATCCTTGGAGGGCAAATGCAAAAGCAATCATGTAAATAATTCACATCGTTTTATTTTATTGGAGGCAAACACGCACAGGAAAAACATTGCTGTCATTTGGGTTGAGCACATCAGCATGTTGGCAGATCTTGGCACATTTGCCTTTGTGTGTGTATGTGTGTATGTGTGTTTGTGTGTGTGTGTGTGTGTGTGTGTGTGTGTGTGTGTGTGTGTGTGTGTGTATGTGAGAGAGAGAGAGAGAGAGAGAGAGAGAGAGAAACAGAGAGAGAGGGAGAGAGAGAGAGAGACAGAAACAGACAGAGACAGAGAAGGGTTGGCTTCCATCGTAATCAACCACAGGCTCCTGAAGTCTTTTCAAATGGAAAGCTTCCCCCTAAACTACCACATATGGAATACTACCCTCAGCGTAACCTCCTCAACTATAGTTTCCAAGTTTGAAAAGGAAAAAAAAATGCTTTTTTTTACACAGAAACACGCACACACACATACACACACACACACACAGATTTAGTGTTGGATCTCCACACACCCCAGTGATCAGAAAGAAGCAGCAGCTTTTTGCAGTTATATCTTTATGATTTCCAAGCATTCCCCATTAGCAGGGCTACAGAGCTCTAAACGATGGACTCTTTCCCATGGGCATGATACATCTGTGAATCCAGACTAACCATCACGCTCAGATGTCTAAGAACCAGGGCAATGAGAACCGAAACCTCAAGTTGAATTGATCCAGTATGGAAGATGTAGATGTTGTGTGATGTTGGGGTGTTTTCAGTGACAACACAAGTATATTAAAATATCTATGGTCATTTTTAGATCCTAAAAAATGTCTTGGTGAAATGCAATTATCTCTAATCATAGGCTGCCCATCATGGCTTGTTTGCTATTCTGCCACTACGAGACCATTTCATAATTTTTTCAAGACATGGGATTTACTGTTCATCATAAGTGCACTTAGTGAGCTCTGTGCACTTGTCCTTAGGTCAAATGTTTTCATTAAACCTAAGAAATGCTGACCTCAGCAGTGGTATGGAAGTGCTGTCTGTCTGACAACAGAGACCTTCAAGTCTTTCTGCTGCACCCACCAAACAACTCTTCTTAGGGCGCCCATACATTACATTACATTATATTACATTACTTTACACTTAGCAGACGCTTTCATCCAAAGCGACTTACAAAAGGAGGACATAATAAGCTAACAGAGGTGTAGAGGAACACAGAGTAAACAGACTACACACATAGACACAAGGACAAAACATGTGCCCTTTTAAAAACCATTCCCTTTTAAAAACCCACTTCTATCATAGTTACTTCTGTCTGCTTTTGTCATAATTCCATTCATATTTGTTTACATTTGATAACTTATTCATTTATTTTCTTCTCAACTTATTTATTTCAGGACCTGCACAATCATCATACTCATGGACTGCACAGAAGATTCAAGCTGTGTACGGACACCTTGATCAGCCAGCCAGCCCTAAGAGTGTTCTCTAAAGCAGGAGTGTGTCAGCCAAGATGGAAGACCTAAACACTGAGAATATAAGTGCTCCTCCGCCTGGGAGTATTGACATTGTGGGGGGAGGAGGAGAGGACGGCTTCAAGAGCCAGACAAGTGAGAGAACCCAGTGCAGCAGTGTGGAAACTAAAAGCAACCGCTTGGGCTCACAACCAGAGAAGGCCTGGTCTCCAGCTGCTCCAGTCCCAATATGCCAAGCTCAAGGTCCCAGCATAGAGCCTTCTGGAACAGTAACTCTGAAAATGCCGTCAGCCATTTTGCCATTATGCCTCGGAGAGAGTACTGTGCTTCTGCCTGTGCACCTCCAGATGCCCTCAGGACCTCCACTCCAGGGCAGCCCCATGGCAGCCACACCACTCCTCCTGTCCAGTCACAGCCCAGGGTCCCTGCCAGTGGTGTTAGAGCAGCAGGTCTTTCAGTGTTTCAATTCTCAGTTTCTCCCACAAGGCGCTCTCTGTTCTGCACCACCGCTGCAGAACAACATCCTGTGCCAGAACTCCTCAGTCACGTTCTGTCAGCCCGCTCCCCTCGAGCAGAAGGTGGCAGAGCCGGCCGCTTTCGAACAGGCCGGGCTGGCTTTCGTTTCAAGTCCCAGCTTTGCTGACATTTCGCAGGACCAGTTTGCCTCGCACAATAGTTTCATGCAGTTTTCTTGCCAACGGCCTGGAGCAAATCCAACACAGTCATTCCCATCAAGTGCTTTACCAACTCCGCCATTAACTCTGCCCTACCCATACTCCTTCCCGCTGGCACCTCTGGTGCCACCTCCCACTCTGTTGGTTCCCTTCCCCATCATAATTCCCCTACCTGTACCTTTACCCGTTCCCATACCTATCCCAATTCCTTTCAGTGCCAAAGCTCAGGTGCAGAAACCAAAACGTTCTGTAGATGTGGGCACACAGACCTGTAATGGGTTTCCAAGTCCAGTCTATCACCCTGCTGAGTCAGAGGGGGGTGTGTTGGACTTATCCATGGTGGCTGGGCCAAGTCAACTGAAGCAGGAGTTTGTGATTCCTGAGGACTCTCCCCTTGACCTGTCTCTGGAAAACCATGACCACAAGCCACTCATTCAGGTCGAGTTCCCAGATGTCAAGCAACCTGTGAAGAATCTGCAGAAGCCCACACTATCTCTGGAGGTCGTCCAGTCTCGAGAGTTTAGCCAGAATCTGGACTCTAAGCCTTTGAATGGCCTGTCATCACTGGAAGTCAGCAGGAACCACAAATGGTTGGTGGACAGGCCTTGCAGCCATGAATCTCAGTTCAGCACAGGAAACTATGAGATCGTCAACCCCTCACCAACAGCCGAGGTCATTGTGGCCGTCAAGGATAGCGTTCCGGCCATCTTCCAGGGAAAACTGAGAGAGCTTGCTGGAATATCGCCCAGTACCGTTTCCCTCAAGCCGGATATGAAGCAAGCTCCTTTGGTCCGGCAGCACTGCAGCCCAGTCCTCAAGGCTCAGACAGAAACGGGTCACCATGACAACCCCAGGAGGAGCAGGACGGTGAAATTCAAGAAGGTCAACTTACAGGAGATACATATCCTCCCTATCAAGAAGCAAAGATTTGCTTCTTTCTTTAATGGAGAGTAGATGTGGTTGTGCGTGTGGAGCAAATGAAAACTTGGACGAGACTTTTGCTGCTGGCTTTGTTGGATAGGGAAATATTTACAATATGAATTGCAGGGACAACATCCAAGCACTTTCCATTCCAGGACATTTAGAATGATCAATACGACTTGCTTGGCACAGACAGTATTTAGTCTGTCCAACAAAGACAAAAATGACTAATGGAACTACTTAACTGTATCATGTATCATCATAGACTTTAGGTTTATCAAACATAACCGAAACCATCATGTTTTATTGACACATGGTTTCTGGAGAGGTTGAAACCAATGCTGCTCATAAAGACTTAGGGCCGAGTGTTTCTTCTCCGTTTCACCACATGGAAACATTTACCAACGCCGTCACCTAACTAACTGTTGCAATAAATAATCTATGGCCTTTTTACACCCTCTCCAGTTTTTTTTTTTTTAAAGGCATTTATCTTTGGAAAATAAATATTCCGCAATAGTGATTTGTCTGAATTTGTGTTTTAAAGTTAAAATCTGGTTTACTAAATGCTGAGTCCTAAAATTTCTTTTACCTTACAGTTTTATGAATGCATGTTTTCTGAGAAGTGGTCAGGATTTTAAAAAATAGTTAAACAAATGATGACAGTACAATGTCATTTCATTGACAATTTTATAAAAATAGGTGAAGAAATCAACAATTATTTTCATAAAATGAGCAGTCATTGTGTGTAATGTGTGTGTAATGACTTGGAAATTTAAATGCACTGTACACCTTTAATAAGTGCAATGGTATAAAAAAGTATCAAATAATCTGAATTACCAAAACCTGAGTATCAAAATAAAGTTACCAGTCTCAGCAAGAGTACTACACGGCTGATTACAAAAATGATACAGTAAGAAAAAAATCCTTCCCAATCAGAGATCTTCAACATTAAATACATTACATAATGCTATAAATTTGATCATAACAACTTAACATTCCTACCCATTTGATAGGCGATTGACAACAAAACAACAAAAGATTCGACAAATAAGTAAAAAAAAAGCAACAATTATATAAAAGAATATTATGAATAAATAATCACAACGTTCATCATTGTTATGATAGATGAGTCCATAGTATACGGCTGGAAGGTAGTCTAACTGAACAAGCTGCCGTAACTTTATGGTTTGTCCACAAAAAGCACACAGATATATACCAAGATCTGGTCTTTAGCACCAATATCAGGGGACATTTGATTTCCAAAGACTGAGACACTTTATGCTCCCCCAGTTAGGCTCAAAGCAATACCTCCAAGGTTTATGTGACAATTACTCTCACTAACATGCAATTTTAAACAAAATGAAAAACTGTCAAAACATTTTGCCATGTTGGGAGTTGTGCTACAGCCTACTCTTTCTGAACAGGAGACGGCCCTGCAAGGAAGTGTTTGAGGGTATGGTTCGTAGCGATGACCTTTGACACCTTTCATTATCACTTTTAGGTTCTCTAGAAAGGTTTGCTAATTTGCATGGTGCTTCATCTACAGTTTGCATATACATTGTGTCAAGTTCAGATCTCTGAGGAGATCTGGAGTACTTCTGTTCTCCCCAAAGTCAATGGTGGCATGGTGGGCTACTGAGACATGAGAATCTAAAGCAGTGGTTCTTAACCTGGGTTCGATCGAACCCTAGGGGTTCGGTGAGTTGGTCTCAGGGGTTCGGTGGAACCTCCGCCCTGGAATTTTTCATACCATTTGTTACAACATATCTTTGTGAGCAATCGTTTTCGAGGATGCTGGACATAAAAACTAAGAAAAGGAACAGACTTTGCTGTGAAAATGACATGTTGTTGTGAGTTCATGCACTGTGTTGGTTTTGTTATTTGAACAAGGTGATGTTAATGCACAGTTCATATTGTGCACCAGTAAAAAAAAAATCATATTTTATTTTTTACTAAAGAAGGGTTCGGTGAATGAGCATATGAAACTGGTGGGGTTCGGTACCTCCAACAAGGTTAAGAACCACTGATCTAAAGAGAGCAGCATCGGTAACATCAATCTCAATGAACCCAAAAGTGATCATGGCAGAGATGCTACATGACTAAACAACACTTGGAGATGGAATAGAAAAATTAATAGACAAGTGCCTAACTGATCACAACCGCACGAGAACGAGAACATCCTGAGTTGTATAGTTAATCAAATAAATAACAGCATTTACAACGTAACAGTAGTGAGTTTGTATGTAGAACAGGCCACACCAAATGAACCACTGACATGAAAACACTTCCTGGAAAGGCCGGCGGAAATAACAGTAACTTTGCCCTGCTGTTAAAAGCAGTTCTCTTCACATTCTGATCAGCATGATGACTGTTTGAACAGACCTGAATGTGCGAATGTGAACCCAATGACAGAACAGAAAACAATTACATACAGGTAACGATTGTTTCTTTACCCTTATTTTTAACTTCCAGAATCTTTCAGGTGAACATTTTTACAGTCTACACAAAAACACAAAGTATGTTTACTTTTTTTTGGTTTATATATTGAAAGAGATTCTTCACTTTAACTTTTTTTTTTTACACATATATTATTTTACAACCTATGGTTTTGCATTGATCTTGAATAGATGTTTCCAGTCATTGTCCAAACAGCAGCAGAAAAGCTTACCATGAAAATAAACACACACTAGAAACATTGTACAGATATCTTCCCCTACGGACTCCATTGTCTTTTTGACATGCAATAATACCCAGTAAGCACCTCCAGAAACCCCATACCATATCCATGCTGGACTACAGCACACAAAACAAACCACTTTGGAAAAAGCAGTTGCTCAGAAGTCTGGTTCAGTTTGACACAAATTATACTTCACAATCTAATTTAGTACCTTGTGAAATCAGAGTAAAGCTTACAGAATTGTCCTTCTTCTTCATCAATGTTTGGAAAGTAATCATTTGTGTAACTCAAATTATAGGATCGAAAGGATCGGTGTTCCTCTATGTACAGACAGCAGAAGGTCGTATGCATAAAACACATCAGACTAATATGAGAGCATCCTTTGGGCTTCAGCTTACTCCGTTTCATGTCAACAGTCCCCTCCATTTGTGTGCTTGAGTGATCATGAGGTAACGTGGTCTCTGCAGTCGCTGGAAGTATGGAAGAAGGCCTGAGCCTTAAAAAAAAAAAAAAAGACACTTGGCAGAAGATATGATGTTCAATCCGAAAAGTCCCAGCTGGTATATGATCCTCCTGGGTGTCAATGTTCAATCCTCAGCAAATCAGCTTAGGCCATGTTTTTCGTGTGTGCACGTGTGTATGTACGTGTCAGTGTGTAGTGTGTGTGTGTGTGTGTGTGTGTGTGTGTCCACTCCCATCCTTCTAGGGCTTGATCTGCTTGAGTTTCTCTATGTGGTGGCAGAGCTTGAGGGCAGGGCCCAGTTTGAGGCCCATGTACTTCATGATCATGTCACTGCGCAGGAGCAGCAAGGCTTTCCCGTCTATCTCCTGAGGGGAAAAAACATAATGTTTTCTGTCAGACGTCACAAAATACACCACACGGAAAGATGAATTATCGGTGACACAGAGTACGTGAGCAATCGATAGCTTTCAAAACTAATTACCTCAGTATATTAAATATCAAGTATCAGTTCTTATCAAATATTCAAGTATATTAAATATCAAGTATCAGTTCTTTTAAGTCTTAAAAGGCTGCTGAGTGAGAAATGGTTTTTAAACCCAGCTACAGGTCTATTTTAAAGTGGACTGACCATCGTAAAAGATTTTCTTTGATAATCCTGACAATTTTTCTGCAGGGGTGAATTTACAATAAACATGGTTAAAAGGTTTTACATGGTGTAAAGGTTATTATACATTGTGATGTCTCTTTTGATCCTTAATCCTTAACAGTGCTGATATATAAATACTGCAAGTGACAGATTCTCAAACATATAAAATTAACTTGACAGTACTTTTAAATCATTCTTAACAGATTTTGTTGTAGTTTTCCATTTAGCATTTAAATGTACCATAGCTAAAATCTAAACTGAGAACCTAGATTGCCACTACCATATATACACAAGAGCCCTTGAAAGCGTTGAAATGGAAGTAAAGTATATAATGCTTAGACAGCTCCGTTCTAAAAGAGCTAGCTGCTCAAAACTGCTATGCCACATCAGTCAAATGAGTAGTATACATTTCAGTCTCATTCATCCATGATAAGATAAGAAACTGACAAGAGGGTCATGGAAGAACATGGTACGTTCCCTCATTTTCCCTCTCTCTCTCTCTCTCTCTCTCTCTCTCTTTCTCTTTCTCTCTCTCTCTGTCTCACTCTCTCTCTCTGCCTTTCCCTCCCTCCATCTTTCTCCTCCTCTGCATGGGGCTGATGTTCCCCAGGCAGGCAGAGGGGCAGGCAGGTGAAGCATAAACAGAGACAGCAGCTAGTAGGGCTGGAGACAGGAGGCTTCCTGACTCCAACTGAGACGTAAATAAGAGGATGGTGGGGGGTGGGTGAAAGAAGGTGGGGGCGGTGGGTGGATGAAGGTGGGGTGCGGCCAAAGCAGAGGAAGGCTGCAGCAATGGAGTGGAGTGTTCCTCTCCATTGCTAAACATTAATACATATTCAAAGTGCTAAAGGTAAGTGGGCATGTGTTAAAGGTAATTTTGATCCCTTTCTATTATTAATAATAGCACAGGAGTTGATTGTGATTGCCGAATGATTGTGAGTGGGAGAAATATGGAGATGGAGATGCAGTAATAACACTAATCTAATTATTATCTTACTATTAAACTCTAACATTTATCTGTTTGTGAGCCCCTTTTTCCCCATATGTATTAACAACAACTGACAATGGCCAATGACAATAAACAATGGCCACCATGTGTCTATGACCCTGGGGGAGAGGTGTCATTAGTGTAATCTCTCTGGGCAAATGTCACTCACGTGTTTTCTGAAGAGCTCGGCGTGGGGGCCCAGAGCCTGTGGGTCGGCATCGCGCACAAACTGCATGACCTCCTCGATGCTCCAGGAGGAGGGGCTGCCGCTGGGAGACCTGCTGGCCGACTCATGCTCCACCTTCTGGTGCTCAGGGCCTGTGGTGGAGCTGGCTGCTACAGGTGTGGGAGGGAGGCAGGGAGAGAGAGAGAGAAAGAGAGGGGACGGGAGAGGGAGTGGGGGGGGGGGGTATGGAGAAAGAGGGGAGAGGCAGACAGAGAGGGGGACAGTGAGAGACAGAGACAGGGAAAGAAAGATACATAAAGAAACAGAGCAAGAGACAGAGGCAGAGCAACCAAGAGAGACAGACAGAGATGGAGGGAAAAAGAAAAGGAGAGAGAAAGAGAGAGGGAAGGAAAGATATGTAAAAATTATTTTTAGTTCAAAGTGCACCAATTTACCATCGCAAACTCTGCTGACATGTATGCTGACTTGACAAAGGTGAGGGTGAAATATAAAAACAACTCTAGCAGACAGCACATTTCTACAGACAAACTTCTCCACCAGGGGGCAGCCCTGCACATAAATGAGAATGGTGCTATGTTTCTGGAGAAGGAGGCGGATGTCACTCCAGATCAAGCTGAACAATTGCACTTTTGATCCTTCTGCCATCCGCCCCCGCGCTGAGATCATCAGGAGATACGTTAAGATGCCTCCCGGTATTCTGTGGTGATAATGAACCATCGAAATGCCTCAAATAATCCCGTGATCGCAATTTGGCCTTCCTAATACCCGTCTATAGCTCATTCTGAGAGAGGGGTATTTTTGGGGGCTGTCTTTATAATTAAACAAAAGGGCGCTCTCTAAATTAAGACTGCTGCCAACACGATTTTCTTCTGGGTCTTGATCTTCAAACAGGGCGTCATTCAATCCTCCAGCAGATGGTTAAAAGGTGTGTCAACGCCCACAGAGTCTCAATCTGTCAATCATTACCAAATACACTGGCATACAGACCTACCAAATAAGGCCTGACTCACACACGCTACACACACACACACACACACACACACACACACACACACACACACACACACACACACGCACACGCACACGCACACGCACACGCACGCTGATGTTATATACCCACCCAAAAAAGTACATCTACATAATAAAGATAACACTACAGTACACAAACTACGCAACAAGCTGGAATCTAGTCAGTAGTGCCTTAGGCTGATATCTTCTCTTTCTCATGCACACACACACACACACACACACACACACACACACACACACACACACGCAAACAAAGGTGGAGATTCTGGCTTAAGAATATAAAAAGCTTGCCATGTTTTCTTACTGCCTGTGTACTTATTACACTATTTAGCTGACCTACTTGTCTGATGAGCTGTGTGCTGGTTCAAAAAATGGTATGTTTAGATATTCAGATATGTGAAAGGGTTTTTTTCTTCTGAAGCCAGGATGTCCACCTTGGCACCTACACCACATAACGTTAACAGGCACAGACACATGCACAAACACGCGCACACAAGCACATGCACGCGCACACACACACACACATGCAAACCTCATCTACACACATTTCAGATGTGTATACGCTAATACATCCTAAACTAGCCAACCAACCAGGCTGATAGACTGACAGACAGACAGACAGACAGACAGACAGACAGACAGACAGACAGACAGACAGACAGACAGACAGGGCTGAAGAGGGAGTTCCAGTAAAGTCTCTTACTCTGCGTACCTTCCACTTGTCTGTGCATGCGCGTGGCGGGGGTGTTGGACGAGAGGCGACGCAGGACGGGCGGGGTGCCCGGCGACGAGTACATAGCGCCCCCTGCGGACGGGGGCCGGTACTCCGACGAGCTCCGCAGCGCCTGGGGACGCGGGGACATGCCGTTGGGCGTGGCGTCCATGGAGTAGCTGGGGGACTGGTGGTCCGAGGCCGTGCCGTTCTCGCCGTTAGCAAGCGTCTCTGCTGACCCAGAGAGAGAGAGAAAGAGAGAGAGAGAGAGAGAGAAATGAGGACAGTAAACATGGAGAAGGCAAACATACCAGTAGAGGTGGACAAACTGGCTTGAGAAATTAAAGAAAGAGATGTCCAGCCATGTACTCCTTCTGCCTGTGCTCTTAACACAGATGATTACACCTAAAGGTGAATTTAGGTGAACTACCTGTCTGAAAAGATGTGTCAATTAGGATCAGATGGATTAGTGAATTAGCTGCAACAAATATGTGGCAGGCCTTTTACTTTCTGGACCTGAGATGTCCCACTCTGCATACCAAGTAAAAGCCTTGCCACATTTTTTTAACCCAACCATGTTGTCAATCAGCTGATCCTAATGAGCACATCGGTAATATCCCCTGAGTTAAGTACACAGGCAGAATGAAGACATCTTCACAAATACAGGTAAACCAGTGATAAGCAGCCTGTCTTCAGAAGCTACAGTCCAAATACCACATATTATTTGCTTCAGCCATTCACTACACTTCTCAGCCAGGCAGAAGAGTCAACCAGTAAAACCACCTGCATTAACTACACAGGTAGAACCAGGTAATTTACAATATGTGTTGCTGGATTGTAGCTTCTAAATCCAGGATGCCCATTACTGCGGATAACTACTCAAGGGTACCTACAGAAAAAAAAACACACACACACACATTTCAATTCCACTTTGCTGGTCCTCAGTTCACATATATGTTACTGCATCCCGTACCGCATCAGCCAATTACAAGGAAACAGCACAGCGACATGCCACAGCTGAGCGATTCCCCTTTTAAGAGCCGGACTTAAGGCAGGTGATCAATTGTTACACAATGTTTTTTAATGCTTAATTAATGAACAGCGGGCTGGGCTGACGGGTGCATTAGTGAGAGTTCTCAATCACGGTGCCCAGATAGGCATGTCATGGGGGGGAAGGGCCGCCGGTGATGTCAGAGCAGTAAGCATGACCGGACAGGAGCAGCGTCTGACGCGGGCAATTAACTGAAGTGCTCTGCCCAGTCAATCACAGGGCACGCAGTTACACACACACACACACACACACACACACACACACACACACACACACAAGAGATCCCAGACAAAAGAGGAAACACAGACGAGCGCAGTGGCGCAACCGCAACCTCCTCGGTATCTACCTGTCCCGGACACAGCTCTCATGATTTAATAATGAAACACTTGACTGGGCTTGGATCAAAAGTTCACTTAGTACCCAATTAAGTGACATACAGTAACATGCTGAGGCAGGTCACAAGACAAAACTGCCTCTTAAAAAGCATCCGGCGCTGAATAGCCTAGATTGGGCAATGCCTGGGATTAGGATTAACTCTGATGACAAATCAATCACTATGTGTCTAATATGGCAGACCTAAATCACACCTGACAAGTCAAACCTCAAAAGCTGCATGTCTTATATTTGTGTGAGGCCCTCATGGTTTCCCAGGAGAAGGAGGGGTGTAGGGTCACGGTAGGGTCACCCATGTTGGACATGACCAGACCAGACTAAAGATCACCTTCTCCTGAGTTAAAAAAATTGTTATTGTGCAAAGCTAACATGCCTACTTAGGCTAAAAAACAAACAAAAAAACACCACACAGGCATTCATAAAAATACAACCGATAGCCCTGGCTTATTCTCCACAGGAGGTAACAAGGCTTGAGAAGAAGAAGCTTAAGAAGAAACCACACAGAAGCGACCATAGCATAGCGTAGCATAGCATAGCATAGCATAGGGCAGGGTACCTTCTGAGGGCTGGAGTTTAGGGGGCAGGGGGTCTGAGTATGAGGTGGACTCGCTGGCAAAACGTTGCAGGCCCCTGGCTAGCGATAAGGCCTCCGTGGTCTCCTCTTTGACTGTGGAGGGGAGAGGAACTGGCATTACGTACTGCTCTCAGTTCACAAGTTAGCAGTGCTAAAGCTGCCTTGTATCAATCAATGCTCGGGAAAAAATGACGATATATACACTGGAGATACATACTGGATTGTGTCCAAAAGCCAGCGTGCAAAGATGGAAATACAAGAAAGTTTTTTTTAATCAACAATTGCAACAAAATCAACTTCTTGGCATCATGGAAAAAATGTGTGAGGCTGTTCCTAAGACGTATAGTTTCCTTACACTAACAAAAAATGTCTCAACAAATAAAAGTTAAAAGTTATGTACTACAATGCTGAGGTGGACATCCAAGGTTCAAAAAAATCCCACTACATATTTGTTCCAGCCAATTCGTTTAATTAGTGAAATCATCTATGTTGAGAGAACAAGCAGCAGAATTACATGGCAGGACTTTTGTTTCCTGGAATGTCTGCCCCAGCTAGATTATTAAATTACGTTTAAAAAAAGTCTTACTGGTGATGGTGGCTTATTTAAATAATGACGGGACTTTGAAAGAAACCCGATGAAATGTATACAATTACAAAACATCAAGCTAAGTTTCAGTAAGAGCTAAATATTTTAGAGCATTGAGACAATGCACATGATACCATTTGGCTAACAGCATCCTCTCTCTGGTTTATGTATACACTTTGCCAACTGCTTAAGCCTATACACTTGGCAAAGTAATTGAGACACACTGGGGCATGCATGCACCCTACAAAGACACACACACACACACACACACACACACACACACACACACAAACACACACACACACACACACACACACACACACACACAGACTCACACACACACAGACTTACACACACTCACACACACACACACAAACACTGACACACATACTGACACACACACACACACACACACACACATACACACACACAAACACATACGCACCTGTCTTCCTGTCGTAGGCGGAGTGTGAGGGCGAGGAGGCGGAGGAGAAGGGGCTGAAGGGCTGGCTGCTGAAGAGGTTGTCACACTGCAGGTGGTGACACAGCGTCTCCAGGAAGCGGAGCACGAAGGACGCGCTGGACGCTGAGGGCAGCTTCACGTAGCTCGTGCCCCCGTCAGAGCGCACTGGTGGGGAGGGGGGAAAAGGAGGGAGTGGAAAAGGGAGAGAGACAGGGAGAGAGAAAGGAGAGAAAGGGAAAGAGAAGAGAGAGATGGGAACAAAGTTATCAAAGTGCATATATTTCTAGGTGTACACATGTATAATGCCTTCCAACATACAATTTGCATTAACTGATTGTGGTTAGAGGGATTTGAATAGTGGGATTTGCATGGTGCGTCTGTAGGGGGCGCTGGAGGTGTGGGTGTGGGTGAGGGGTGGCAGATGGCCCACAGGGCTCAGCAGGACCCCTGGGAGGCACCCCCCCTCCCCCCAGTCAGACGCCCAAAAACCAGGTTACGCGCAGATGCCAGTTCCCATTACGCTCCACTAGATTACATCAGCTGTGTGCACAGCTCCTCTTCCCACCCCTCCCCACCGAGAAGGGACGCGTACACACACTTACAAACACACACACAGATATACACACACACACACACACACACACACACACACACACGTTAATCCAAACTCTCACTCCGTCTCTCCTGGCACCATGTGGCAGAGGCAAACTGTTCCATTTTAAACCCCAAGATTGATTTTTCTGCCATGCTCTTTCCTTTGAAAACAGAGATGTCTCTATAAGTCACAGCAGATGAAACTGTACATGTGATATTAATGCACACAGTGTAGCTGTCCTAATATCCAGATGAGGGAGACCAACGGGAGGAAGTAAGTAGGAGGAAAGCTCCAGGAAAGCAGGAAGTCATATGGAAGCTCCACAGACAGAGGTTGGTAAAATCGTTAATAAAAAGAACAACAAAATAATACGATAAAATGTAGCCACAAACGGCGATGACAGGCCCTCACACCTCTGGTCCCACAACCCATGATATTTCGTCACCCAACAATATGGTGACCATCTCAAATAGCCAAAAAGTGGGGCAGTGTTTGTGTGTATGTGTGTATTTCTGTATGTAGCATTGTGGATGTGTGAAAGGACACTGATGAGTTAACGTACATCTAACCTGAATTATTCTGCTAAACAATCTAGGAATGATATCTGACAGAACTGATTAAAAAATCCTTCTATGGTGGCATCATACCAGACAGGTTCTTTGGGCACGTGGAGGTCATCGTAATCATGGTTTACAATATTTCAAAAAGTTTAAAAGAGTCTGCCAAGGATTTGTGAATTTCTGGAAAATTACATGGTTACGAGATGTGATTTAAATTGCTTTTGTGTGTATGACAGACTGTCAGTGTGTGTGTCTGTGTGTGTGTGTCTGTGTGGATGTCTGGTGAGTTTACATACACCAAACCTGAATTAATCAAGTAAGCTTGCACGACTTGCTTGAGGGAAAAAATGGGGGAAAATTTCCCTCTATTGCCAATTGGTGGTGCTATGCCAGTTTGGGCATGTGGATATCATCATATTATAATAAACAGCCTGGGACAAGTGTGCCAAAATAATTCACGTGTCAAAACACACAAATTAAAACCTATTCTGTCTTTAGCCAGCTGGTGGTGCTATGCCAAACAGGCATATTGGGTGTCTGGATTTCATCATAATCATAGTATCCAATAACCTGAGAAGTTTAAGACAATCAGACCTTCACTGCACTGGGAGGTATCAGTAATACCACATTTCCTGTTTATGTGGTGAGATATTAAAATGTATCCTCTTGCGGTTTCAAAGTATTACAACATATCAAAAATGCCTTTGCAATTTAACATCAGCAGCATCTTGGCATCAAATATGCCAAATCTGACACGAATCTGATGAACTGTCCAGGAGGAGTATGTTAAAATTGATAAATTGTCCAAACACATATAACCACAATTACCTCACTTCCTGTTGGGCATGGCTAATGCAATATATACGAAAGTGTGTTGTTTTGGTGAACCCAACATGCCTACCAAATTTGGTGCCGACCACCGTGCTCTAAGATATAAGGGGGCACTTTGGAGTCGCTGGACCACACCCACAACCAAGCCTTTGTCCATGGCGGGGAGAACGACAGGATTTCGGCTATGCTAGTCACAGGCCACTATCCAGCCCATTCAGGTGATAGCACACCAAATGGAAGATCTAAATGTTCTAAACAAAAACACCTACTTACCTATATTTTGCTATGTGAATGTGTGCCGCAACAAGACTCCTCCGGTAATCACAACTATGGCATGGCCTTTTCTAATTCATGATATTACGTCACTTTCTATGCTCTTTTCTTATCTGCTCATTATTTTCTTTCATTGACTGATGGAGGCAATGGGGTTAGAAGAACATTTTCACGTGCAGCATGCATATGCAACTCGAAGTGACCTATCGTGTTTCAAAAAGTGCAAGTGCTAAACGGGTCCTCGGGGAATGTCACCTTTAAATTCCAGTTACCTCACGAACAACCACTTATGACTACCACAATCTGACAGTATAGTTTAAGAGAGCAAAAACAAATAAATGAAGCAGGAGACAGGAGAAAGAAAAGTGAAAGAGATAAAAAGCGTTGGGGTGAGGCCACAGTAAAACAGAGAGAGAGACCAGAAACAGCGAGCTATACCTCTGATGATCTCCCCTCCATCGGACTGTGACTGTAGGAAGGAGTAGAGCAGCTTGGGCTGGTAGGCACAGTCCACGCAGGCCTGGACTGAGTACTGCAGGACCTTGTTGACGGGGCCGGGCCCAAAGTGGTCGGGCAGCTGCAGCACCAGCTTGCGGTCCAGGTGTGGCCCACAGTTGCCGTGCTTGTTCACGTACACACAAACTGAAATGGAAAAGAGGATAGTTGAAACCACTGTCATCTTAATAAATGGACATTAACCATCAAAGTAACAACCTGAACATGGAAGTTCAGAAAGTAAAAGTCCCGGCATATATGTGTTCCAGCGAATTCACTGAATCAGCTTATCCTAATCAGTACAACTCCTCAGCCATGTAAATGAGGTGATTAGTAAAATCATGTATGTTGAAAGCACAGGCAGAACAAACACATAAAAGAACTTTTACTTCTTCAAGTTAGTTTGTTCACCACTGTTAACCACCCCCCTTTTTGTAAATGATGCTGGATTAATTTCGCCACACATACACTGGATGTCTTCTGACCGGGATGATACGACTGAGCGCTGGCAGAAAAAAAAAAAAACAATCCATGCTGCCTTCTAGTATTACTCAGACGCTAGGATAACACCTCATAATCTTTCATCTCCTGCGAGGTCATTTTCATTTTAAAACTGAGGTTGTCGTTGGCTCAGGGTGGCGCGGGAACATTTTTCAATTTCCTGTCCCCGTGTTCCTCGCCTCGCGCAGAGAGGAGCACTGTGGGACGTTCAAGCGTGGCCGCGCCGCAAAAAGGCATCTGCATCTACATAATACACCAAACACAGCACGCCCAGGGTTCACAGTGCGCAGACGGGCCATTTACAGGGAGTGCATAGCGAATGCACCGCTAGGCTTCATTAAGCACGGTTTAAGAGCCATATTATATAGCCAGGGCCCATCTCGACAGGGAGATTTAGCATACAGTTCAGTGATTCATTGCTCGAGTTTCCTATAGGACATGGACAGCCGAGCAAACATGTTTTCTAGCATGTATTTTTCTGTCTGTGTGGTGTGTGTGTGTGTGTATGTGTGTGTGTGTGTGTGTGTGTGTGTCAGGAGAAAGAGAGAGAGAGAAATAGAGAGAGAATGAAAAAGACATAGAGACAGGCTATGTTTTCTAGTATAGATTTTTGTGACTGTGCGGTGTGAGTCCGTGTGTCAGAAAAAAGAGCAAGAGAGGAAAAGAGTGTGTGTGAGGGAGAGAGATCAAAAAAAAGAGAGAAACAGCGAGACAGATAGACTGAGGGAGAGGTCAGGAGAAAGTGAGATAGAGAGAGAGAGAGAGAGAGAGAGAGAGAGAGAGAGGCTAGACGAAATACAGAGGGAGGGAGGGGGGTAGAGAGGTAGAGAGGTAGAGAGAGAGGTAGAGAGGTAGAGAGAGAGAGAGAGAGAGAGAGAGGCTAGACGAAAGACAGAGCGAGGGAGGGGGGTAGAGAGGTAGAGAGAAAGGGGTAGAGAGGTAGAGACAGAGAGAGAGAGAGAGAGAGAGAGAGAGAGGCTAGACGAAAGACAGAGGGTGGGAGGTAGGGGGGGCAGTAGAGAGAGAGAGAGAGAGTGTGAGAGTGTGTGAGAGGGAGGGAGATGAGACGTAGGCTTACGGAGGCTTACCCGTAGAGAGGGGATTGTTGGACCCATCTTTTGTCGTCTGCATGGCAGACAGTCTGTGCTCTGAGGTCAGGTTGGACAAGCCTGTGCTGGCCACAGACGGAACCACTCGGGGTTTCCTCTAGGGAGCCAAAACAAAGGAAAAGATCTCACAATGCATACTGTACTCGACCACCGTCTATTCTATGCATACTCAATTGAGGTTTGGCCTTCAGATTTAAATTTTGCGGACGAAGTCTGATCAATCTGTGGTGAGGAAGGGGAGATACTAATGCATCCGAACGAGAGCTCGGCCAAGCGCGAGAAAGAAAAGTGATTATTCTCACCGTGTTGACTTTGCATTCAGTAATTATTAATGGCAAATAGGGACATCCCTTAGCCACACATCAGACACTCTTCCATCATAAATAAATGAATTAACAAAGAGTGCCAATGATACATTAGACCTTAAAACCAGCTGTCACCTGGTCAAAGTGGTAATGTGTGCAAAAAACGAACTCACATAGCACATATTTCTTTGTGAAATGAGAAATATATTCATGAAATTAACAAATTAAATAGGATAGTCTGCTGTGGTTTTACGATGCCTTAAGCGAGTCATGCTGATGGAGGAAGTAGAATGCAGAGAGATGCACACTTGTTCCAATTGATTGAATGTACCATAAAATCTAATATACTGAATTTAACAGCTCAATATACTGTTCAATCTATTCGATATATATGTCAAAGGGGGACTGCTTTTAATCAGTTTGATGGCTTTGCTGAAATAATATAATCTGTCATAAACCAGTCGTCTTCGAAATCCAATGTCACAGAAATCACTGACATAAATTGCAGAGGACTACTGAGAGGAAATGGTTCTAGCTTTGTTTATATGGTATTAAAAAGGACTACATTTCAAAACAAATAAATTGGCCAGTAAGTCAAGTAATTCGCTACAAAACAGATGCTGCTACTGCTGCTGGCTGCTGCTGCTACCTTGCTGCCAGGTTTGGGTCCCCTCTTCTTGTAGGGCCTGGGGGCCAGCTGTGAGGCGGGGTTGGTTTTATTGGCCACATCGGTGCCCGGCCCGCTGTGCCCGGCAGCAGCCGCCACCGCCGCAGCCTCCGCGGCCGCCTTCAGCATGGCGATGGTCTGGCTCTTGGGCCGCCGGCCCCGCACCCCCTTCCTGACGGGCAGGGGGGGCAGCGGGTGGGGCAGGCGGTACGGGGACTGCATGGAGGACCGCCGCGATGACGCCTTGGACGGGATCAGAGTAGGGATGAGGTTCTTGGTAGCTGCAAGTTAACCACAGGGGAGGGAGGGAGGGAGGGACATTAAATATATATGCAACACGGCACTCACACACACACATAGCCTGAAAAACAGGTAAGGAAGAGACTTTAAATATATATGCAACACAGTACTTACACATGCAGCCTAAAAAGGGGAAACTAAATCTATGGATGAGAGGACCTTCATTCAAATGCCAGTTAAATAACTAAACTATGTAAAATATGGTGTGAATTTCAAATATGTTGTGCTGTAACATCAATTCCACATAATTACTATGCAGCTAATTCGGTGTTCTTCATGTCTACAGCACATTTGTCATTTTTTTCTTGAGAGAAAATACTTGGTTTTACAAAGAGTAATATTCCAACAAAATTCCAACAACCCTGTGTGTTCATAACTTTTGGCCATGAGCATCTAATATTTTAAAGATATTAAAAGAAAGATGCCATTTTAATACCAAAAATGCCATTTTAATACCAAAAATGACACATACTGCACGGAGCACACAATATTAAATTGTCATTGTACTGTTTCTGAAAAGATTTAAATAATACAAAAGAACAAAGCTTTAAGATGGTCTTTAAAGTTTTATCTCATGACCTCCTGGGTTCACTCCAAGTCCCACAGCTTACACCAGTACAGAGGAACACTAACAATGTGTCCTTTTTGAACTCAAACCACCAGCGGTGCCTGCATCAACACACTTGCCCCTGGCAATGCTGCTTTATGGTGACTTGTTGACCAATTATCTTATTGTCTGTGAGATAAAGCACTATACCCTGTGATATATTAAACTGCGAGCTTTCACCACTTCCTTGACCTGCCTATTTATTATTTCCACTCTGTCTTAGTAAAGTCATGTAGCACTCACCATAGCAACTATCTTGCAGTTCAATCTCGTGTGAGTAAATGCGTGAAAACATTAGTGCCTTTTCTGCGCGGAAACACATTTATAGCCCACACACTGGCTCAGTCAAGGTCTTCCTGAAGAACAGGTATTTCATCTGCACCAGACCATTCCATAGTGTGCCATTGTTTTCACGGTGCGGCTTTAGGGATTGGCCTTATTGATTTATTAAGAGTAAAAAGGCCTCATTCAAACCGCAGATTGAAAAGGAATTTAAAAATGTGGATGGACTAGTCTGGGCAATTTAAGTAGTAATACAGCCTGAAATAATGCCAGCACTTGCCTTTAGTTTTCATCAGTTGCGTGTTCCCCACAGTGGGTTTTCTCTGGGTTTTAATCTAACATTCTGTTTTTTATGCTCTGTTTGGTCTGGAACAGTGTTAGTCTTTTTCTCTGCTTTGATTATAAATATACCAACTAACTGCCTCAAGTGGGACTCGTGATATGCAGCTCAATCCAACAACAAGTCATCTCTTGAGTTTGATTTGAGTCCCAGTCAAGACTTCTGATGGAATATCTAAGCGTACAAAAATCACAGCCACGAATCAGTCAGCGGCAAACAACGAGATGACACGAGGGGATTATGGACAAACAGAATGCAAGCTCATGCACCAGCAGACACGCTTGCACATGGCCCAATCAATCGCAGCTCTAATGCGCATTAGGGATTCCATGCAGGTGAAGCTGTTGACATATTCTTTACATGGGAAGATCAAAAAGAGAAAAAAAAATCCAATGTAAAAAAAACAAACAAAACAAAACAAAAGCAAACAACTTTGATCTACATGCCCTGGCTTTGCCCCAACCCATCCACCCACCGACCCACCACCCCCTAGATCATCTACTTTAAATCACAATGCTCACAGAGACCTCGTGCCTTGCCTTTCTGATCTTTTGCTCTCTCTGCAGGCACTTTGCATAGAAGGAGTGTCAGGTTTCACCTCCTCCATGCGCCTACCTCGCTTTCTGAGCGAACAGGGGGGGGGGGGGGGGTTCATTTCACAGCTTTTTCTGTGTCTTTAAACTCCACTAGAAAAAAGAAAGTTGGGGCTCAAACAGCTACAGTCAAGGTGATGCCTTTAAGGTAAACTATAGTCACACAGGAGCAGTGGCAAAGCACAACAAACACTTTTTTAGAAAAAAAAAAATATTGAATTAAAACCATTCTGAGGTTTTAGACATGGCAATCTTCACAAGAGAGCAGAGACACAAAATACAAAAGGACTGAAGTACAATTGCCACCGCAGTATTTTAGACTGCACTGTATTTACAGTCAGAGCATTTCAGTTTTCCTTATTTTCTAAACCATTTCAAGTTAATGCCATTATTAATTCAGACGCCTTCAGGGAAAAAAAAAAAAAAACATAACCGCGATGGTTTCAGATGGCTGTTAATTTTTTTTTCAATCAAAGTATGAATAGAGAGATGCTTCCATGTGCCCAGCCTTCCCCCGGTCTGTGTCTCCCCCCATTGTCCTGGTGCCTCCCTGCGGCAGCTGTGCGGTCACAGGTCAGGCCTCCAGGGCCGGCAGGTAATCTTTACCAGGAGTGGCCTTGGCGCCACGCCTCACCTCCGCTGCCACAAAGCCTTCTTCTCTCTCTCTCTCCTTCTTCTTCTTCTCTTTCTCTCCTTCTGCTTCGTTCTCTCTCCGTCTGTCTCTGTCTCTTTCCCTCTCAGCTCTTCCTGTCTTCTTCCCTCTCTGTCTGTCTCTCTCTCTCCCTGTGTCTCTTCATCCCTTTTCCATGCGCTTGCCCATCTTGGGTTACCCATGTTTCACTCTGTCTGTCTCTCTCTCTCTCTCACGCACACACCATGTTGCCCTCTTTCCATGTTTCTCACTCTCGTGCCTTACTTGACAATATACTGTGGTAAAATTCATTTCACATGTGCGCCGTGTCAAGAACCGAACTCGTCAGGGCATGTGTTGGCAATTTTGCACAGAGAGAGAGAGAGACAGAGACAGAGAGACAGACAGAGACAGAGAGACAGACAGAGAGAGACAGATATTTTAGTGGGAGTCGTTAATGGCACAGGTCACACTTGTGACGCAACAGTAAATTTTGGCACAGCACGTTTAGACTGCAGGCGGCACTGGATTTGTGGGCATTCACACAACTTATTAATGGACGACCTTCACTCATTTCACCGGTCTGAGACAAAAAACATGGTACAGCTGTGCTGCCGACTGATTAGGGCAGGCTGTTTGTTTTGCAGCTCCTTAAGAAACACCATCTCCCCCTCACACACACACATCCTTCATATCAAATGCTTAGGCTGAGAGTGCTGTGATGACAGCAAGCAATGGTACAAGCATGATAAAGGTTTTTTAAAGAGGGAGGAAAAAAGCAAAACAGTAAGGGGGTTAAACAAAAACACTAAGGCAGTTAAAAAAAAAAAACTAGCCCACATGAATATTGCACCGAATTATTCCCTCATTATAAATTCATCAAAATTCAGTCGAGGCGTTATGCGTATGCTAATAAAATATTTATCTGCATTTGCAGGCCCTGCTTGATACACAATTGTAATATCTTGCTTGAGAGAGCGTGCCTGCCTGCATGTGTGCGTCTGTCTGTATTTCTAGTGTAGTGGGGGGTTTTCCTTCCCTACTCCATGTTTCTCTGAATCAGCTGCGCTCACAATGGACTGGCATTGGAGTATCAGATATCTGCAATTCAAAAGTGCAGAACCATCCATCAGTGGAAGTGTAAGGTGGTATATAGAGATGCTTTTGTGAGTGTCGCACAAAAGGGCCCCCCCACCCCCCCTCTCAGTCCTCGATCAGACCTGGCCTTTATTAGCTTGGTCTGAAATCTCGGGCTGGGGATCAGATAAACTTCTCGCGTTTCTGAGTGGCCCGTGCAAACCAGGCCGGCCAAAGCCAGGGTTTTACCGCTAAGTGCGTCTACGAGGGGGGGGGGGGGGGGGGGGGGGGGGGGGGGGGGGGGTGCTTAGGGGGGGCATGAGAATGGCCACAGCTGCCTCAGCAGTGTTCCCCAAAGGGGGGTGCAGAAGAATAAGGGGCCAGGCTAAACAAGCTTTTCTCCCAAAATGTGCTTAATTAAGAACACAGAGACAGAGAGAGAGAGAGAAAGAGAGAGAGGGAGGGGGGGAGGGGGGAGGAGGGGGGGGAACAGAGTGAGAAAGAGAAAAAGAGAGAGAGAGGAAAAAAACACACATTTTGTGAAGAGGAAAGCTCATTTCATAGCCATGCATCCACTTGAAGTCTCACACCCTGACTAAATGACGACCTCTTGTTATCATTATGCATACAGCCTTATGGAACAATACAGAGAGCACGACAGAGGGGGGCTGCCTGTCCATCAAATCTAATTCCCTTTCCTCTCTAGTCCGCTCCTGCATATGGAGTCGATCGCCAGTACGTCATTTTCAACCTGACCTAGTGACCTGTGTGTTGGTTGGGTTGGTTGAGGGGGGGTGGGGGGGGGGGGGGGGTGCTAAACTCTACCCGCCGGTCTCGGAGGGAAGGGAAGGGGGGGCTGACTCAGGAGGGGGTAGCAGGGGCTCCTTGGGGGCGGCAGTGCTAATTGCCCCTCTCTACCTCAATATTTACATTTGGCTCCGGACCGGCACCAAGCCGCCCGGCCGGCTCACTTGGGGATCTGGGTCTGGTCTGGTGCTGATTGAGCACCGAGCTCTGTGGTGACAAATCAGAACCACATGCGAGTGGACCAGCAAGACCCGGCATGCTATAGATCCATGGAAAGAGGGCGGTGGGGGGTGAGTGGGGGGGTTGACTTGAGGGAGGGATGCAGCGTGTCTACCGCCTTAGGCAGTTTAATTAAACAATACAATCTGTTAGAAGATCTGATGTCAAAACAGCATTGTTGTCTATTGTGGTTTAAAAAAAAAAAGTCCTTTGGCTAGAGTCCCACCGATACCATCTCAGACAGAAATCCTTTTCAAAATAATTAGATTTCAGCCATTTAATCTCATTTTAGCTGGATTGAGTTTGGGAGGCTCCATTTCAAAAAAATTCAATCTGAATATCCTATGAGTAAATAACGCACATTACTCAGTGTTCATCTTAAAGATTAACAAAAACTACAGGATTTTGTTTTGTATTTATACCTATCAAATGCGGTTTAAAGAGAAACAGTCTAATAGGATCTCAAGCATTTTAACAGGACATTGATCCGTTTTCAATGTAATTAAGTTCTACAACATACCCAACAAGATTTATTTTGTAAAACAGCAAATTTTAAGATTTAAAAATTAACTCATCACTGACATCCTTAAGCATATCAATACAAAGAAAGCCAAACCAATACCAATAATACACTTTGCAAACCATCTGTATCTAAATCTTTCGTTTAAAAAAATCCCATGAACCCCACAGGCTCTGCCATTGTGTCAGACTGTGTGTTCCCTCCTTTTTGGACACTGTCACCAGTTAGACATCCAACACTCAAACACTCAAAACCACACGAGATGCAACCACACTCAAGCACCAACAGGAGTCAAAAAAAAGGAACAAACAAAAGCCCGGTAGCTCACACTGAAATACAGAGTAGCAAGAAAAGACAGAGAGAGAGATTGAGAGAGAGCACAGGAGAGAAAAGACACTCACCAACGATGTGATCTGGCTGCCGGCAGTTCAGAACAAATAAGGCAGGGAGGGGAAAAAAACACAGAAGGAGCTTTAACTTTCCGTGCTGCTACGGCTACCGGGAGGAAAGCTTCCTACCACCAACACGACCCAGAAGCCTAAACTCTCCACAACCTTTCCCCCCTTTTTTTCCCCACTGATTTGTGGTTTTTTTTTTTCTCCTTCTTCCTTCCTTCCTTCCAGAGCCGGTCCGGGCTGCGGTACGGAGAAGCTCCTGACTTTTTCCTTTAAAAATGTGCCGGAGAGAGAGAGAGCAGAGAGCAGAGGCAGGAGGAATGAGCGGCGTCGGCGTCAGAGGCAGCAGCCCATAACAAAGCCCCCACGCTGCTGGTGCACACTGGCGGAGCGGAGCGGCGAGGCAATGAGGAAGGACTGATTAGCATGGTAGAGCAGGGGGGAGGGGACAGCGTAGAGAGGGAGGGAGGGAGGGAGGGAAGGAGGGAGAGAAGGAGGGTGGAGAGTGTGTGCGTGCGTGCGTGTGTGTGTGTGTGTGTGTGTGCGTGTATGTGTGTGCGTGTGTGCGTGTGTGTGTGTGTGTCTGTATGTATTATCAGTGGAAAGTATTGGCACAAGCCAACGTTCATCAGTCACATGATGCACATTGGCCCCTCCCCCTGTTTGTGGCTGTATGGTGCCGGGGAGAGGGTGGAGAGTGAGGGAGGGGTTGGTGGTGGAAGAGGTTAAAATGGATCAGAGCTCCTCGATTGAGGCAGGGGGTGGTGTCAGGGTTGTGTGAGGGGGCATGGTGGAGGGGTTGCTCCTGTTGGCTGCATTAGCAGGGTTCAGATGCCCCGCGAAGCAGGGGGGGGTCCTTCCAGTAACCCAAACCCATTCTCCTGTCCCCAGAGAGGCAGCTGAGAGACAGCTTTTAAGAACCAGGAAACGGTGACACTGCGCAGCGGCACAGCGCCTCATAAGTATGTTTCTGTCTCTTTCTCTCTCTCTCTTTCTCTCTCTCTTCAAACCTCTTCCCATTTTTAGCAGAGTGCACAAAAAAACGAAAGGGGCCAGAGGAGAGAGCCTTGACAAGCTGCATACAACCTTAAGAGCAATTAAACTGCTCTAAAACAGAGCACCACTTCCTGATTTTTTAAAAAGAAAAAAAAAAACACCACAAGGCAACAAACTGGCTTGACTTCCCACATGCAATACAATTCTTACTTACTGCACTGCCATGCCCTAAAGCAGAAAAAAATACAAAATACAAAAAAACCCACACACACACACAGAAAGAAAGAAAGAAAGAGAAAGAAAGAAAGAGAAAATGGGGAACAATTGCTGTATTTAAGGACAGTCTGTTCTACTACAGGTGTGAATGCGCAGAGAGAAGGCTGCATATCTAATGCAAATAGAGCTTTAACTGCTGGGAAAACAAAGGCATATGGAAGAAAACTGCAATGGCAGAACAAAGGGATGTCCCCCTTTTTGGGCTTAGAAAGACCACTGACAGGGACTCCTCCACTACTGACAACACTCAGCCTTGAAACGTAATAATAAGTAATTTAATTCATTTTAAATTGAAGACCCATACTAATTAATTTAGCACAAAACCATCTGGCTAAGGCGAAATAATGCTTTAATTACCTGGTAAAAATATTAGGCACATAATTAATTAAACACAAGTCAGTCACGTAGAAGTTGCAACAATTAAAAATATTCCTAAGAATATTCCTAAACCTGAAGCACAAATAATTTTGAGTAACATCCAGCTTTGCAACTGTAAGACATTATTTTAAAGACTTTAAATAAAAATGCCTATTATTAACTGTTGGTAATAATCAATGATGTGTTAAATCTAGAAATAAAAAAATATTTCCGCAAAAAGGCCAATGATCACCATATCTAATAACAATTACATTAAATCTAAATCCAATAACCCACAAATATTAAACAATTAAAAATTACTGGACAACGAATAATACCCCCCAAAAAAATAACATGTAACCACTGTATGAAAAAAAATGCAACAAATCATTCATTCATTCATTTTATATGATGTGTCATAGTCTAAAATAGAAAAAAGACAAATTTGGAAAAAATGTGCGAAAGTCCCTGATCAAACCCTTCACCCACAGGTATGTCATTTTGGAGAATCCTTTGTCTTGGTTCTACCAGTACTGAGCTATTCCTTCTCTCTGCAATGGGTTGATTTTTTTCTGTCCTTATCTCCCATCTTAGCTACTGTTTATTTCATCAGAGTCACACACACACACACACACACACACACCCCCCCCCCCCCCCCCCCCCCCCCCCCCCACACACACACACACACACACACACACACACCTCTCAGCATACACACCCACCAACTCACACACCAGTCGGGAGGGGGGGGGGGGTAAACAATGGAGTGTGAAACAGAAAGAGGGAAAAATACCGCCCCATACACACACACACACACACACACCCGAATCCATTGCCACGGAGGCGATAGCTGCTAATTGTCTGCTAAGCAGCTTTCGTCAGGAGAAAGAAGAGTAGTGGTAGTCCCAACACTCAGGAGACCAATTTATACACCCACAAAAAAATTCTGCCACTCCCATTACAGGTGATGTCAACACCTTCTATACTAACACCAACCAACAGACAAAAAAGACTAAAATTACCATGATAAAATTATCATGAGATTGTGGAAAAAAAACTCAAATTAGTCACACCTCAAAATTTGAAATTGTTTAAAGAATGACTACAGAATGACATATAACTGTGTTTAAAATATCTTAGGAGAAGGGTGTCTTAAAAAATTTAAATTGGCACCATCTATTCCTACCGGCAAAGATTTTCTTGGCCGGAGTTGCTGATGAAAGGTGAAGTTAATGTCACTGACAAAAGGAGACGTTTGAGTAGTTGGCACAAAGATAGCAGGCTTAGTCGTCTTTTGTTTGAGTATGCATAAACGAATGGAGCAGATGAACTCCCTCTCCACTGGGAGTTTGGAAAGAGGACAAATTAGCTTGCTCAGGAGACCTCCAAATGGAACAGAAATTTTGGCAAATGAAAAAAAAAAACAACAATTACATTTGTTGTGAATTTTAAAATGAATTAAACCGCTGAGGGGAAGAAAGGACTTTAAAATTTAACACAGCCTATTCTCTCAGTATTTCTTCAGACCTTGTTACTGGGGAAAAGCAGGTTTCTTTTTTAATAAAATGTAGACAAAATGTTAGGGAACTAAACAAAAAATACATCAGTAAGCACTAATTGTATCAACAACATGCATTATTCCCCCCTCTGAAATTTCTACATGGCTTTAATGAAACTTAAAATGCCTCAAGTGTGCAGTTGAACCTCATTATCTGCAAAAAAAGCCAGATATCTAAAAAAAAAAGGTATTTTTTCTGTTCCATTTTGTATTTTCATCAATGCATGAATGAATGAATGAATGAATGAATGAGCTTAAGGCACAAAAACTACAGAGTAGTTTGTTTTTCATTTTAAAAGCCTCTACCAACTCAAGGTGAACTGCAGACACAGAAGGAGAGCAACTTTTCCTGTTGAGCAGCGTACACTTGAAGCAGCCCCAAAGCAACCTAAAGAGGCATCCGCTTTCCCACAGCAGTAAAAATCTAGGGGGGGCCGGGAGAGGAAAAAGATGGATCCCGGTGTCACCCTGTATCCTCTGGACGGCCGTGTTCTGGCCGATAAATACAGGAAGACGGCTGTAAACACACTGGGAGGAGGGCCGTCCAGAGAGGAGCCGGGAACCTGACAAGGAAAAGAGGGAGGCTCCTGAAGGACATGTAACTGCCCTCATCAATCAGGTAAGCGGGGCTCAAGCAGGCCCAGGTCCATCCCTCCCCCGCCAGGAGGCCTGGAGGTGGGGGTGGTTTAATAACGAGTCGTGGCATTTACCCCGGGGTGGGGTGGGAGGGGGTGCGCAATGAGTAGAAATAAACACTCCAGGTTGGCTACTGCAGGAATGGTATATGCAGAGCACAAACAATTACGATTTACGACGCTAAGGCAAACTGCAGGTCATGGAAATGGCCTGCCATCGTAAAAAAGCATAAACTGAATGTTATATTCTCAATAAATAAAGTGTAACTCCAGATTGCTCGGACAACTCTCAGAAAGGCTGTCTACAGAAACTTTCAGGGCAATTCCTCAGGTTCCTGTGTGAGCGGGTGGATTTTTTTTTTTACCACAGTCCTGGAGACTGAACAAGACAGGCATTCTACAGCAATTAATCCACATGTTTTTCCTATTAAGAACCTGTTAAAGTCTACAAGCTTTCACTAGGTTTTTTTTATGAACCTTGTACATTCAAGGTAAAAAAAGAAACCCTGAATAGGTCTCTAATCACAAAAAGGCTTCATCCCCCCAAAAAAGACGATTCTACATTGGACGTATGGTGCACAATAAAAGCATAATGCTTTAAGATAATTTCTCAGCGGGGCATTTTTCTGGACAGCACACAATGGAAGATGCACACAGCCTTGAGGAGCTGTCCACCTTCTCAAAAGGGTATGATTGACAGGCTAATCCTCGCTTTTGTCAGCAGAGGTGGGTGGGTGCCTTTACCGTGGCATCTTAATCACTAAAAAAAATCTCTCTCTAAAGGATGTGCACCATACATGAACCAGCCAGAAGTAAAAAGAAAAAATAAAATAAAATAAATAATGCCCCCCACCCCTCCTTATAATTTGCATGGGGTTAAAAGGGAAGTCAGCGTGATAATGAAGGGAAGAGGTTGACAGGAAGATCCCAAACGTTCACATAAGAGGGTTCTTTGTTTGAGGAGCATCAAGCAGAGGCTCTGGAGACGACTCTGCTTGTGGTGATAAGGGGGAGAAAAGGGCTATTAAAGGCCTATTGTAGCCACGGCTACAAAGGGACATTAAAAGAAGAATTGAAATGTCTTTAAAATTATACTGTAAAGTGTAAAGTCCCCCCCTATTTTGCAATTTGATTTCGGTGAATTGCTAACTTTGTTTCTTGTGCCTGGGAAGTTCTACAGACGGAAACCATGATTTTTGGAAAGAAAGGCAAAATAGTAGTAATATTTATCAGAGTTAAATACTCTTCCCATGCAACGATGTAATAGTTAGATGTGTTACAATCCATATTTGACTCGATCCAAATGAGAAAGGCCATTTTGTTTCTAGATAATTTGACTTTCATTATGTAGTAAAATTGCATCAAGTGTAACTGGAACAAGAGATCGGATCTAACCTATTGATTCTTTTCACCATTTCAAATTCCATTAAGTGAGTCGACGAAGGACAAATTTAACTCTTCTCCTTTCCTTAAAGTAAAGCGCCGGAGAAGCCTTGTGTTGTGGCATGCGGATCAATCTTATTGACGCAAGTTTAGGACTTTCACAGGGGTAAATATTTGAACCCTGGTTGTGCGCGGAACGGGTCATGACCCAGGCTGGCCGACTGAAAGGAACTTTAGTTCTCTCTTTTAAGACGGCTAGCAACCCCCCAGGCAGCACACGAACACACACAGAGACCCGCACATGTCAGACGGAACGCGGTGTGAAGTCAGCGTATGATGTACTAAGACAATACCCCAAACGTGAAAATCATACTGTGAGCACTACTTTCATCAACCTGTTCAATATCGACACCTCATTCACATCAATTCTACAGACTTCTACGTGCCTAATAGATGATATCAGTAAGGTCACTGATACACACTACTGTCTTGCTTATTTTTTTTAACAGAATGCCATGCCAACTAATTGAGACCTTCATGTGAATAATTATTTTTCAGCCTTTAATTGGATTTTCATACCAGTACTAATACCTTGCACCCCTGGAGTGGTAGAGAGAGAATTATAATTAATGACAAACTGTAATTGCCTATTACATGTGACCAGCAAATGTATTAATTGTACCAATTATAGTGGATTTGATATGTAATTGTTTTGCTTTTTAAAATAAATAATTAAGAAAGAACAAATTAGAAATTTTGATGAAATGTGGAAGAATGTAGTGCATATCCTTTGACTTTCAGTTACATGTCAAAGGAAAATGAATCAATCTAAACAGCAGAGCTTCAAAGTTATACAGACATCATGCTAAACACTTTCTGCTTTACAGGACATAATCATAATTCCCTGCAGTGCCATATTTCATGAGTCCAGTGAAGATATCCAGTAACATCTCTGACATTGTTACAAACTGAAGTGGTTTTACAAGGCAGTAAAGGTACTTCCTCTGAAACTCATTAATTCCAAGCAGGTCCACTGAGAGACAGGGCCAAGTAAGGGCTATGCTGCCCCCTGTTGGGAATTTGACACATCAGCATGGACACCCCTGCTAATACCCTCTTAAGTTTTTTTTCCTACTCAAAATTGTTTTACTTAATTGTGATTAGGATATTAATACAGTATCAACAACCCCTCATCACAAAAAACAGTTGGCTTAACACTTTCTGCACTAAGTAGCTGCTTAACAGCACTTGAAACTTCACATTTGTCACCTAGTATGCAACATTTCTTCAAGGCATCAAAGCCATGTCATGATGTTTTCATTAGAAACTGTGAAATTAAACACAGATTTGGTAAAAAAAAAAAAAAAGGGATCAGTTAAGGTAGTGAATGCACTTGAACTTACAGCTGTTGCCGGGTGGCTGCAGACTGTGTCTTGTCAGAGAGCACCAGCCCACCGGGAAGATGTCGCGGGAGTAAAACTTGCACCAGTAGTCGAAGGCCCCCCTCCAGCCGTCGAACGTGACGAAGATCTCGTCGGCCTTTACCTCCCCGATGGTGGCGGGGCAGATCAGGTACGGGTTCTTCCTGTCCACAGCCTCCAGCTTCATACCCGGCCTGAAGTGATTCTGAGGAGGCTTCGCGGGTTCCTGTGCAGATGCATTAATTAGAAATAATATTACTATTGCTAATATTGTTGTTTCTGCTATAATTATTATTATCATTATCATTGTCGTTGTTGTTGTTGTTGTTATTAAAAATAGGCTTACAGTTGTTTCACTGTTTGTTTTACATTTTGGTTATTTTTGTTTGTTTTTTTTGTAATGATGTTTTGAAAACATGTAAAATGCATACCAACTAGGTGTAAACCCACTTTTGGACCACCCAGTATAACAAATATTAAATACACCTAAAGTAGAATCCAGTAAATAAATAAAAAAACACGTAGGCCTTGCATCTGTTGCTGTCTTTTTTAGTACAATGAAACATTTAGCTGTAGATGCTAGCTATGTGGTTAAATGATTAGCAGACATGAAATACTGTGCATATGTGTCTAATAATTATGAACATGTTATAGCAGGAGAACAAAGCCTACAAGTGACCTTGTAAAACAGGTCAAAGTCATTGAAAGTGGGTCAGTATATAATAAGGTGATCGAGGTTACACTCTGGCATAGTTTAACAAAGACTTTCACTTTCACAGGAACAATAATTAACGAGGGCCCTCAAGCTTTTTAAAATGGCGTCCAAATTTATCTCTGTTAATACCCACATTAACACACCTAGTGCGACCGAAGTTTCAAAACTCACACTAAGCTCAGGTAATACACCACGTGGGGCTGATTGCACAGGCAAATCAACAGGGCTAATAAATGTCACTGCAAACATTTACAGACTCATGGACTCTTTGCAGTAGGGGAGCAGCAGTTATCTAAATCGCAGGCTGCCAACATTATCAGACTTATTAGTCAATTAGTCACTTTTAACTAGCTTTAAGGTCAAAGTTCTCCAATTCCATTTTTTTAAAAGAAGACCTTCTCATGTCTTTAGTGGGTTATGTATGTACATGTAAATAATATAAAAAAGTATAAATAGTTACAAAGCCCAGCCCCACATGACACAGGAAGTAACTGCTTTCTGCAAATTAGCTGTTTCTCTGCCTTGCACTTTGTTGTAATTTTAGTCATCTTTCTTACTTTCTTTTAGTACCAGGGAGCATAAAGTTGTACTACAGTTTACAGTGTAAAGAAAATCGCACCATTTAAGCAAGAGAGAATAGGTTGCCTATGGTGAACTATTAGCATTCCTACTTTCCATCCAACAAATCTTTATTTTTGGTTTTGATTTTATTGCAGGAGGAACTACTGCTTTTACAATCAATCAGAGGAGAGTGCCTTGTGAGTAAGGCTGACTAAAGTTGCAGACAGTGTTTCCCAGAGATATTTTCAGACTACCGAGTAGGGAGCGGGGGGTTGCTGATGGGCTTGTCATACTGTCATACTGTAATGTTTACACTTCAGCCTATGTTATAGGCTACTTCAGATTTTCATTTCTCTCTGGTTATAATGCTCTCACACAGCCAACATGAACTGCATGGGGTTGGAATGAAGATTCATTTGACACTAACTCACGTACAGAAATCCTATTTTTATTATTTGTTTTAAGAGAGTTGTTTTCTGAGTGACCACTTTAATCCTCTAACCAACTAACAACCTAAATATTGAACATGCTAGTGAACAGGGCTGGGTATCAATACAGATTTCCTAAATCGATACAAAACAAGGTCACCATCCGATTCGATTCTAGATCCGGTTCGATACAATATCAATATTTTGTAATTTTTAAAATGAATTCATTTCTTATTTTTTCTTAGTATTAATGCCAGTTTTGCTTATTTACGAGAATACGAGAATACCCCTCTGCTCACCAATGTTTAGCCAGCCAATGTTTATATATATAAATAATGACACCAGCATATACAGGAATGGGCCTATTAATAAAGTATCAATCTGCAAATTTTAATGTCAATTATTTTTTTTATTTGTATCAATACATTTTTTTAACCCTACTTAATGGCAAAGATTGAAGGAAACCGTTGGTAAAACACTTCCTTTCTCTGACATTGCAATTATTTATGGCAACGGATTTACATTAAATTAGATTTTTGGTAAATATATAACAATGAACTAGATATTCTAAGGATCTGAACTGCAAAGATCTAATGCACATTCTACACTGAGGAAAATGACAGGAGCTGGTAGACTGGTACAAGGAGGTGACTGACTGTGGCGGCAGTTTGGCTCCAGAAGCTTTCTAACTGAGTGACATGACATCCCAGAAGCACCCAAGCAACAGGAGAGATACGATCTGTTTGGATTCGCTACATAATAAGGAAAGGGGGGGCCTTAATGATTTCTTTACAATCTCCTTTCCTGATCATCCTTTCCGATGAGAAAGAAGACAACAATGCCCTGTCCTTGCAGCAGTGACTACACCTAATAAATGGTACAAACATCAATTTTAAAAAATCTATAAAAGTCACCTCTTAATTATTACTTGTTGTTGAGGAAAATTTATCAGGAATAGATTATTTAAGATATACTGACTATCTGACTACATTCTTTGCCTTCATCCTAATTCCATCTTCAACAACCTCAGTGTCGATTTCACCATTTTAACCACATATCCCTTGTATAGCTCTGTATACTACAATTTAACTCGTAATTTAATAATTTAAAAACGTTTAGTCAAAAAGGCCTTTTTAAGAGTTTCAGGTTAAGTATCTTTATTATTTACATAGTTTACAGCCCTTAGGGTATGTACATGATGTGACGTATGTCTATAACACTGACCTTCTTAAAAGCGCTGGCTGGGGCTATCTCTGCACCACTCAGGGTCCTCAGCAGGAACATGGGCCATGAGGAGGCATTCATTCTGAATCCTGAAGGAGAATAAAGAAGCAGATGGGGAGTGAAAGACAGTCAGAGAGAGAGAGAGAAAGAGAGAGATAGTGAGAGAGAGAGAGAGAGAGAGAGAGAGAGAGAGAGCAAGAGAGAGGGAGAGAGGGAGACAGACAGAGAGAGAGAGAAAGAGAGAGAGAGAGAGCAAAGACATGAGACACATGTTATCACTCAATGCTTACATTTTTGCAGGTTACCATGAACTTCCTTAACTTGTACAACTCTGCTGAGGCTTTCTTTTAACAATATTTCACTAGCTTCATGTTAGGTAAAAAATGATAAAAGTGTAATATATCCCTCTGTACAATATCTCTTGAACTAACTGTCAGCAGAAACTCAACATCAGGAACTGGACCACCCTGATGTCTGCATTGAAAACAGTCACTAACAGTCAGTAATTGACCAATGTGGGGAGGAAGGTGGTAATGTTTGAAAACGTTTGCAGAGGTGCTCGCAAATCATGCCAATCTGAAATCCATGTATCAGATGCAGAATTAGGCAAACGTACAAAACCAAGCTAAATAATCTCCGCACACTGTTTTTAATGGACCCTTGCTAAACAGATAGAAAAACAGTATACAGTTGAAGGCTATTCATTTGACAGTCTAACAGAATTCAGAGAAAATCATGTAGTATTCTGAAATGCTGAAAAAAGTGTTTTAATGATGCAGATACAGAACAATGTATTGGCCTTCTGTGGCCTTTTGTAAAGCCTTTGTCAAGTCTGGCAAAGGCCGGAGCAGGCTGAAATGTTTTTGTGTGTGTGCATCTTTTACCAAAAGTCAGGAGCATTACAAACCAGTGTGTGGACATTGCTTTGCTTTGGTTTAAACGATTGATCTGAAAACAGGCTGATATGGGCAACATGGCCAGTTGCCCATGCCCAGGCGGCCATACCATCCCCAACAACATGCCAGGGCATTTGTAGATAACATGTGCACCGATAGTTTTTCTAACGCCCACTTGCAGCAGTGGTTGTTGGGGGAGGGCAGGGGGTGGGGGGTGCCAGAGGCGGTGCTCGCCCAGGGCACCAGACAGGCTAGGAGTAGACCCCGCCCCTCATCTGAAAACATCTGTGGTGCACCTGTGCAGTGGCGGTTCTATAGTGTTTTACGCCCCGGGCGAGACACCTCTCAGCCCCCCCCCCCCCGATTGCAGCGATATGACACACGGAGCGTTTTTATTTTATTTTATTTTTTTTCCCCCAAGCGGTCGTGGCGCCCCCCACGAAATGGCGCCCCGGGCGGCTGCCCGGTTCGCCCGTGCCTAAAACCGCTACTGCACCTGTGCTCACCTAGCGGCGGCTGCAGCATGTCCCCGCTCCTCTCACACGTGCCCACGGGCTGGATCTCCGACGAGTCCACCAGCCGCCAGAAGTCGTTGGTGTTGTCGCTGCCGTCCAGGCGGAGACGCAAGCGGGTGCCCATCAGGCCCATCACCGTGGCGATGCAGACCGAGGTGGAGTTGCGTGGGTCGCGGGCCTCCACCTTCATTCCTATTTTGAAGTCATTGCTAGGCGGCACTCTGGACTGAAGAGACAGTTGGAAAGTGCATGATTTAAATGCCACATAAATACAGGTGTTTAATTCATTACTTTTTAGAGAAGGAAACAACATTGTAATACCCTGTTGCTAAAAGGCCCAAACCTCGTCAGCCAGTTAATATGTTTTGCCAGGAAACATTTGCTTTAGTCATAAACACTTTTTTCTTTTTTTGGGTGACCTTAATCATTTAACAGGAGAATTATTTACAAAATAATACAATTTTCACAATATCTTCTATTAAACTAACATACTATTAAATCACTAATCAAAGGTGACCTATACACTTACAACAACCATTATATAAATGGGGTTATTGTATCTTATTAGCCTTAAACTGACCATGCTAAGCCATACACCAGCATTTTGTATACATTAACGAGCACTGCTAAATACCTGTCTGAAGCAGGTTGGAGAGGCAGCAACTGATGAGGTCTCTTTGAGATACACTTCCCATGTAAAAGGCTCTGAGAAGGCAGACAGGAAAGATTAAATGTAGCTGTTATTGCTGAGCAAGGCATTTTGGTGTAGAGATGAACCAAAGACAAAAGGAGCGATGATGACAAGGCACAACAAAAGAGCAGTCTGTGGTTTATGAATTCTTTAACACATCAATTCTTTCCCGACAACGGTTCCGCCTCTTAAAATATCACACCACCCTATCTTAAATTGGTACGTATAATGGCCTAGTCAGATGACACCATATTAGTCCAACTGTGCCGTAAATTTCTTTTGAAGGGTTGCGGATGACACTCAACATTGAATGTGTCTTATAATGCAACACACTTAGCAGTTGGTGAGTTTGGATGTGGCCTGATGAGTGTGGGGGCTGTGAGCATAGTATTTGTCTCAACATTCAAATTTGTTTGTTTGGTAAGAGATGTATAGTGCTGACATACCTCCTCCTATCCGTGTAACTCCTAATTCTAACCCAAACTCCTAACCCTAGCTAGTTCACACATGTGCTGGTAGAATTCATGTCTACACAGTGTTCCTTTTGAGCACCACAGTAAGCCATCTGCCATGCAGGTATTGTTATTACAGTAGGAATTGTCAGCTATTAAAAACATACTGAAACATGACCAGTGCAGTTCTTTGCTCTAGTTTTTCTAAGACATTGTCTATTTTAAAGAACCAGAATGTTTTTTTTTACAGTATCAAATATACTTTTGCATATACTGCATGACTGAATAATCATTTCTGTGTTTTGAGTGTTTAGATATATGGCATACCTTTGGGGTTAGTCTGAGAGGGGTCAAAGGTGATGTCACTCTTCCCAGTCTTCTCTTTCTTACTATCTTTTTGGTCTGGAAAAAAAGCAAAGTCAAAACTAATCAGAAACTATGTTAACCTACATTTGTACTACACGTTATCATTAGGCTATTATAAGCCTGTACTTAATTTTAGTTTTATTTATTGCAAAATTATAACTTTTTCAATTTTAAAATTTCTACCTTGCAAGTTGACTGAATACAGCAAATGTGTTATTTGTACAGAGAGTGTTTGTGATGTATACCATTAACAGAGTAATGTGAAAGATAGGCTTGTGAATGAATGCCTTAACTGAAAGTGCCAAAACATTTGCACTGTATTAAAGATACCAGGAAGGTGGCAGTACAGACAAAATGCATGTAGAATGTGTTGGTGACTTAGTTCACTGTTACATTAAATGTTAGATTGAAATAGTTCACCATATACAAATACAGATGTACACATAAATTTGATTATATACACGATAATGTAGATAATAAAATATCATTTGATGGTTTTGACTAATAGTGTCCTCCAAAACATTTAATGCTAATTGTCACAGATACAAAATGTCCCAATTAAATTTGTTAAATTAATATTTACATTACAGTGATGATTATAATGATGTCTATTGTCTCTCTGCTCTGTCCTCGTGTGAAGTATAATGATATCAGCGCCTAATACCAATTACCCCAGTAAAATGCACCAGCTAATTAAGGACAGATTACTTTAAGTGTAGTAAGAGCCTACCCCAAGGCTTTACATCAAATTGCAATCAATATCTTTTGACCGTGAGTTAGATGGATTTTAATATAGAAAGTGATTAACTGGTCACCTCTCTGGGGTGTTCGGCCCATGGTGACCACAGCTGGTTGGGAAGGCAGGAGGTACAGCTAATAGATGACCACTCAGCGTCCCTCTACAGATCCACTAAAAGCAAGAAAGAAAAAAGAACATTTACAATTTTTGTATTGGTTTGGTGGTTGTTTTACCAACAATAACGCCTTCAAAGATAACACATTGGAGCAATAAATGTTAAATGTTAAGTCATGTCAGACAGGCTTTTCCCTTTCAACTAGACCTTCATTAAAACACTGAAGATTAATTTCCTTTGGGGATGGCACAGAGTGAAGCAGCAAGCAGACTGTTATCTCCACTTAAAGTGACTCAAGGGTTCAAGGACGCAGGGCACATAAATCCACACAACACAAGGGAGGAGACTCCATGAACTTCTCCCAAATCCTCTCAGGAGAACAAAGAAATTATCTCCTTACACTTTTTTTGCTATTTATTTTCCAAAAAAAAAAAAAAACACAAGTCCGGGAGAACACACACTGGGTTATTTCATCATGTATCCGTTTTTTTCCCCTCATGTAAGGGAGTGTTTGGTGCAGGGGACTGAAATCAAAGCTGCACACTTTAAAGTGCATTTCATCCGACCACAACTGCAATAACTTACTCTTGGTCTTGGACCATGCCACTGACAGGGATCAAAGTCTCCCCTTCCATCTCCCACCAGTCAACAAGCAGGCTGCTTAGAAAATTGACCACAGCTGAGTCGCAGACCGACAGTGAGAGCCTGGAATGTTTCCTTTGTTATCCATCATGATGTTCTTCTAGGGTAGGGAATTAAGAGTCCTTTACTGATGGTAGCAATAGACTGGGCCTATCCCGAGTTTTGGCCTGATTCCAACCAGCTTCAGAAGGAACATATCAGCACTCTGCATTTCTCCACTTGACTTATGGACTGAAATTGACATACAATGGCTCTCTGAACTGACTACACATTTCTTAAACTGGTTTAAAGGTCAGCTAAGAAAATCGAATCGTGGCTATTTCTATGTTACATGTGCCGTAGTTTTATAGTTTTGCTAAAGCAAAATCAGTTTAAATCCACAAACTGTCAATTTAATGTGTCTAAAGAGTATTTAATTTTAAAATAAAGACTATTAAAGTAGTGCACATCATTTCGTCTGGCCAAAAACTAGTCTTCCCAGTCGCTAAGGTCAGTGGTCCTTAGGGGTTAGACAGCAATTGGGCCATAAATCTAGTGAAACTGACTAAACTAGACTGAGGACCAGTTCAAGAGCCAACACCTTCTATATCACACCCTTAAACCAACGCAAAACGCAACAAATTTTATATAAGTTTACAATAACCTGATGGAGAACCAAACCAACTGCTGAATTCATCATATGATTTAAGTGTGTTGGGGCACAAATACACACATTAAGATTTGTGGTGTCTCTAGAGTCAGCACTTCACATAGTTTAAATCACCAAGGGTTAATACCCAATGTGATTACCTCTGTAAGTTTAATACAAGTTTTACTCTACTCATAAACAAATTCTATTGGATCTATGAAGACGTCAAGATTATTATAACTTTTAAAACAAAAACACCAAGCCACTCACAAACCATACCTTTGAAGACAAGCACCAGTCTTGCATTCCAGAGGACAACTTTTCCACTCTAGGCAGAGGACACAGAGGAATATTCCAGAATAATCATACACTCCTTGACCAAAAAAAAAAAGATCAGCCTTTCTCCAGCACTCCCGCCTGTGTCTGCGGTCCTGTAGATTGGTAGGGTTGTGCACTGCGCCCTGACTCTCTAGTGCAACCTCCACCTTCCCCCGCCACCGCCTCAGCCGCCGTCTCCTTCCCCCCCTCCTCCACCTCCACTTCTCCTCCACTCCCACCCTTCTGTCTTTGGCTGTGAATCCCATTGACTGGCCGGCCATAAAGATTCCGGGCCACCGTAAAAGCGCCATTAAGCGGCGCGCATCTGGGGGAGTCTGGAGAGCGCACATGAAAAGGATTCCACCGCCACTCATTAACAGACAATGTGTACATTTTGGCGGAGTGCTGTATCCACCCCCCCACCGCCACCGCCACCACCACCCCCCACCCATCATCCCCAACCCCCCAAGTCTCTCCTCCTCTCTGCACCAACCTCAGCCTGCCAATGTCAGGAGCTCTCTCCCCCACCCCAACCCGACCTGACAGCCAGGAAGCACTTAGGGATCATACTTTACGACTTTTAAGGAAGTGGCGACCATATTAGAGGATCAAATGCAGATCTGTTTAAAGCCACCAGGGGCGATGAATCGAGATAGGGATCAGCAGAGCATCTTGTTTAATTGAGCACGCTTTTTATAGCCAACACATGCACACTGTATGCCCCACAGACATCAATCTCCCCGAAGCACTTAAAAGAGGAAACCATGTTAATAGTTCAAAATCATGCACTTGAATAAGTATCTGGTCTCAGTCTGAGCCCGATGAGAGCTCACAGCTGTTGGGGCTCACTGAAGTATGCCGTTTCATTAGAATTTACACAAAGCGGTCTAGTCATCTGAAAAACAGCCCAAAAACAGCCCAAACTGTGTTTATTTTTAAAAGCAAAATCATTGAAATGTTTAAGTGCTGGTCTCATTTATTCTACAAGAAGTGATTTATGCACTACTTAAAGGAGACTGTAGTTTTACTGTAAATTCATTGTAATTTCTTTAATCACTTTTTCTTATTTCAAAAAACACAAGAAAAGGAAGCAACACTACAATATAATGGACTTTTTTGCATCAAACACACGAAAAGAAAACAACAACTACAACATTAACAGACTTTTTGCATCACACCAGCTTAACAACACCAGTCCTATACACTCCTATAATAGTTTGCCTCCACTCCACTGTCTTTCAAAGTAGTGGACAGGCATTTAGGTTGGATTTTTCACTTGAAATTCGAAAACACTGTTAAGGATTACCGGTACACAGCTTAAAACATGACTCCAAAGAACACACTGAAACCTGTGAAGGTAAATGGTGGATTCTCTGTGGATAGAAATGGCTTCCTAGCAAACATCCTTGATGAAAAACTGCTTCCTTGAGCAGACTTGTAATTGTTCTTCATGAATTTCAGCAGTCCTGAAATTATAATTGATTTTCCTGTGCTAATTTTGCTTGAGAGAGATGCTTTGTATGGTTCTCTAGAAAAGTCACTTTCAGCCTTCTGCCATCTTGACCTGTTGTTATGGGGGTTTTTTTTTCCGCCAAGATCTGCCTTCTGTGCCACAGACCATGGAAGCATACCAGGACCATATTTATTACTTAGGCTAATAATTTGGGACCAGAGGTTATCCAAATGTCTGAGGTTTTTTTTAAGAAAACATAAGGGGAAAGTCATCCCCTTCTAAATTATATACTGGCAACAGACAAGGCATACAATATCGTGAAATACCATTAGGCCTACTTATTCCAACTGTATTTGTTTGACAAGTAATCATAACATATGTAATAAATCATGACCATGCCCCAATTCTTGTCCGGGAGTGTAGGCGCCTGAAGTGTGCAACAGACTTCAAAGAGTAATCAAGCAATTCATCAACACACAATATTCAGACAATTACATACAGCCATGTGGAGCATCTGTGTATTTTGAACTCGTCTCCGCTGCAGCTTCACTGATCACTATCACTGAAGGGAGTATAAAATATTGAGTGGGAGCACATAAAGAAGAGGTGGGAAAGCACTTACACAAATCAAGACGCCAGTAAAACAGACATTCTACGTGCTGAGAGTAAGATGTGCGATCCAATGCTGTTCCACACTACTCTTAAGGTTGCTGCCAAGAAAGCAAGTGTGTCCAACCGCGCACAAATTTTGACACATCCGTGATTCAGCTCATAAGGAACTGCAGCTGAGTGACGACCCATTTACAATAACCTTTTCTCTCCTAACAGCAAAACAGCAGTTACACCTGTGTAAAATGATGTTATCATAAATCCGAAACTCTTCAATATGCTACATTACGCAGACATAACACATTCCCTTACTTTGGATTACGTAACACATTGGCAGTGGCACAACGTTAACCACTGAAGCTGCAGTATAGGGGGAGGCGTGTCCGTAGGCGAGCATAGGCTATGTGTCTGTAATCTATATGTCTGTTATTGTGATACAGCAGTGTATTTAAATGTAATTTGTAGTCAGGCCGTTTCACTTAATCAGTAAATGCAAGCAACGTTAGTCAGATCACCAACAGCATTGTTTAGCTATTCAAGCTCACTAGTAGTTGAAAAGGGTCACAGCAGTGAGCAATTAGGCTACTTATGATTCTGACTGACTGAAGATTGTAATAAGATGCTCTGCCAAGGTTACTTTACCCACATGCGCATTTTATGCAATTACTTATAAAAGATAAATTATAAGACAAATTCATTCATGTTCTGCAATGGAGGCAGATAACTTGGAGTCATGTTTTGGAAAATTAACGAATACGTTTATAGACCTTGGCGGTTGACTTGTTTAAAAAACGCCCAATTTGATTACTGTCAGCCTGTTAATCGTCGTCCGCTTTACATTAATCTATGTATACTTCGGTGCAAGATTACATTGTGCAACATTTTAGCAAAGGTATGCACGAAATCCAATTACACTTAGTGTCGAGTTCAGTTCAGTGTTGTGCAGTTAGAGGAGTAGCCCACAAAAACACAGTACAGGCGAGTCAAAGTGACATCACTGAAGATGAATAAGTGGCCATTTTCAAAAGCGAACGTTTTTATGTACAAGTGCTATGCAGAGAATAAGTTTCAATAGCACAAATAAGGTACTCAAGCAACTACAGCAGGTTTGCTTACCGTTTCCTTGCTGAAATTGACGAGGGTCAGTAGCCTACTTTCCTGCAGAACTGAGCCGCCATTTTTGGGCACCACCGCGCATGTCAGACAGCAGCTAACTTGGCATCTGAATCACTGGACAAAACTGTACTTGAAGAAATTCAACAGTATAGTGTACAGGTAAACATGCCAGGTTTTTTTAAGCAGTTTTGAACTTGGTCGGCAATTTTGCTTCAAAAGTGCCCATGTAGATATTAAGAAAAAAAAACATGGAAGGTAGACTACTGGCCATCATTATAATACATTTGAATCTACTGATCTATTTCAAAAGCAGAGAAGAACACGTGACGCCTACAATAAAATTATAGTAATGGAAGGTATATAGGAAGGTTTGGGGGCATTCGAGTTAGCATGGACATGTATAGGTCTATAGTATTATTTCAAATTCGAATGCCCAAAATGCTGCTTTAAAATGTGGTCTTTAAGGTATAGGATACATATGGGATTTTGACATTTGTTTAGAATGGCTTACCTTCAGTTTTCACTCGTGACAAAAAATATGTAAAACTGCGAAAATTGGCATGCCACGTGCTTAACTAGGCCTACTGCAGGTAATTACTAGCGCGCCAGGATTGGTCAGGTAGTAACCACTGCGGAATTTGCCTTTGTGTGTGCAAAATAGTTTTTACGGTTTATTTTCAAATGACTAGCAGTAGTTGCAAGATGTTTAGGAATTTACATGAGTAGGCTAACTAAGTAATTCTGCTTGCTGCAATGTCTACTGCTGTGCTGTAGTTTCTGGAAGGCAGGTGTCTGACTGATAGATACACATACACTTTCCAGATGGGGTGCTTGAGGTTTGTATATGTTATTTTAACATGTACAAAGGGACATTGCAGTAGTCATTTTAATGGTAATATTTGCTGATGTGACTTTTTGTATCAATTTTCTTATCATTTCGTATCACATATCGCCAATTTAATCTGTTTTTTTCGAAGTAGCTTTAAACTACATTTTGCAAATATAGTAGTTTTAGTGAATCATAGCTTTTCCCTATAGTTAAACTTATTGCGCGAAATGGTATTTTGGAAACGAGCTTTTTATGTAGATTTCCGTAAATAAATAGCTTACAAACATAAATAAATAAAATAAACACATATAGATATATTAATAATGGTAAATCCGTTGCCAGTAGCCTTGTCTATGGTAATCATCCAGTCCAGGATGTAAGGTAAAACAAAATAATAATCATAGAAACACAACATGGGTGCCAAAAATATCTCACTTTTTAAAGGGACCTGTAGGGGAACTAATGAAAATCATAAAATACACACAAATCATAATCGCCCATTGCATTTACATGTATTTCATATGACATTGCATGCCCTGTCTTACTTTGTCTCAAAATTATGAAATTATGAAAAAATAATATTGTAAGTATATGGGGGGAAATTATGTTTTAGGTTACCTGTGCATCTGTGTGACTGACCCATAGACTGTATATAAGAACGGACTGACCAGTCTGTCTGTGACAGTCCGGGTCTGATGATTCAGTCTTAATTTTTTTCTCTTACATGGATAATGAAAATAAAAGACTGAGATTGAAAGGTTAATAGAGGATGATTTTCCAATTTTGTAGTTTTTCAAAATGTATATACTGAAACTTAAATGAATAAAACACTTTCTATGATATTATGGATCTGATAATGTAGGTTTTGTCAGAATGTTGGTATTCCATAGTTGATAGCCCATACATGTAGGCCTACATCGTCATCAATATCTGCGGTGCATGCTCTGGGTAGGCCTCCAGATTCTTCACAGATGAAGCACACTGGAAAAGATTTGTTGTCATTCTTTGATGCTGATTAATCTTCTATGCTTGATATTGTTTTGATATGTCTATTGTTTATCATCAGCCATGTACTACATTTGTATACTACAGCATGAGTCATCACAGTCATCTCTGAGATTATGATAGACACAAGTGATTATTAGATGATTACATCAAGGATTAACAAATTAGAGTAAGCAGAGATGTACTAAGCAAAGCACCAGTCACCAAACATACAGATACACATGTACATGTAAACAGTAAAATTTCTTGATTGTCTTTTTAATGTAAGATTAGGCATATACATTTTGAAATAGCCAGAAAATGGAAAATAATCCTCTTAACTTGTCAACCATTGTCAGAAAAATAGAAAAGGTCCACATTTTTTAAGACTGACTCGTCAGATTCAGTGGTGGACAGGCCTGACAGTGAAACCGATGCACAGATAATCTTATAATTGTCTCCATATAATTGTCATGTACTATTGTTTTACTTCATTTTATCATTTTGATACAAAATACAGTGTAAGCACATGTGAACGCTAGGTGATTATGATTTGTTTGTGTATTTTATTATTTTGATTAGCTCCAACACCTTAAAATATAAATATAAAGATATTTATAAATATAAAGATATTTCATAGCACCCATGCTTATTTTAGTATGGGACAGAGTAAAACTGCAGAAAGTTTTGTGCTTTTATCAACAAATGCATGATTTTAAGTCTGTAGGTCCTGAATATGTGTTATTAATTTCACTTGTTATAAACATGGAAAATGAAGTTTATTTTGAACTAATGCTTAGGCTGTTTATCAGAGTGATACAGAAACCTATATAAAGCAGAAATGTAATAGTTTATGCTAACTTTCATGTCCTACTTCACATAAGCAGAGACTATTCTTGAAATATTACATATTACCACTTTAAAAACAAGGCTTGCGGTCATTAACAGTGAGATATTTGAATGCTACCCATCTTGAAATTAAAGACTATCCTTAAATAAAGTATCATTAGGCCAAATGTGGTACTTTTCTCAAAAAGTGCACTATGAGTGAGCACAGAGAGCGCTGATGAAGGCAGAACCCTGAAACGTCTGCTCTACTCTGCTCTCAGACAAAATAAAACATTACTCCTTGTGCTTGACCTTAGTGTCTTTTTCAGTGTGCGAACCTGCTCTTACTTTTGAACAGTCTTTCTTTGGGTCCACGCACCTATTAATTTATATTTTTTACACATCTTGAGCGCAACAATACCCCTGCCTCCAAAAAGTGCACTATGCCTTCAAAATTTGGAGCTTGGGCAGTGTAGTAAAAACTCCACAATAACAAACTACATTGAACATTTTGCTACCCTGCTGTAGGTGGCAGCACACTCTAGGACTGGTGTGACTGTCAGCCTTGGGAATGCCATTCCCCACAACTGCTGGCATGTCCTCTTATGACACTTGTACAGTACTTTACTCCAAGTGAACTTGCAATAGTAAGGCATGCCATGGTATAACTTTACCGTAAGAAAATGAATGAATGGTAAATAATGAATGGCATTATTTTCTAATAAATTTCATTTTCACCTTATATGGTTTTGCATGACTTTTTGTAATTTTTGTATGCAATTATTTTACAGTAAAAGTATAAGGAGAAACGGTCATTTAAACCATTGCTTTGTTTACCTTTAAAATATCTTTGAAAACCATGTCGTTATAGGAATAGGCTATGAGGTCGCATTAACCACAATAAACTGCTTTTGGCATTTGTTTGAAGGTGTAGGAACAGCTATTTTTGGAACTCGCAAATAAAATACTATTTTTGCAATATGAATTCAACCAAAACGAAGGTCGTTGACACTACATCAAGAACTGATACATTGTACGGCTTAATGCTCTGCGAAGCCCAGCCTCTTTGGACCACTTTTGGAGAGGCTTTATCACGATTGGTTGAAAGCAACGGGGACGCGGGTCTTTTCCATTTTATTTTATTTTCATTGGCCAACATTACGTCAATCTAAAAGGTGCAGGATGTTGCCAATACTAGTGGTAGGTTGTCAATGGAGGCGAGTGGTACAGATCTCAGTTGCTTAATGATCAGCACTGCAGGTGGATTGAAAACATCGTCACCGAGTGATGCTACTGACTCAAAAGTGTCCATTTCAAGACCCGAGACAGCGTGAGTAAATTGTGAACTTAAATGAATAGCTTTGCAATAGGGTCGTGTCGACTGTTGTTTTAATGTTCCCTATATTTCTCGTGAGCATGGATCCTTTGCGGGCAGCCTTGCAAATCTGCTATATACAGAATTGTCTGAGCCACGGTATTGACTTTGCATGCAGCCACCACGATCATAAAATTCATTACAATTATTGTAGGATTCGATGGGTTGTATGTCATTTTACTTCACTATATGTAAATCTAGTGGTATGAAGTGAATGAATTGGGGAAAATCAGCAACCCTGCGCTTAATGTGGTGAGTGTGGGTGAGGATCACAACTGCTTTAATAATGCTGTGATGCTTTTACACCAGTTCCTATGCAGAAAACTACCACACACGCACATAATTAGCACACAACATCTATTTTTCGAGACAGACGCGAAAATTTCGATCAAAATATGCCGTCATTTACATCACAGATTATGAAAATTGAGGTGCCACGTTCTAGATATCACAAGAACTTTGATCCACCTACGAATGTATTCACCAAACGCAAGCGCGCAATGAGACGCACGAGCGCGCCTTCATCAGATATACAGCACCACGCATTTGGGTCTGTGCGTCTAATACACTGAAGTATCGTTTAAGAGTAGACCTGTTGTCAAAGCCATTACCGGAATCGGCAGATAGTCATTTAGAGAACGTGACAGCTGATTGTAGGAGACACACGAGTCAGGTTATGGTCTTGCAGCATGTAAGGTGGAGGTGGCAGTTGCAACACGATTTCTTTTCCCTGTGTATCACCAAATGCATGCAGTCCTCACATATGTGTCATGTGTTCACCATTTCAACAGAGTCTGTTCTTTCTCCCTTTCTGGGTATCTGCTGTAGACAGACGATACGCAAAGTTCTGGCGAGCACTTAATTTAGTGCATATACAACATTGGATTGTATATCGTATCTGAATCAGGTTAAGAAAATTACGCAATATTGCATACATGGAGTCAGGACGTTGCTTTAGCCCTCTAATTCGGAATAAAAAAAGAAAACCCATGAAGCGTGACAAAATGCTCGATTTTACATAAATGTGTCAATAATTCATGCTTCAGGTGCTCCGTGTCAACAAAAATGACGTCATGTGTCATAGCACAGCGCTCAACATTTTACCTGACAGTTGCTGCACCCATGGATCACTGCCTGTGTGATTCCTATTTTAAGACCACCTGCGACTATTTGCACTGTTGTAGAGATGATGTTGGGATGACAGGTGCAGGGTAATGCAGGAAACAAACAGGTTCGATATTTCACCTTCATTCAGGTGTGGTTCTCCAACCACACCAGTTTCTGTTCTCCAACCACACCAGTTTCTGTTCTTAGAATTGTCTTGACTTTGTCTTTTAGAAACAGATAGCGTCTTATATGTGGCTGATTTTTATCTTTTTCTCCTAAGAGGGTTTTAGGAGAAACAGTTCAGATTTCAGTGAGATTTGGCCTTTGCCTCGAAGTGTCTCCTAAGAAACAGTGTTCAGTAAAGCCCGATACAAGTCCAACCAAAGTTCAACCCAAGATGTTAAAATAGTCCTATACTGTTCTTCTTCTCTTGAGTAGAGAAAAATATGAAAAGGCAATACAATATTCTATTTTTCCTACACACAAAGATAAAGACTGTTGTAAGAAGTAATATTTTGCTCAGGGTTTGCGTATGCATACACAACCTTCTTCAGAGCATTTCTCTCATTGAGATTATCATATCCATAACAATTTCACAAAGCATTCTCTGTGTGTAAATCCAGAGTTTTAGGCCACATCTGTGTATGTCCCACATCAGTGTAATTCATTCCATGTATGGCTGTGTTTGCCTAACTTTAAGATAATCTAAACCAGTGTTGTCAGTTCCCCCTAGATGAGGTAAACAGATAGATTTGTCAGTGATCTTATGCGGATTATTATAAATGTTGGAGATTCTGCCACTTCAGAAGAAGCTCTGCTCTGGCGGGGTTTGTGCCCTGTGTGCGAGTACGAGCTGTTTATAATAGACTACTGGGGCACATGGTAAGCATTTCAAGTGTCGCTTGGTCATGTATAATTCATGTGTGAGAAATGTGGGTGTGTGTGTGCATATGTGACTCAATGCACCTACTTTGCCCCTCCCTGTCAACTGAGAGTTAAATACTGTGTTTTTATTTAGATGCTCTTTGACTCACAATGCCTTAGAGTCCTAACATCTCATACTTCTGTCGTTTGTTTTTTTTTCTTCAGGTGAACAAACGTGTGATTGAGTGTGTGTATATATGCACGGGTGAGTGCATGTGTGTGAGTGAGTGAGTGTGTGCATGTGTGTGTGTGTGCGTGTGCATGTGTGCATGAATGTGTGTGTGTGCTAGTGGATGTGTGAATTTATGTGTGTCCGTGTCAACGTGAAAGGGAGTGAAACGAGCAGAAAAAGCCATGGCCATGAATGGATGCCACCATACCAGACACCATGACAGGAGGCCTCACTTTCTCCACTAGCCAGGGCTGTTGTCTTTAAGCTTCTGGTTCAAAACAACTTAATTTCCATCCACCTTTCGACTACATGAAGATTCCTGCCACCGGTTATGTGATGAATAAATTTGAGGTCCTTGGGATCGTTGGAGAAGGTGAGTTGACAATTTGCAAAGCTTGAGAGCTTTCAGAGTAAATTTAGTGCTTGGCAGAGATGGGGCTGCGTGTTGAGTGGTGACAGATATGGCTGACTTTCAAGGTCTCTTTGTTTTTTCTTGGTGTCTGTCAAGGCTATTTTTACATTTTTCACAAAGCGGTTGAAAGCGTCTGGCCATGACTTCTGATAAGACTGAACCAGTTGCTTTTATTTTGCTTGCACAAACTTCCTCAGTTTGTTGGGGATGAAAGAGCATCATGTCATGGCTTCACAAAGGTTCTTGGCTTTCAGAACAGGATTGTCATTTAGTATGTGCTGGTTAATCAATGCATGTTATTACGTTTCTCTATGGAAGGAAATGACACAGCAGAAATTGGTAGGATCCTGTTTCTCTTTAATGCATTTGCCTTCAGGTGACGATTAGTGTTTTTAATGTTCTCTTATCTCTTATCTCTTATGCTAAGCCTGGACAGATGTTAATATCCATGCTTTGGCTATAAGAACACTGCATCCATACGAAGAAGGCATTTTACATTCACGATTTTACATGGTGACAATTGGCCTATGATTCACCAAATCCTGGAGATTGTCCACCTCACTGGTGGGGTTGATATAATAGTTAAAATGGTTCTTACTGCCTCTTGGCAGCACAGCCAGCCATTGGCAACCACACTGCTGTAGTCCCAAAGTGTTTTAACAGCACTTTATTCCTGAAACCATTAGGGGCTTTAAGCAATAGTATATATGCGTGAAGAATATGCTTTTTGTTTTTATGAAAATACACGTTTAGGCAATCTAACAACACATGAGTATTTACGCACTTAATATTTGCAGTCGTCTTGGTGTTTGGTTGGACTGCAAAAATAATTATTTACTCTGTTGATATTAAAGTACGAAGCTTGCCTTGTCTCAAGAGGATGTATAGTTTCAGTGTAGCCTGAGGTAGGAATAGATGCTGTGCTACTCCGTGAGTAAAAAGGACCACATTTCATGTTTTTCTGTCTCGTAGCTAATACAGCCAAGCTACCAACCCAGCAGCACAAGAGTAGAAGGTCTCCTCACAGCTGTTACATTTGTCAGGTTACAGGTCATGAAAACCTGAAGCATGTGCATTTACAGTCAGGATATTAATGCATTTCTCTCCTATAGACTGAGTCCACCTCCCCCCACCCCCATTCCCACCGTCAATAATCATATCAAATGTCACTTAACCTTCTGGATTGTCCCTGGATTCTAATACCGCCAGTGTTTAACACAACGGTATGCCCACACTGTGCACTCCATCCTCCCTATCCTGTCAGACATTTAGCGTTGTACTATCTAAATCTAAATCAGGTTCACTACAGGAACCACTACTGAATGCTACCTCAGCGCTTAAGAGACCTCTTAAGGACATCTGCGATTATGGGAACTGTGGACAGTTGTAGGGCATAAGTAAGGGCAGTGGTGCAGAAGTAAGCATTGCGACAGGGGATGCTTGTAACTCTAACTTCACAGCCCAAGAGTCAACTTGTCCGTGCAGCCATGCACTCATCGCTTTTGAAATATGAATGAACTGAAAAAATCGCAGCAGACTGTCGACACACTGTAAAGGCAGAATTAAAAAGCAGAACCACATGTACAGTTCAGAGGTTTATAATCCACATTCCAGCTTTTCTAGGGTTTTTTTTTACATGTCCTCAGTTTTCTATTAATGATTCTTTTATAAACTGATTTTTTGCTAAACTGATGTCTCGTTTGAAAAGCATTGTTTGTATGCATTGTAACAACATCATATGCAGTGGAGATCTATAAAATTCTGAATATTATTCAGTGCAATTGACCATCATGCTCTGGATTGACCATATGCACACACAATCTCCAGAAAGAATTTTTCTGATACCCTAGAGAGGTTGAGGCTAGCAGTTACTCTTAAGTAACTGGGTTTTAACTTCAACTGAAAATAAAACTCGCCGAGTATTTCTAAAAGCTTTTCCCCCCCCACATCTTTACAAAAAAAAAACAACTCGGCACACCTCATGTGACCTTTTCTCCATTCACTCCACACCTGCACAGTGTGTAGATCAATTTTGGCCATGTGTCCAGGGCACCACTCACCCACCATGGGCACTTCCCTGCTGGCTCTGGGCTCTCGTTCCCTCAGGACATTCCCTGCCCAGCACTGCCAGGACTGCCTGATGGCATCATTATCCTTGGCACCGGGTGGGTGCGGGCAGCATGAGGTGGATGAGGAAATTAACACAGTCTGTTTTTTCTCCTCTCTTTTTTCTATCCACAGGGGCCTACGGGGTGGTTCTCAAGTGCAGGCATAAGGTAAGATGTCTTTGACACATACCACAGGGCTTGGATGACCACAGATGCATGGTAGCTTACAGTAGCACAATATGGTGGGGCTGAGCTATGCACTTTGTACTTCATAGATGACATGCAACCTTGTGTTGTGTCCAAGTGTATGGAATCAGATGTTAAGCTATAAATATGATGAATCAATAAGCCTTTAGGGTTTAATTTTGGTCATAAAATTAGTGAGCCTTTGTAAAATGATGTGTAAGCACCCGGGGTCTGTCTTAGGTACTGTGTGTGTGAAGGAAGTGGGCAGTTGGGGCCATGGTTAAGGAGTTGGTCTTGGGATCAGGAGGTCACAGGTTTGATTCCTCTACCAGTAGGATGTGGGTGGGGGAGTCAATAACCATTGTCCTCCTGGATCCTCATCGATGACTTAGGTGCCATTGAGCAAGGCATCTAACCCCACATTGCTCTAGGTTGGTCTGTCTCTGTGTCTAATTCACTGTAAGTCACTCAGGAAAAAAAGAGTCAACTAAATGTAATGTAACATAAAAGCGAGTGATCTTATTATTATGTGATGTCCCGTAGTGCTGGTCATCAGAGCATGAAGGCAGTAATGATTTATCCCAATGCTTGCTGGAGAAAAAATATGTGGGATGAATTACAGGATCAGAGAGAAGGAACATTCTGGTCACTGTTAGTATAGAAATCATTATCCAAAAGTCAGTTATTATAATGACAGATTCTCGGGTTCATTGACCACTGGCAACACACTTATTTGAAGTGATAATAGTATATTTATGGAGTAGGGTTGATTTTATGATTCATCCTTGAGAAACTTGATATTACTGATACTGCTCAATGTGATGAACGTGCAGTCAGTTCTTCAGAAATTACAAATAGCCTACCTCTTTTAAAACCGTGGCTTTCTAAACACCTCTCGTTGTCAGTTGCACTGTATTATAGATGTGTAAAGTATTTTTGGCATACAGTACTGTTTTGGCATAGAGAAGGCCAGAGGTTTTTTCTAGATTCAGTAGATGTGATGAGGAGGGCAGCCATTCTTTTTTTTTTTCGCTCTTGGAGTATTATGTAATGGCCACAGCAGTTTTTTTTTGTGCATCTATGAAATCCATTGGACTGGCTTGTGTTGAGGAATGCCTAGCCTTCTCCCCTGCTGCTCCCACGAGCCTCGTTTGAACAGCAGCACTATGAGGGAGAGCGAGAGATAGAGGAAGAGAGAGAGAGAGAGAGAGAGAGAGAGGAGGGGAGAAAAAGAGGGAGAGAAAGGGGGGAAAGAGAGAGAGGAGGGAAGGAGCAATAAAAAGCAACAGCGCTGCAGTTTACTTTGCAAGGTTTGAGAAGCCTGTGTATTTTGATCAGACTGTAATCTTCACTGAAATGTGCACTCCTTCACCATATAGTGTGTGCTATGTGAAGAACCAAACAATGTAACTCACACCCTATATAGTGCACAGGAGTGAACACGCCCTTGTCTCAAGGCAGCTAGCAAGACAGTATGAAATATAATACCACTTGACAGCATCCCAACACACTTTGTGTTTACCATTTCGAAATTTGCCTCCCAGAAGAGTACCTTCCAGAAACCCTGGAGCATAGCCTGCTCATTTAGCATCTCTGGAATGGCACAGCCCACACTGCATAGAGGCGGAAGAAAAGAGAAAAGCATGTGTCTGTCGCTGCTCCTTTGTATTCCTTGTATACACCTCAAGGGTGAAATTCATTAACAGAGCCGGTGGTCCGTGGAGCAAGGCACACTGTATTGATCTTGTGCTTAGATAATGACACTGACTGAAAGGAGATAGGCCGTCGTACCAGAGACATCATCCCTGCATAGCACCAAAAAAGGGATCTGGAAGAAGGGGGAAAACTGTTTAGTGCCTGTCCAGTCACTGCGTCCGATGGGGAGGGAAGGGCTGGGGCTGGGGCTGGGGCTGGGGCTGGGGCTGGGGCTGGGCTGAGCTAAGCTGCCTGGGCGGTGTACGGTATCACTACTGTGGAGTGGGCCTGATTAAATTTTGATCAGCCCTGTGGTCTGAGGCCCCTCTACCCCTCAGTTCACCCTCCGCCTTGGCTGGCAGCCACGACAGAGCATGTAGCTAATGCTCACTACAAGCCCAGGGTTATCTCCATTTATACTAGCTGTCATAGCTTTCTGCTGGGGCCATTGCAAAGACTGTGCGTGCAAGAGAGAGCGTGAGAGAGAGAGACAGACAGACAGAGAGAGAGAGAAAGAGTGAGAGATAAAGAGAGAGAGAGAGTCTTTCTTGTCATCATAATGACAGACTTAGTCATGATTGAGCCGTTTGCTAAAATATGTTTATTTGTCATTTATATTCCAAAGCAATGGTATAGTTCCTAAGCAACAGTTTGCGTGTTTCATTGAGAGGCACGAATTTGAAATGGCAGGCTTCACCAAATATGGACTGCCTGGTCTACACGGGCACGGGCCATGCAGCCTTTGTTGTTACAAGTGAGCTGCTCCTCAGCATACTTAATTGAGATCAGCTCACACCAAGTTAATCATAGCAGTGTTTGCATAAGCAAGCAACTCCAGTTGTGCTTGGAGCTGCCTGAATAAAAAAATGTGGAGACAGGCGGTAATTTCAGTGACAAAACACTTTTCCCTTATCTAATAGCTCCTGTCCGACAGGCTCGCCCACCCTTCCTCCGAGAGGTTAAGTTTGACCACTGCAAAGTAATCAACATTAAAGCACTTATTTTTGTCAGGGCCCAGAAGCGCCTGTAGAAAACATGACCACTGAGACCAACCTCCCTCCCTTTTTTTCATCCTCTGTATGGCCCTGTCAGTGTGTTGTCCTCCAGGGAGGACCTCAGGTGTGGCCATATGGCCGGGGGCCTGTCAGCACGGCTGGCCGAGCCTGGTCGAGTATAGCGAAGCGTGGGTCTGGCCGAGAGGAGTAATGGATCACGGAGGCACCGGGGGGATCGGCCGTGACAGGGCTCATTGCTCCGCTGACCTCTGGGACAGTGTGTCTGGCGTAGCACCAGCACGGACGGCACAATCACTCACAGGACATACAAGGTCTCGGGGAAAAACATGGAGGGAGACAGGGGGAAAGGAAGCACGAGAGAGAGATTCGTGAATATTAAGCATGGGTTTCCTCCTTTATTTAGATATTAAGACACAGTTTTGTTTGTCATTACAATTAACATAAAATCAGTCACAGGACATACAAGGTCTCCGGGAAAAAACATGGAGGGAGACAGGGGGAAAGGAAGCACGAGTGAGAGATTCGTGAATATTAAGCATGGGTTTCCTTCTTTATTTAGATATTAAGACACAGTTTTGTTTGTCATTACAATTAACATAAAATCAGTCACAGGACATACAAGGTCTCCGGGAAAAAACATGGAGGGAGACAGGGGGAAAGGAAGCACGAGAGAGAGATTCGTGAATATTAAGCATGGGTTTCCTCCTTTATTTAGATATTAAGACACAGTTTTGTTTGTCATTACAATTAACATAAAATCAGTCACAGGACATACAAGGTCTCCGGGAAAAAAACATGGAGGGAGACAGGGGGAAAGGAAGCACAAGAGAGAGATTTGTGAATATTAAGCATGGGTTTCCTCCTTTATTGTAATATTAAGACACATTTGTGTTTGTCATTACAATTTACATAAAATGCAGATGCAGTAGCAATATTACTAACTGGTAATACCGTGTGTAGCAATGAAACATTTGAATCATGCTGGTCACATTGCTCATGTTGATCAAGGAAGACTTGTAAGGACAAGTGTTCCTCCTATAGTTTTTTTAATCTACAGGTTTTCTTTGTTATTAGTCATAAATGATCCCATTAAAGATAATCTTGATAAAAAGACTAAAGTGAAATGAAAGAGTATAAAACCAAATACTTAAATAATGTGAAGTAATTTGGAATAATTGGGAGATCTTTTGCATAATCATGATTATTTATTTATTGTACAAATAATAATTTCCTTACCAGTTTTCAGCTGGCAATAAGCCTTTAATTATAATTTGGCAATTGTACCTTTAATCCTAAAGTTAGGCCTGTTTGATTTCAGTGTGCTACATGTAGATATTTGCCTTACATTTTAATATTCAACATTTTGTATAGCCATCTGGGTCCCTTTGACCCCTGAAAGATGAAAGCAAGAGTGGCCCCAAATTAATTCTACTACCAGAGACCCACCTGATGTTGTATTCATCTGTCAGCTGTACCTATTCCCGAACCCATTTTTTTTCTGAAGATTTCTCATTCTGTTCTCCAAGGTGTTTTGCATTATTCAAAGCAAAATAGGACAGACACACTGCCATTGTCTAAAAAAGCACATATTGCGTGCTTAAAATTCATGCTAAGCATGGTCCACTTTTAATTCAGCTTTTCACATGAGCTCCCTCTCTCACTCCCAGCTTTTCCAGTGTAGTACACCATAACAATATTACAATGCGCACATTTACATTTATATTTGTTCATTCACATCTTCAGGGGGTTTTTGTCTATACCTAAAGGAGGCTCATTGCATTTTGCCTCATCACATCCACAGTAGGGTGTTGAATTACATTGTGTAGGTAGCTTGACTAGTCTGTGAAGGTGTGTCTGTGTGTGTGTGTGTGTGTGTATTTTATCTGTGCGTTTCTCTGTCATGACTCATCTCACTTCGTTTTAATTGGTTAGTCAGCTGTTTGATTTATTTCTGCTGTTTTTCCTTCTTCTTCTATTTTGCCTTGCTGTTTATTTGTTGCTGAGGCACAACTGTCATTAAGATGTGTCGGTTGTGTGAGGTTAGGGAGGAAGCATGCTATTGTTTCCACCGGGCCACCTCTCATTAGCTTTCTTCACCAAACAGGGGCTTATTTGCAGGGATGCTGATAAAATGTTATACAATGCGTAGGGGTGGCTTGGGGAGAAAGAAAGCAGTTCTGGTTGGGATTTACCTCTGATTTGTGTTGTGCACTGATAAGCCTTTGTGATTTGTGATTTGCAGGGATAGGCAACCTGGATTCATTAGCTACAATCTAATAGAACATTTTTTAAAATCATCTTGTTCTACCTGTGCATGCAAAGCTGGTGGTTTCAATAATTAAATCCACTGATTGAAGAGTTGTCCTAATTAGAGTCTGTTGATTTGGAATGGCTTTAACACATGTGTGGTACTGGATTGTAGCATCTGAAGCCAGGGTGCCCATCACTGGTAATTTGTTTATTACAGACAGATGTGAATGTGTTGGCAGCCTTATTTTTTGAATGAAGTGAGGCTGGCTATAATTGCCGCTGACCCTGCTTCTGTAACAGCAATTAAGTCCCTTGTGTTGTATGATTTTTAAAAAGGGGAACGCGGAGTGGAAACCAACCCTCGGTGCTTCCGATATAAATAAAACATGTCATAAAAAATGCCAAGGTGTTAAAAGCTAATTATGAGCGTGGCAAATGTAGAAAAAACACACCTGCCCCATTACAAGGACTTTTTGTGTCAGAACAGGCAGGTGAGTGTCGGGCTTTGTCAGGTACGGTTTTGGGTTAGGTGTACCCGGCAGTGCATCCAGTTCACATCCTTTTGTTGCGCGCTCTCTTTTTTCGGCTTGCCAAGCAAGCTGGGCAGCGCAAAGAAAGATGGCACAGCTGAAGAACGCCCTTGTCCATGCTAGAAGGCACTGAGATTCCCTTTGTTTTTCTTTAAAGTCCTCGCGAGCTCCACGTCCCTAGTGTGTCACTGGGTTATAAAAGAGGCTTTTGTCACCCCAGCTGAGCCAGACTTGTTTTGTCTTGTGCTGCTTGTGTTGTGTGTAGATGGGGCATCTGTGCCAGTCTCTGTAGAGCTGACACAGACAGCCGTTTGTCGTTAAAAAGATTAGAAAGGGAATCGTGCAGCTCTTGCACACATATCACATAGCACTAGCATGTACTGGTAGTCATAGAGCCGTTTAACTGTCACAGTTCTCATTTCTTATTGTCAGTATTACTTTTTTCTCATCTTTGTCGCTTGGAAATAAATAAGATCTTAATGATCTCTGATCTGTTTCTCCAACCCCCCCCCCCCCTCCCCCCCTCAGGAGAAAACAAACAGTATGGGAACTTTGTAAGATCTTAAGTTGAACTTAAATTGGATTTTACAGTAAATCGTTCTTCACTGGACACTGTTTCAGAGTTTGAAGGCCAGATCTCACTGAATTCTAATTTGTTCCCCTAAAACCCCCTTAGGAGAAAAAGGCACAAATCAGCTTGATATCAGATCTTATTTGTTTCTGAAAGACATGGTGAAATCTCAAAAGCAATATTAGCCTTTGGGGTATAACTGTTGTTTTGTTCTTTAAAGTCATTGTGTGACTAACTGCGAAAAGCTGACCAAAGTTGATATTTTAAGCAAAAGGAAATGCTCAAAAAAAATCCCTCAAATGATCTAATAGCCTCACGACCACAGTGACCTTATTTGTATTCAGTCAAGCACGACTTATTATCTGCGCTTTGCAGTGTTGCTGAATTAAGCTGATTTGCTTGCAATTTCTTGTCAAATACTTAAGCCTCCCTTTAAAAATGGCCATGACCTCATTATAGAATTCGCATGAAAAAAACGACAAGGCCCTTGCTTAACCAGGTTTATGCTTCACAAGCAGAAGCTTTACAGCTGCTAGTTTTTAATCTACATGTGCTGAATTGGGTACAGCTGGAAGCCCTCGTGTATGGCACTGTAAACTGATTATTCTGAACAGCTGAGCTTCAGTAACAGTATGTCAGGGCTGTGGGGGTGACGGCCAGACAACTTTGAAAATGCTGACTTGCAGGCTGCCGTTCATCGCGACTGCAGTCATGTGTGCTGTTGTTGGTTTGTGATCAAGTAAATTGGGTGTTTAATGCATTTTAAACAGGCCAGGGGCTTCCACTAAATGTTCATAAAATTGAGTGTGATTGATTGCAGTGACTGTTAACGATTGTGGATAAAGTCACTTGCCCGTAATGTTGTGAATGAAATGAAGTGGTTTAAAATTCAAAAGTGTAAATGCATGTACCGTTTGTCCACCAAAAAAGGCTTTATATTGACTTATACAATGTAACTCTCAGCTCAGCTGTCTGCGTATAATTAAACAGTGTATGGCGCTCTGCTCTGCATAGACCATTTAGCATGTAGGTCACCTTTGGTTCATAAAATCAGTCCTATAGATGACACACACCGTCACATTTCAGGTTATTGTTCACCACTAATTGTAATCACAAAGTGGAAAATTGGTTGGGTTCAGATATAATCTGCTCAGGAGAGCTGTGTCTCTCCCATACCACCTTGTTCAGCTCCTATTCGAGAGCAGTGCGTTTCTAGCACACCATTGTTTCTGTGCAGAGCTTTGGACAGATGTTGAGGGGCTCCAGACTCTACCATGTTGATAAGTTATTGCTGACGCATCTCTTTTATCTTGCCTCCTACTGAAAGAGTGAACTGCAAAATCATTAAAATCACTTTACCATGGTGATGGACAATATTATATATTCCAAATCACCTGGTTAAACCTGTGTGTTTAATACAGGGGATGCCACTATTGAACTCATCTACTCTACATCTGGCTGAGGAGTTGTGCTAATTGGAAACAGCTGAATTAGTGATTGTCCGGAGCAAATATGTGCTATTGGCTTGTAGCTTCTGAAGGCAGGTGGCCCACCACAGCTTTAGTAGATAGACACACACACACACTAAGCAGCAAGCAAAGAAGAAGGTCATCTCCCAACCACAGTGTGCACCTACCCTACTGGTATTCATAATGTGAAGAAAGCTGTGAAACCAGAGAGATTGGAAACAAGCTTGTAAACTTGTAATCCCCCTACCTCTACACACACACACAGTAATAGACAGAGGAGGCCCCGTGGCTGGACACCGGCCCCCGAGGAGGGTCTTGTCTGTTAGTGGGATTTAGTGACAAGCACAGAGGGGTTGGGGGGGTGGTGGCACTCGGTGACGGCTCTGTCCCTCCTGTCTCTTGTCACTCCACAGCCACTGTCTGTGTGTCTCGGTACCCCTAAAGAAGCCTGTAATGCTAAACCGAAACAATAACCTCTGGGGTCAGTTACGATACAGGAGGGGACACTGTGCTGTGGTCACTTGCTGCGGTCAGTCTCTTCAGCTCATACATGTTGAAAGTGTCCCCTGTCTTTGTGATGCGCATGGTAATGTTCATACAATGGTCAGATTTTTTATCTAGTACATTGTCAGGGTCAGTATGGTATGTAAGTTGACTGATAATGTAGCAGAGGTGTCAATCCCAGCTTCAGAAAGTAAAAACCTTGTTGTATATTTGAGCCAACCATTTTCTGAACCAGCTGATCCTAATGTGCACACAAATCATCAGACAGATTGATCTAATTAGTGGCTACTTATTGAAATCACCTGTGTCAAGTGAACAATCTCACTCTCAACATATCCAAAACTAAAGAACTCATAGTGGATTTCAGAAAAAGCGCAGGCCAGCACACCCCCATCTGCATTAATGGCCAGGTAGTGGAGTGGGTAGACTCCTTTCGTTTCCTAGGCACCACCATCCATCAGTCCCTGTCATGGAATCTGAACACCAGTCTCATCATTTCAAAAGCCCAACAAAGATTATACTTCCTCCGACAACTGAGGAAATTTGGAGTCAGCCAAGCAGGCATGATCCACTTTTACAGTGCCACCATCGAAAGCGTGCTCACCTTCTCCATCTTGGTCTGGTATGGTAGCTCCACCAGCCAAGAAAAGCAACATCTGGAGAGGGTGGTATGTAGGGCCTCCAAAATCATTGGCCGCAGTCTTCCCACTTTAGCCTCACTCTACAACACCAGACTGGCTAGGAAAGCCAAAAACATCACCTCTGACCCTTCACACCCAGCACACCACCTATTCACACTATTGCCTTCAGGGAAAAGGTACCGCAGTATCCCAAGCAAAACCACTCGCTCTAGGGACAGTACCTACCCACAAGCCATCCGTCACTTAAATACGCACTAGCACTTTACAGCTACTCCACTACCTGGCCTTCCTACCTCCTTGTTACTTTGCACAATGCTACTACTGCTCTGTACATACCATGCACTTTAAATATCCCATTGCACTTTTCTATGTGTCCAATGTTTTGTATGCCACTCCTTGTTTATTTATTTTGTGTACCCCCCTGTTGTTTTTGTTTCACCACCCCCGACCAGTTTTGTGTCTTTTGTTGTGTTGTGAGCACACCAAGCAACATTCCTAACGACTGTATTTTTTATACTGTTGATATGGCTAAATAAAAACTTGAACTTGAACTTGAACTTGAGAAAGAATACTGTACATGGCAGAGAGTTTACATTCTGAAGCCGAAATCGACTCCTCTGTAACGCAGGTAATGGATACATTACGAAGCATTATGTGAGAGTGTCAGATTTGCTCGTAGTGGTGCAGTCACTTCGAATATGTCTGTAGCTTCGTGGGAGTTCAGAGAGGTAGCTGTGCAGGAAACTTCACAATTCTCCAGAGCAATTTGACAGTGTGGTAGCTTGCCTTTCTCTCTCTCTTTCTCTAGTCCTTATACAGTGACTTATTGCTTAGCCTGTCTGAGGGTAGCCTATGCCCTGGAGTGAGCAAGGGGAAGGCTTCTCCGTGAGATGCTCCATCCGTGCTGCCCTACCGCCCCCTCCCCTCCCGCCGCCTCTCAGCTTTCAGTGGTGTTTTCAGTAGTGGTCATGAAGACTGGCAGGGCTAGCTGCACTGTGTTGAGTGTTTCAGAGAGTGTGAGCAAGAGTGGGCTCACCCCAACAACCAGTCAGTTTCCATCGTCTTTCCCGAGAACAAGAGAGCTCCTGAGTTGAGACACAAGAGTAGCTGTCAGGGCAGTTGAAGTTGTGGAGAGGAGGGAGCGAAGCATAATAACCTCAGGAAGTGTTTCAGGGTTGTTCTGCAAAATGACACTATATACTGTACATCTCATCCAGCATCTGAGTTTCAGTGATTCTGATTTGAGCTCAGTGATGTGCTGAGTGGACCAATGTGGATGTCCACTATCTGCACTGGGTTGTCGTCCAAAAAATAGGACACAAATGAGACGCAAATACTTAAAGCAAGGCAAAAAATAAAAACCATGGTGTTCAGAGAGATCCACACATCAGCTCTGTAGGTTTTGTCCCTGAATGTAAATGACTGACAGCTTTGAAGTAAGGATGAAGCTGGACCCTTCAATTGGGGATAGGAAACCTATACGCACATGAGCAATGCTAGCAGTATGGACTCCTCCAATTAGCAGTGTCTCAACGTCCTTGCCAATGAGAGGTTCCTAGAACTGTTAAGATTTTTTTTTTAATTCTCCCAGAGGCACTTTTCACCCTAACCAACTGCACAAACATTTTAAAGTTAAAAATGTGGAGAGACGATATAATTAGTGGTGAAAGCAGAAGGTGAAAAGTGCTGCATCAGCTGCCAAGGACCTAGCACACTGCTAATGACAGGCAGAACTGAAGCCAGGATCTAAAGTAAGGCATTTGGAGTGAAACTGGACACGTCCAAATATGTCCCGTGTCCCGCTAGAGTCACAACAAAAGTACTCATGCATCTAATTACAGGCAGCTTAAATTTCAACACTGCAGAGGGACGGAACAATGGGGGAGCCCAACTGTATGCATGGCTTCAGAGCTGGACCCAGGGGCAGTGAACAGTGCCCGGGGTCTTATCCTGAGTGAAAAGTGTGACCGTTTTCTCCTGAAGCCTTCTTTCAAAGCTTGACCCATCATCAAGCAGGCAGGGAGGGAGGGAGGGAGGGAGGGAGGGCATAAAGAATGAGACTTCTAATGTTCTTATCTGATCAAAAACGGTTGACAGCCTTATCAAGGTCAAATTGTTTGTTTTGGCAAGCTTGTCACCTGGAGTATGAATCATTTAATCAGATCGGATTTAGCTCACAGCAGATAATTGTGAGCGAATGCAGGGAAATGCTCCAGCTGTTGCCTGCGAGTCAGTGATAAGCAGCATGAAAACTGACCGAGGTGGGAGGAAAAGAGATGAAATGGCCGCCACATGCTGTCAGAGCCCTGTCAGTCAGGTTGCAGCGCAGTTCTATGCAAACCTGTTGGGTTCCCCAGCCCCGCATCCTGAATTAGCATATTATACATATTGTTAAATGAGATTTCTGCCGTTTGTCTCATTCCCCCCCTGTGGTACACGCGGCTGAGACAGGAGGCCTTCCCGCTATGCTGAAGGAATTCAATACACACGGCAAAGCAGCGACACAAAGGGACACCCTCGGCCACAGCGGGTTGGGGTAGCGGTTGAAATGAGTGGCCTGATTCTACCTAATCGTCCAGTAGACCTGATGGATACTCCTACACACTCTTAAGAAATCTCACCTGTTGTTACAATGGTCTAAATCTCAGAGCAATTTGACTTGTGATTTCGCAGCTTTTCACACAATTATTTCTAGAAATGCTCCACATGAGCCCTATGAAGCTTTGCTGATGTGAATGGTTTGACAACTTCATAGCTTTTCTTTATGTAAAGCCTCTTTTAAGATGGCTGCGAGCCATTTCACACTTTATCTCATTCTGTAATGTGTCTGTTTTACAGGAGACGAAAGAGCTCGTGGCCATAAAGAAGTTCAAGGACAGTGAAGGTAAAAGGCTTTGAATTTTTTTTATTATTTGGATGGCTTCTAGGGCACTGAATTCTACTTTTACTGGCTTCTGAAAGCATGTGGAATGCCTCATGATCCAATAAATGTTGGAATTTATATTCTTCTGAGTAGATTTACTATCGTTCTCCTTTGTACTGTTTGTTGGAATCTTTTTAATTGGAATTATTGGAATTTTATAGGCACTACTGGGCACAGCACAGCACAAATCGTGCCCGCAGAGCATCTAAGTTTTTTTAAGCCCAGCCTAATAAGCCATATTCCATACACACAGGCCAAAATGGTGTTTCAATGGTTTCATATGTATTACATCACACAGTAACACACTGTGTGTACGCCGAGCTCCTATTCTTACAACACCTCTTAGGGGGTTTCAACTGGACATAGTATTTTGAACATATTCTGTGATGGATCTAGCCAGCGGTAGGCTACTAAAGATAATGAATAGGCATCCAGACATGGCTTGATGTGACTGAGTCTTGACAAAATGTCTAAATTGGGTAAAACTTTATTTTATGGTTCCCCTTTTAGTGTATCTACATGTACAAAATATGTATTATGTACTTACACTTACATACTTAACACTAACTACAACCCTAACACTTACCCTATGGTACAGTGTAAGTACACAATATTGTTAAAACACTTTCTTACACTGCACCTAATTGATGGAGTAGGGACAGTAAAATAAAGTGTAACCCTAAAATGTTACTGCTGTGAAAAATTCAAACAAATGCTGTGTTCCTTGTAAACATACTTATACCTTCATCAACATACAGTACATTCTCCATTTTCTGTTTGTATTTGCCCCTCTGCCTCGGCCACGCGTAGCACAAGGAGTTGGAATGTGTCAAGCCCATGAAACAGTCATGGGGCTCTATCATGGTGCTGGTGCAATGTGCTTTCACACCACACAACAAGCTCTTATCATTTTTTAATACTTACTAATTAGCGCACCATTCATCTTTCCAATAGAGTTGTTTCAATAAGAAAAGAACTTGAGACCTCACAGAAATAGTAAAGGTCAAATTAACCATGCAACAGGCAGGTGTACATACTGCTTCAGAATAGTAGAACAATATTGAAGACAGGAACACCTTATCCATGTAAAATATTTTCTATGCTACTAAAACTTATTTTAGATTTATGGGGCAAAATGGTACTGTATAAACCTGGATCCGCAGCAGTTGCCTTTGTCAAAAGTGTAGTTGTTAACTGCTGTCTGCAAGTCAATAGTTTCCATAAATCCAGTGCCTTGTAGTTTGTGATTTATAAGTCCTAACAAATCCATTCTAATTCCACGTTCAATACTAGGCCTCACAATTCTAGGCTTGCAGACTGGCACCCATGAGTGGAATAGAGCCTTATTGTGCTGGTAGCCTAGATTCCTGGAAGCACTCCTGGACATTCATGGGTTTTAAAAGCTCATACTGTAGTGCCATGGTTGTGGTGTGAGAGTGTCTTCAATTTCCCACCAAACCACATTTAGTTTGTTTGTCAATCACTATGCAGAAGCACCCATCTCAGAAGTATTGATTATTATATGGACAAGACCATCTTCTTTTTAATTTAAAAGACCTGTATAATAAATGAAGAGAGATGCAGTGCATCTATCTATTAAAACAACAAATCTTAAGGTAGGTCAGCTCATAAAAGACAAAAGAAAATAAGTTTAAGTCAGTTGAAAGTCTTACAATATGCACATTGTAAGGAGCACCTAAATGAGAGAAACAATGCAAACTTCTTACTCAATTACAAACATTAACATATAATGGGAGTCTTGTAATTTCAGGCAAGGCATGCCTAAACTTCCTGAGTACAGCTGTCAAATTGCTGATTTTGTTGTTGCTGTTAGTGTTTTATGACCTAACAGTTGCTTATCCTACATGCATTTTAATGGTCTTACACTGATCCCTATAGTACCTTTCTTTCACTTCACAATCATCAGTATGTCGTTTTTCTTACTGTTACACACACACACAGCGGGTAAATTCGCCAAAGTATCAGACTCTTTCTGAAGCCACTAAGCTCAGGTAATATAGGAGATGACAGGGTAAGTGTGGGGACAGAATATTTAACAATAATAATAATAATAATAATAATAATAATATAGGTGTTGATTAGGTCCATAGCTAGTTAGAGTTGCTAGAATAAGAGGTGTTCTTGGAACAGAAGGGTTTAAGCAGCAACTGGTAGCCAGTTGTAGGTCAATGAACAGATGTGTGATATGTGCCCTTTTGGGTTGATTAAAGACCAGGCACACCACCACACTCTGGAACATTCAGAGCTTTTAATGAACAAGCTGGTAGAGCATTGGCAGAGCCAGGTAGTCAAGTCAACTCAAGTCATTTTAGTAGCACATTTAAAAACAACAGAGTTGGTCCATACGTGCTTCACAACACTAGTATGATTTAAAATAAGACAGCAAAACCATAACAACAAGACCATAGATATGTTAAAATACAGACAAAGCAAGGAAATCGAAATGAGATTAAAAAATAATAGTAATTTTTAAAAATGCAGTAGTATAGCCATATGATATGACCATGGCCTGGAGCAAGAGTGGCATAATGACTTAGGAAAGGCGTGATTTTTCTTATGTTGTGTAACACAAAGCACCAAGACTGGACAACACAGGCGAAACTGGACAGATCTGTTGTACATTCAAAGGAAAGCATTCAGCTTAAGATGAAGAGAGCATGGAATAACATTAATGTTGACATTCTCAGGCAATTTTTTGACACTGTGCCAGAGAGATGTGGTGTTGTAATTGGTACAAATGGTGGACATACCAACTGTTAAAGTTAAAAGTGGATTCCTTTGATATCTGTTGTACTTAGAGCAACCATCTGCAAATGTCATTATTATTATGAAATTAAATCATGTTTTGGGGGCAAAGAAAGGCTGAATATTTTTAGATTGGTCAGGTTTTCTACTAATTTTGGCAACCACTGTATATTTGGCAAGGTATCTCTTTTTGTATGTATGTATGCATGTATGTGTGTATGTATGTATGTGTGTATGTGTGTATGTATGTATGTATGTATGTATGTATGTATGTATGTATGTATGTATGTATGCCTGTCTGTCTGTCTCACTGACTCACTAAATCACAGACTCACTGTCTATCTATCTATCTATCTATCTATCTATCTATCTATCTATCTATCTATCTATCTATTGATCTATCGATCTATCAATCTATCTATCTATCTATCTATCTATCTATCTATCTATCTATCTATCTATCTATCTATCTATCTATCTATCTATCTATCTAATGAGGGTGTGTTGTTGCCTCCTCCCTGTAGAAAATGAGGAGGTTAAGGAGACGACGCTGCGGGAGCTTAAGATGCTGCGCACCCTTAAGCAGGAGAACATCGTGGAGCTGAAGGAGGCCTTCCGCCGCAGGGGGAAACTCTACCTGGTCTTCGAGTATGTGGAGAAGGTCAGTGCATCACCATTGTGTTTTTTGTTTCTCCACCCATCCCATACCATATCTTGTGCAAGGGAATGCTTGATTGCTTTCTGCCAACTAACCCTGTCATTGTCAAAATGATCATCTTAAGTTTTTTGTTTATTTAAAAGAGACAATGCACATAATTCAAAATTCCAATTTAAACCTTAAATGTAAATGTACCTGTTAGCAAATTAGCTCGTTTTTGTTTGTAGTCCCATGGCAGGTCAGTATAACAATACACAATACAGGCTTTATAATACCAAAACAATACAGTCTTAATCAGGTTATGTTAGGCATTACCAAATTAGCATGTCTGTCCCTCCTGTGACGTGTTGCAGAACATGCTAGAACTTCTGGAGGAACAACCCAACGGTGTACCTCCGGAGAAGGTGCGGAACTACATCTATCAGCTCATCAAGGCAATCCACTGGTGCCATAAGAATGACATCGTCCACAGAGGTGAGGACCTAGACAAAGGTGACCTGTGGTTACCTGAAAAAATTAAGCTCACACTCAACATCACAACTGAAAAAAATGACTAGTTGTTCACATCAAAAAGTGATTTAATGGATCTTTAATCTGTCGATTTGCAGTGCAAGTGCAGGCGCAGGCATTTTGTTACAGACAACAGCCACCCTGAAAAGAAAACTTGGACTATTTTGCTGACTGAAAATGGATACAGTATTTTTGATGCTGCTTTTTACATGAACAGCGTTTTAGTGTAGATGTAAGGTTCTTTGTTTAGCCGTTAAGGGCTCTGTAGGAACTGTTTTTGCAAATAGACTCATGTCATACGGTTCCTTGTGCTGTACTGTATACCAGTGTTTTAAAATCAGTCTTGTGATATCTATCTGAATTTCCGCAGATATCAAACCAGAGAATCTTCTCATCAGTTCCAATGATGTTCTAAAGCTGTGTGACTTTGGTAAGTTTCACGCTTGTAACTGTAAAACTGCACTGTAAATGTGTAAATGTGTGTGTGTGTGTGTGTGTGTGTATGTGCGTGTGTGTGTTTGTGTATTTGTGTGCAAGCATTCGCATCTGTGTGTGTGTGTGTGAGATGTACTGTAAACTGTGTGACATGTGGACGTGGCACAGGCATACTGTGACTCATTGGCCTTCTGTGTGTTTTTAGTCTCACACTCCAGACTGGCAGTGTATCATTATCTCTCATGACCACTTCACACACACACACACACACACACACACACACACACACACACACACACACACACAAACACACACACACACACACACACACACACACACACACACACACACACACACACACACACACACACACACACACACACACACACACACACAAAGACAGAAGAGAGAAGAGAGAAGGAGAGAGTTTTGGCCACTACTTGTGTCATTCTCCTCACCTCCCACTGGCGTTTCTTCAGAGTGCCCAGCCAAGTGCTCTACCTACACTGCCCTACCACCACGACACCATCAGTTACCATGACTAGTGCCATTGTCTTCATATGGGGAAGCTTATTTCTCCTTTATAGTGTCTCCTCCAAGGCATTATTTTGATAACCACTATGCTTTATTCTGCAGTTAGAGTCTAGACTGATCTAATGAGTTTTCTATTGCATGCTGGTATTACCTAACTGCTGATCTAATGCACCAATCAATGCATGTATTTACTTTCACATAATGGTAGTTGATATTATGAGTAGAATGGATGCTATGGAGGCTTTATTTTGCTCTGCTCCATCTGCTGGTGGATAAATAGCCCTTACAGAAAAGCCGTTTATGCTGGTGAAGTTCTGCGGTTTATTTATAGCAAGCCTTTCACACATTGTTGACAAGATGGGAGAGGAGGGGAATGAATGACTCATTTTACTTCCTGCAACTCACAGAACACAGAAGAAGAAGAGAAAACCCAGGCCAGGCTTCCACAGGCTTTTGTTTCAACCTCAAAGGGAATGTGTTCGACACGATTCTTCCCATTTGTGCCCCTCCCCCCCCCATCCCCCCAATCTTTATCAACACTCTGCACTCTTTCTTTGCCTTTTTGCAGGCTTTGCGCGCAACCTTTCCGAGGGGAATGACGCCAACTACACAGAGTACGTGGCCACCAGGTGGTACCGGTCTCCTGAGCTCCTGCTGGGGTAAGAGGATAGTGACATTTTTTGTTGTCTTACACCTCCCTAAATTTGACTGACTTCACCTGCTTCTGGGGACTCACAGCACGACATGACGTTCAACCAGTGAAGAACATCAAGACCTCCAATACTGAAAGATGTAGATTCCATACATTTATATTAATATGGATTTGATATGAATATGGATATGGGTATGGATATGGATATGGATATGGATATGGATATGGATATGGATATACAATAGGTTGACCAGAAACCCAACTTGCCCCTGGTTTTTGTACCCAAAACATTTCTTATTTTACTGATATTGACTGCACAAACTGGAAATGTCCCCATTTTTCCAGGAAAAGTGTAGTTTGTCAAACATTGTTTTCATCTCAGAGATTTGGTTACCCTAATATAATAATAGCATTGAGAAAGAGAAGATATGAGCCTGGCTAGATGTCAGTCGAATTTTGGAGCAGATGAAGTTCGGATAGGAACTAGAGCTGTTACTGGGTCAGCTGCCATCATCATCAGTAGTAGTTTGTTCTTCATTTTACTCCATGGAAAGACCACTGCAGAAACGTCACTATAAATAAAAGATACCAGGGAGATGTGATGAACGGTGATGAACGGTTCATGTGAGGACCCAACTCAGGTTGATGCCGTCTGACGTTCATCACCTTCCTGCTGCTGCAAATGAGCCGGGACATTTTTCTCTCTTCCTTCTCTATCTCTTTCTTCTTTTCTTTCTCTTTCTTTTTCTCTTTCTCGTTCCTGTTCCCTGTCCTCTCTCTCTCTCTCTCTCTCTCTCTCTCTCTCTCTCTCACGCTGTCCTTTTCCCTCTTACTGTCTCAGTGTCTTTGAAAATTCTTGGTATTTGAATTCCACCCACACAAATATTCTCTGCCTCCATCTCATTGCCTCCCAGCTCAAATATGTGTCTTCCAACAGCCTCTCTCTTTCTCTGTCTCCCCCTTCTTCTTCCTTCACTCTCTTTCTCTCTGTCACTCACTCTCTTTCACACTGTCTTTATCTGTTTCCCCTTCTGTCCAGTGCATCTCACCCTCCCTCCCTCTCTCTCTCTTTCTTTCTCTCTCTCTCATCATTCTCTTTTCTTGTGTTCCTTCCCTGGCTCATCCCCGGCCTTAATCTGATTCAGTGTACACTGATCCATCGTTTCACTGCAGCCACACATCTGAATCCTCAGTCAAATTGGAAATAAGGAATTCACAGTGAGGTCCTCTATCGCTCTCTGTGAAGGTTATGTATCATTCAGACACATTTGAAAAGGAAATGTTCTGGGTAAAAAAAACATCAAAGCTTTTATTACATGACGGATTGTTAAAATTGAAATTTAAAGGGGATTTAAAAGGTGGAATATATGATTTTTTACTTCAAAAAAGCACAACTCTCCTTTGTAGTATATCTCCTTTTAAAATAACAATGAATGAACAATGAAATAAATAAAAAAAATGTGTTTTGTCTGTACAAAACCTAAGACTAAACCTTGATTGTAAATAATAAATTATGAAAATCTAAATTGGGAAAAAATTAGATGTACTGTTTTGCAGTTAATGAATTTTTCACTTTAATACCACCTGACAAAATTGGCCTCACAAAAGCCATATAAACAAATTCCCTAAGGCTAAGCAGCACACATAGAAACCATAAAGAAAATATGCATCAGCTAATGCAATACAACCTTTTAGAAAACCCGTAATCTTTGACAAATAAAAAAAATCTTAATTTTCATGTTTTCTGTGACCCTACTAATCTTACTGTACCCCTCTCCCTCTCTTCTAGCGCCCCATATGGAAAGGCTGTGGACATGTGGTCGGTGGGGTGCATTCTGGGAGAGCTCAGCGACGGCCAGCCGCTGTTCCCAGGCGAGAGCGAGATCGACCAGCTCTTCACCATCCAGAAGGTTCTGGGCCCGCTGCCTCCGGAGCAGATGAAGCTCTTCTACAACAACTCCCGCTTCCACGGCATGCGGGTGAGACATGCCGCGAAGCAGCACCATGTGCAGCACTCTTCCTCTCTGCCTTTCTCCGTCTCTTCCTCCCTCCTTCTGTCTCCTTTCGTCTTGTCATTTTTTTTTTACTTCTCAGTGGCCGTCCTTCTCCTTTCTAGTCTCCTCATGGCTCAGCTCCCAGCATGGTGACTCACTGTATGTGCTGCTGAGCTTTCTGCAGCAGCCGATTCTTGGCATCCCATGTTCAGCCATATTCAGTCTGTTCTCTCTCCCTCTCTCTTTCTCTGTCTCTCCCTCTCTCTCCCTCTCTCTCTCTCTCTCCCTCTCTCTCTCTCTGTCTCTCCCTCTCTCTCCCTCTCTCTCCTTTCTGTCATTCAGTGCCCCCTTTTCTCTCTCCCTCTTTCTCTCCCTTTTTCCTCTTTCCCTCTCATCCCTCTCTTTCTCTCCCTCTCTCTCTCTCTCCCTCTATTTCGTCCTTTCTCTCACCATCACTCTTACTTGCGTTTTATTTGCTTTTCTGTGTCTATATCTACCTCCTTCACACACACACACTTATTACTCATTCCTGTATAAATACACTGCAGATTGAAATGCCTCTCTAACTAGAAAGAATACTGTGTGTATGTCTCTGCCAACTTTTTTTAAAAAGAAAGCTATGCCAGTTTAATTTTTTCTTGGCTCATTTGCTTGATCTATTGGTTGTGGGTCTTTTCATAAGTCAGACTCAAAGCTGATGACAGATCTCAGTAATTGCATATGACAGGTGGAATAGCTGACACTGTGTGTGTGAGCCTGACAATTTTGACTGCCCAGACTAGCATTTAGTCATAATATGTGCAACAGTGTGCAAGTAATATTTCAGGTTTGTAACTGTGTGATTGCCTATGTGTTTATGCATGACTCTATTTTTTCTCTCTCTCTTTTTCTCCCCTCTTACTCTTTGTGTGTGTGTGTGTGTGTGTGTGTGTGTGTGTGTGTGTGTGTGTGTGTGTGTGTGTGTGTGTGTGTGTGTGTGTGTGTGTGTGTGTGTGTGTGTGTGTGTGTATTTTAGTTTCCTTCAGTGAGTCATCCACAGACTCTGGAGAGAAGGTACCTGGGCATCATCAACGGAGGCTTGCTGGATGTAATGAAGGTATGGAGCATGTTCACACCATGGCACATACTAATATGTTTTAAATTTGTTTTACTAAAATGTTACTAAATTATATTGTAAATTCAAGCAAAGTTTTTTTAATAATGTGGTAATTTTGTATTCTATGTCACTTTAAAAAATCTGCCAAGAAACAATCTGCCAAAAAACAATAGACATTAACAAAGATATTTCCTAAATTTTATTTTAAATTTGTTTTTTTTTTTTTTTTTGTTTTCTATGTCACTTTGAGAAATCTGCCAAGAAACAATAGACATTAACAAAAGATATTGTTGTTTCCTCTTGTCACTTCATAAGTCTCTGTTCTCTTTCACCTCTCTCTGCGGATCAGAACCTGCTCCAGCTGAGCCCGTCCGAGCGTTTCCTGACGGAGCAGAGTCTGAACCACCAGGTGTTCCAGGCCCAGCGTCTGCTGGAGCGGCCCATGCCTCCCTCCCCCCAGCCACCACGCTCCTCCAAGAGGAAGCCGTACCACGGCGACAACACAATACCTAGCAGGTTAGCACACACAGCATGGAATACCTACGTTAGCATAATGGTCATCTCAAAGAAGACTCCTAATAACACAACAGTTCATGGTAAATAATACATTTATCAAGCAGAGTAAGCAACATACCACGAAGACATATTATATTCAAAATATAAGGTAAGAAATATTCAAAGTAGGGTTTTTCCAGCCCACGATGCCCATGGTAGCATATCGCTCAATAAATAATAGTCATCTGAAAGAGGTCTCCTAATAACAAAACACTCCCTAGGAAAAGGATGTGTATATTTAGGAGAGTGAGCGACATACACAGATAGAGAGAGATAAATATTTTTATTTTTTTCAGTGAAAATTAGGGTTTTTCCAGTCTATGATGCCCATGGTAGCATATCGCTCACTTCAAAAATGGCCGCTAATAATACCACATTTTCCTCTGGGTCTCGTCCTCTGCTTGACCCCCCCTACAGGAGCCATGGCAGTAAGAGCTCGGGCCATCGTCGCACTAACGCGAAGGAGTGCTCGAGTCTGCCACGCCACGAGGACCTGCACCGCAGCAGCGAGAACTTCCTGAACGGCAGCGGGCCCGTCCCCCCGACCAGCCTGAGCCCCATCCTGCACCCCAAGAACTTCCAGCAGACGCAGACGCTGAGCCGCTCCATCTCCTGCAGCAAAGACCTGGCCAACAACCCACTGCCTCACCTGCTCAGCCCCAAGGACGCCAAGGGTCCCAAGACGCACTTCGACTTCAACATCCCGCCACCACCTAACGTCACAGCGGCCACCAAGCCGCCGGACGGGCCGGGGGCCAAGTACCTGAAGTCCGCCAGTCGCTCCCAGCAGCAGCAGCAGCAGCAGAACCGGCCGCCGTTCGTGGAGGGTAAAAACAACACGCTGCAGCCGGGCGAGAAGCGAAACCGGCACGGCCACATATCGGTCGACCCCTCGTCTAACAAGAGCGCCACCACGTACCTCAGCTTGTCCAAGGGTCACGGAGCGGGAGCAGGAGCGGGGCTGTCGCAGGGCCTGGGCGACGCCAAGTCCGTGGGCAACCTGAGCGGTGCGGGGCTGCTGTTGGACGAGCCGCCGCCCGGCCCTCCCCGCTACTTCCCTGCCAGCTGCGTGGACCTGAACGCCGCCCCCGGGAGCCCGGCCACCCACCACACGTCCGACCGCTCCGGCCACAGCCCCTCGTCCACCTCCGCCACCATCCCCCACTCCAACCATCCCCCACACCAACCACACCTGGAGAGCAGCACTCTAGACTCACGCCGCCCCACCGCTCGCCACAAAGGCCCAGAGGAGGCGCGCGTGGTGGAGACTCTGGACCCAGGGGGGGGCAGGCCAGGGGGTGGAGGAGGCCTGGGACCACCAGGAGGTGGAGGTGGAGGCATTGCTGGTGGCGTTAGTGTTGGCGTTGGCGGTGGTGGAAGTGGGGCTCACACACACTCGCTCTCCACCCCCCACGAGTCCTTCCCCTACGGCCTGGGCTACACCAGCCCCTTCTCGTCGCAGCAGCGGCCCCACCGCCACTCCATGTACGTGCGGCGGGAGCGGCACCGGCCCCACGGCCAGGAGGGGGCGCTGACGGTAGGCCAGGGCGTGCCCACCAGGGCCAGCAGCCTGCAGATGCTCTCACCTCAGGTGCAGCACCGCACCCTCACACGCCACTCGGTGGGCTCCTCGCGCGAGGACTGCACTGATGACATCGCCAGGGTCAGTGTCCGTTACCATGATGAGGCAGGGAGGAGAGGGAGGGAGAGAGAGAGAGGGCTTCAATATGGTTCCACAATGTGCATTGTGAAAATGTACTGCTGAAAACCAACTTAAAATGTATTTTTAAAAACTTAAATTATATTAAGTGCTACATTTGCAATGTGCTGTATGGATCTTTATATGTTAAACTTATGTAAAAAGATAAATGCGGCATGATGCCTTAATATGTTTAAATTGATTTTGAGCAGCACTTTTTATAGTGTGGGAAGCATATGAATAGCTCAGATTGAAGTCCATTTGAAGTTATTTTGCCATTCCATATAATATCAACCCAAATATTTTACCTAATCAAAACAACACAAGTGCAATCTCATTGAAATGTACAATATGAAAGAACATTTTTAAAATATTCAAGAAATTCATTTTACTTTGCATCTCAACTAATTATATCTAGTTGCGATTTTTTTTGGCAATATAACTTCGGTAGACAGGTTATAATTAAGTATTGCAAGTTTCAGTTGCAAGTTTTCAAGCTTTAGTTGTCGAACCACCTCTGATTGGTGAGCATGCCCAGAGAATGATTTAGAAGCCCTGCACTGATAGGTGAACACTGTAAGTTACACAAGGAGGATGACATGGATATAATAAAGGTAGATGTCACAGGAAGTGTGCGAGCTGCAAGATTAATTGCAGTATTCACAAGTAGATAATTGCACGCGTTGACATTATGAATTTTAATATAAAGTTGATTAATTGTGTAGCCCTAATCTTAAAGAACTTTGGTCAAAAATGACACACCACCGCTTCAGAGGTCAGTAGGATTCATGATGAAAGATAAACGTTTAGTCCCAGTCCCAGTCAAATTCATGCACTAGAATTCATTCACTCACTTCTAGTGAAATTCATTCACTAGAATGTGTCATTCCTGTTGAGCTTACATGAGCATATACGTCCATGGATTTCTACTATTCCTCTGTAGACAGTGCGGGGATGATGTTAGAAGGGGATGTTTGCCTTATCTCACTATTGTCACTTTCATTTTGGCTATTTATCAGCTGCGGCACATTTGAGTATTAAAATTCAACACCACCACTCACTGAACATCACATAGCTCCTGGGAAATTACAAATGTAAAAACATCTTTGTCACCTCCAGAGTGCTACATGCTGAGAAAGCAGCCGAGCAAAACAACCTGCAACCAACCATGCTTGACCTTGGAGTTGGTGTTTTGTTTTGTTGTTGTTGTTTTTGTTGTTTTAAGGCGTGTCTGTGTGTCTCATTCCCCTGCCTCACTGTGTATCATGTGGCTGGGTTCGTCTGCACGTGTCCTCCATTTTGACTGTCTGCTTGATTTGGTTTGTGTCACGTTCCTCCCACAGAACGATCCGTCCCCAAAAGAGGCGCCCCAAAGCCGACCCCCCATCAAAGATTCCACGCGGGACAACACTGCTCCTTTTCACTCCCAGCGCCCAAAAAACGAGGTCCGAAAATCTCTGCCTTCCTGTAAACAGACCCCCTAAACTTCCCACCCCCCCTCAATCCCAGCCCCTGACCCGATGAGATAGCAACTCTTTCCACACACAGCTACCACTGGTACCCCACCACTGCCCCTATTCTCATTCCCACAGCTTCAGCAACCCTACTCCCTCAATTTGCTAAATTATCACTGCTTTTCCTAGTTTTAGTAATAAACAGATAGTGCTTCCTGGAATGGGAGAAAATTCTCTAATGTCCAACTCGGCTTAAGCTTGTTTATGAAAACCAAAAGTTGAGTTATTCAGTAATAAAGTGTGTGACTAGAAAGACCTGGTTACAATTTATACTTACAATGTGAAAAAGAGCTGTTTTCTAAGACAATCTAAGACAAATCTAATCGAGTGTTTCTGGTAGTATATGGTATTAGAAAGTTAACAGATTACTGACTGATAATTTATTTCTAGGTGAACTGTCTTGGGAGCACCATCTTACTCCACAGTCTGAATGTGTATTATACATGTTCTATCAGTGTATCTTTACTTGTGCACATTACTATTTATTTACACAAAAATAGAATAAGCAGGTCTATCTATCAATCTATCTATCTATCTATCTATCTATCTATCTATCTATCTATCTATCAATCTATCTATCTATCTATCTATCTATCTATCTATCTATCTATCTATCTATCTATCTATCTATCTATCTATCTATCTGTTTAGCTAGCTAGCTAACTACCTAGCTACCTATAGTAGCTATCTATCTCTTTTATCTCCATCTCTTTGCTCCTCTTTTTCTTTTCTTCCCCTTCTCCTCGTGTTTCTTCCTTTGGTAGAATGATTGCATAAGTATGAATGTGCAGACATGGCAGGCAGGCATTGGCCTGGTATGGTGCTGCCAGTCTTTGACATCTCGCCTTGTTTTGTTTGTTTGTTTGCACAGGTGGGGATGTATCACGACCAGCACCTGGAGGATGGAGGTGCCTCCTCCAAGGAGAATCGCATCATCTACAGCGACTCAATGCCACGACGAGTGGGCAGCTTCTACAGAGGTATGTGTGTGTGTGCTAACTCCGTCAGTCAGTGGCACCACTAGAAATTTGGGCCCTATGAAAAAAATAACATTGTAGGCAAGGATCCCCTGAAGTCAGTGGTTGTCAAACTAAGAGTCCTTGGATCAATGTTAGGGGGTATGCAAAATAAATTTGTGAGTAGGTTCTCACCAGAATAAAGCTTAGGCCCTAACTATACGGGGACAATGATCACACACTGAAACTATCCCAGTACAATCCAATTGCCACTACATGGTTATGGTTATGTACCAGTTGAAGTTCATGTTTTGTTTATGCAGCCATGGTTATTCAAAAATACTGTAATAGCAATACGGCGGTTAAAAGTTTGGGGTGCCACTGTGCCAGCAAATGCTCTCAGACCCTGTTTGCCACTGAGCACTGAGGTGGCTGTCAAGTTCTTTAACTCCGATCTTCCCTCACGTTGGCAGTGCCATCCCCACGGCCTGACTCCTTCCACGACCCCACCGCCCAGAGTCGCGGGGCACCCTTGCCTGGCGACAACAGTGCCATGAGTAATCACTCGAAGCGTCAGACCACCTTTGAGCCGTGGTGAGTACGTCGTCGCAACCTTGACTAATGTGCTGTGGGTGTAATTTGTGGAGCCTTTAGAGGCACCCAGGTGTCATACTGAAAGCTGTAATTTGGAAGCAATTGAGAGACCGAGAGTATTGACCTATCTTTCAAACTTGTGTATTTAGGAAGGCTCAGCGTAGCGCTAATAACATCACCATCAGCCTGAGTGAGTACTTCTGCTCTAATACTTTGTTTGTATGATCCAGGAACACCCCGGAGACCATGGTCTTGAATCCTCCGCCAGAACCGTCGAAGCATAAAGAGAAACAGGGTTTCTTTAGAGCAATAAAAAAGAACAGGAAGAAGAAGTCACAAACGGTGGGTGTTGATTATACGATTTGGGTGATCAAGGACCCTTCAGCCTGATGTTAGACACACTGCTTTAGTCATAATGTTATCTCACAATTGACAGCAATGCTACTGAATGGCAACGGAAATGGCTAAAGCTTTTCATGATGTGTTTCGTCTATGTAAGCTTTTGTAAGCTTTTGTAAGTCTTTGTCTCCTTGTGTGTTTCATGTGTTTCTATGTGCTAAACCACTGGGGAATATTTACATAAAGACAAATGGATAAAAACCAGTTAACCAGTAATACTGTATGTACAATGTGCCAATCACAACCAGTAAAGATATTTATTACTTACTACTTACATTTCTTACTAATTCCAAGCCAAAGGCAAACACCAAATGTAGTATCTCAACCAAACAAAATGCTACACAACTAAGTGTGTAGGTTATTTTCTGTAAAAGGTACAGTTTACCCTTATTTAGTATATAACATAATCACACTTCAAATGAGGTCATTTCCTCCAGCAGGTGGTGATGTTTGTTAGCTTTTGTTTGTTCATCTGTTTGTTTGTTTGTTTGTTTGTTGGTATGCGTGAACTGCATCTGTCTGACAGAGACAGTCAGAAGGGGGAATTCATAATCAGAATCATATGCAACATTTCCATGGGAAGCGATTCAAACACAACAAATGATTTTTTTTCTGCCAGAGAACATGCTGATGCTTTGCCTCCCTCTGTAAACACTGAGCTGTTGTCCTTATGTTTCGGTCAGTGATGGGGAAGCAACAGAGTTCTGCAACCTGTTTTTTTTTCTTCAATGTGCCACTGGAGTCTTGTGCATCTTATATTGCAGACGGACATCAGCGATGGAAGAAGTCCGAGCATCAGGAAAAGTCTTTTCCCTCTATTTAACTCAAAGAATAGCGTAAAGCGTAGCCCCTCTGTGAAAGTAGTCTCCTCTCCCATGGTACTGCTCTCCTCTAACGCACTGCTCTCTTCACCGTTTCGCTCACCCGTTTAAAAAAAAAAACATACACATGCACTGCATGACACTGTAGATTAGTAATAATGGAAAAATACCAGTTTTGTGTTTTTACACGTTTTGCTTCCGTCTAGCTCAGGTGGATTGTGATCATTGAGTTTCAATGGTCAAAGAGAAAGCCAGCCTCAGATCTATCAGAAGTAGACTGTTTATTATGACACGTGACAGCATTTTAATTTAAGTGGAAAAAATACCCATTTTGCAAAGTGTAATCCCTTTAATTATCATTCTCGATTCTTTGGTTTGTACTAAGAACAATTTGTAGTAGCAGTAAGTAGACCTTTTGAAGGATTTCTTTTCTTGGTATGTTATTTGTTACCTTAAGGCTGTCGCCATTTGTTTAGTGGTCTTGCCACCAGCTTTGCAGTCCGCTATTATATTGTGTCCCTCACATCATTGTTCTTAGGCCCGGACAGTCTGGTTCTAAACAAGTGAGAAATTTACTGTCATAAGCTTTCTCAAATGCAAATGAGAAATAATTTTGCAAAATGGGTAACGTGTACTTTTCATGTTATACACGTTATTGAAAAATTGTTTGCAGATAATATCACTCCACTTACACAGTGCTCATCGCCTCATAATGGGCTGTTAAGGATGTTAGATACAAATGTGATCATCCCTAGGCCAACACTTTACTCGAGTAGGCCTCTTCATTGGTTTGACCTCCTTGTCAATATAGCTGTTAATTTTTTTATTTGACAGTTTTATTTCTAAGCAATGAAAGCAATGAAAATCTTTTTCTATGATTCATGCTGCTGATCTAGTGGTTGGTTTTCTTGTGCTATGTCATCGCCTACGTCAGCTCTGCATCAGCAGACACAGCATGTTTGAGGGATTAAAAAAAATGAGTTGCATGGACCCCCCTCATAGTCGTCCACAGCTATGCCTGCAAAGATAAAGTGCACGCTTTTGACATTGTCCGAATTTACCGCCACTCTCCTGACCACAGCACACAGACTTTCAGGCCACAGATATCAACACCCATACAGTGGACCTCACACACATAAAGCCTTGCGTGTGGCATATGCAGCAAGGGCAGTATAATTTCTCAGAGGCACATGTGTTAGCCTAACATGTCAGAACATTCAGGCAGTGTGTGTAGGAAATGAACGCTTACAGGAGCAGCACTGTAGAGGTGTCTAGAGGTTTATGTTTCTGTTTTTTTCTGTCTGCACAAGACAAAAGATAAAGAAAAGAATAGGGTGTGTGCACACATGCTGTCTGCATGGACGGCCAACATCTGAGCCATAGTGGTCAAGTAGTGTATGCCACGCTGAAGCTTTATGTGTGTCCAAAGTGGTCCCAAAGATCAGCCCACCCAAGTGATCTTGAATTTGTTTTTATGTCATGTTCATTTAGCTGAGGACCAAGCCATGTTCACACAGCACATATTTAGGATAATTAAAACAGTTTGTTATGCACACATACATACACACACACACACACACATACATACATACATGCATACATACATACATACATACATACATACATACATACTTACACACACACATACATACATACATACATACATACATACATACATACATACATACATACATACCTACTTACATACATACATACATACATACATACATACATACATACATACATACATACATACATACATACATACACACATACATATAGTCATCGCATGTGGCTTAAGTTGTACACTTGACCTTTGGCAGGTACCGGGGGATATTCAGGATCCAATGGCGGCTCAGAGAGCAATGAAGTCCTCCTCCCACCAGAGCAGCCGACACAGAAACAGAGATCGAGATCGGGACCGTGACAGAGAACGGGACCGAGAGCGAGACCGGGAACGGGAGCGGGAACGGGAACGTAGCCGAGACCGCAACCGGGAACGGGATCGCGAGAGGGAACGGGAGAGAGAGAGAGAAAGAGAGAGAGAAAGAGAGAGGGAGAGAGAGAGAGAAAGAGAAAGAGAAAGAGAGAGAGATGAGTGGCCCTCTGAAAAGCTTGCGGAGCCACACTCTCAGGTAAGCTATTTTTAGAACCCTTTTTTTTTAGTCATTGCTTTCATTTCAAGATCATTCTTTACACATTTTTACCTGGAGATTATGCAACCGTAATGAATTCTTACATCTCCTACGTCCTTGTACTATATAAACCTTTTTGACAGTGAGCTTGATCAGCTTTGTGAGAATGTGACTGCCTGCTTTAATTAAAAAATTTTCCCCACCCAGAATCAGCCGCTGAAGTCGCTTCGGAAGCTCCTGCATTTGTCCTCCCCGTCCACGAGCCAAGTGCCGCAGCCGCCACCGCCCGAGCCTCGCTTCCAGCCCCTGCCCAACCCGCCTTCCTCCAAAGGAAACTTTCCGGAAGCGCGCTCGGTTCACTCGGGCAGCAGCAGTGGTGGCAGCGCTCCGCAGTCCAAGAGCCGAAAGCCCGCTTACCCCCTCCCGGGGCAGGTGGAGTCAAACTGGCACGTGTCGGCCCTGGCCAGAGCCGAAGGGGCGCCCTACCCTGACCAAATGGCCGGCAAAGTGGGCCAGAACGGGCCCACCTTCACCCGCCCCTCCAGGTCACGGATGCCAAATCTCAATGACCTGAAAGAGACCGCCCTGTAGAAAGAGAGAGAGAGAGAGAGAGAGAGAGAGAGAGAATGTGTGTATGGAGAACCGTGTACGACCATCTTTCATTGCCAATGCTTTCCCATGCATACACATACACACACACATACACATACACATTAACACACACACACGTTAACACACACACACACATACACACTCATATACTCACACCATGGTGCACAGTGCTGTTCTTGGCCAGAGGGTGGTGATCACCATGTCCTTCTTTCAAAGTTTCAGTATTTGATAGATCAACATTTGTTATTATTATTATTATTATTATTATTATTATTATTATTATTTAATGTTTTAAAAGTACTGTTTGTTTTCTAATCAGTATCCTACTGATAAATAATATGTATATGGAAATTTATCTGCAAGAGCTTTAGACTGTACAGAGACTAAATGTATTGAAAAGAGGAAGTGTAATAATTCTATATTTCATGATGAATATTTAATTGTTGTGTCGGATATATTATTGTATGTTATTTTGAATGTGAATGTATTTTGTTGTTATGTGAACATCATGTCTTTTGTTTTCTCTCCTCATGCATTAATTCTTCCAGAGATTTCAACTGTATGTGTGTCATTTGCCTTCATAATTATAGTAATTATTAACAAGTCAGCCCTAATGAATTAATATCACAGAGTAAGATGAGGGTCCTTCTACAGTGAATTGAAGCATAATCAGAGCCCTCTTACTAAAAGCAAGTAAGCCCCACTAAAGCCCCAGATGAATCAGATTATTACTTTCTTTTTACTATGATGAAGCAGAAGAGGTACATCCTGAAAGATATCTGTGTCTTCTGTGCTGAAGGGAGTTCATCACTCAGCAGAGATCCAGACCACATTGCTGAATCCCCCTATTAAGTAGATTTTGGCCCCTCAATCATGCGTCTGGAGATTGCTCCTGCCCCAAAGGCTCTGCCTGCTCACTCTGGTACCCACGCCTCACCAGCTGGTGAGCATAGTGACCTTGCCCAGGGCTTTGGATACAAGCATGGGTGAAAACAGCACCCGCCCCCAGCCAGCCAAGACCATCTTCTTCTTCTTGAACCAAAGGGTCTTATCTAGGAAGTGCATCTTTAATGTGGTTCAGAGGCATTTGCAAAGGGAATATTGCCAGCCTGTGCTTTAAAGTTTATCCACTCACAGGTACAAGAAATAACTAGAAGTTAACACAATATAAAAGATTTGGACTATTAAGAGTTCTATATGGGATGAAAATATAAATACATATTGGTGTCAGATTTATTGTTGACACTTAGGGAAATATGATATACATGCAACATATTGGATACATAAAATACTTGGCTTTTAAATGCTAAAGTAATACATATCAAAATCCTTATTTGAAAATAGTCGACACTCTAGTATCACACAGTTGTGTTCCTCTTGCATTGTTTATTTTGGTGTTTGTCCACTCTTCACCAGTAATGCACTTTAAAAAGACTATGAAATAGAATGTGCGCAAGGATTTGTGTCATATGTTATTGTACCACATTCTGGTTCCATTTTGTTTCGTTTTTTTTTTCAGTGAGGGAAACAGACTTCCCACAGTCCATTAATTTTACAATTGATGGCATTAATATTAAAGATAAAGAGGATGATCTAAAAATCAGCATGCAGGTCTATTCATATTCATCTTTCTCTAAAGGAATCAACCAATAGAACTTATGGTCAGAAAAGCATTAGGCTTTTAATGGCCATTTTTGTCTGCAACAATAACTGTCTGTTGAAACTATTTCTATTTGGTGTGTCCTCTTTACCATATCACACACACAGTGGTATACGTTTGTGCACTAATGTTTCAAATATACAGACCTAATTCTATTTAATTATTTGACCAAAATTGAAATTTTACAATTTCATCCGTTATTTTGTTTAATTCACATTTTTTTGCACATTTGCTGTTGGCACTTTATATGTTTGTTGAAACCTCATTCACATTTAGAAGTTTGGAAAAGAACCTTTCAAAACATTTTTTTTTACCAGTGAATGTATACCTCTAAAAATATCTGCAAATGACCATTGTTCAGTGCTTTGCCCAAGTAGAGTCTGGATGAGAAACTGTATGCTACATACAGCAACCGGACCATTGCTTGCCTTAAGTCTCCATAAAGATAAAAATTATCAGGAGAGTGGTCATCTGTTTGCTCAATATACTGCCTCAGTAACACCCAGTACTTAAAACAACACAGCATGGCAGGTCTCCTATAGAAAATACAGCATTACTGTTGCAACTCTGAAAAGTGCTGCTCAGAACAACAGAAGAAGCATCTTGTTCGTGCCCAGCTCTTGCCAGTTCCATTTGACCTGGTGTGACAGGCTTGGGATTTAATTAATTTTATCCAGCCCCAAGGAAACCTTCTGTGCCCTGTAGTGGCATTACAGGAACTATGAAAAAACTTACAGTTTAAAAGTAACGATCTCTTTCTATTTATGCTACCCATGTTTTTCACTCCTGCATAGACACACACACACATACACACTCAATGGCATCCAGTGTCACAAGTATGTATTGTTTACCATAACAGAATGTTGTGTAGCACTGTGTATGTGTGTGTGTCAGGTTTCAACTGAGCCTTTGATGGAGAATTACGTCATTAATAGCATGATTCTTTATGGGAAGAAACAACTCTGGCAGTGACTTGAAAACATGCATGATGATATGGATCTAAATCATTTTTGAATTTGGGAATTAAATGGCTTCTTTTATCTGTATCGTACTGTATGTGGTAGTTCCACTGAGTAGACAAAAATGATTCCTAAAAGAATGTGATATTGGTATGAATGTCATATTCATGCAAAAAGGAGATTGTTCCGATTGTTTTGACACTTCACCATGGGAAATGTTAAATAGGTGTCTCAGACTATTCCTCTTGGACTCATATATCAGATATCATATAAAACCTAACCTCTAGTTTGTGTGCCATTTCCATCTCACTTTTACAAGGTTACCCATAATTCATCATTCCTCAGTATATTATAGAAATTTGTCTAGGAACAGCAGATCCAGAGTCAGTTCATAATGGTCACCATTATCAGGGTCAGTATGAAGGATATCACCTTTGTCCGTCACCTTGTCACCTAGCCATTGTGTCTGTCCGTCTGTGTGTCATCGAAGGGAAAGTGCTTTGATACAATGTTCTTTAAAAATATTTTATATGTTGTTATGGTTTCACTGGTTTGATGCCTTCATGAATACCCTCTTGGCATGACATACACCAACAGCATTTATATTGTCTCTGTATTTAATGATGATTAAAATAATTTAAAAATGTGTCTTTGTGACTTGCTATACTATAATGAAAGAAAACTTCACACACAACAGCAAAATCACAGTACAATAGTTCTTCTTTATTTAAGGTCTCGGTTTTTGTTAGGTGAACATCTTCATACGCAGTCCAGCAGCACCTTTAGATATCATTACTGAAACAACAGAAAGAAAATAAAAGGGATTCCCCTCCCCACTGCATGGTTAAAACACAATTAGTCCACTCTACAGCACAGTCACAAACCACCACCAGAATTTACAGACAGCACAGTACACAACAATTCACAAGTATTAGCAGAAATAAAAAGCCATCCTGTTTCTCTCTTTCCTTTTATGGGCACACGTCTTCTTGGACCACTTATGCTTCCTGGCTTCTCGGAGGTCACCGATGCCCCCTTAACTGTTTCCCCTCTGGCTGAAGGGGTGCAGAGTATGTAAAGTAAAGTAGCAAAATGTCTCTTGCTGTTGTTAACGCAAGAAATGTTTCCATAACTCCCTCTTTTTTTTTTTTTTACATCGCACTCCTTTCAGGTTCTGAGTATAATTTTTGATTGTTAAGTACATACAAAAGGTTTATATTTAGAAGGGTATAAAATATTGGGCTAGTGAGTATGGGAGGGGTGATTTAAGGTGAGTGTGTGTGCGCGAATGTGTGTGTGTGTGTGTGTGTGTGTGTGTGTGCGTGTGCATATGTACGTGTGTGTGTGTGTGTGTATGATGGGGGGACATTTCAATAGCATTTTCATCAAATCTGGCATGTGTGGGAGAGGCGATGGGAGGGGCGTGTGCGGACTGCTGGGTAGAAGGGGTTGGGGTGTGGTGGGAGGCATCAAGTACACCTGCTCATGCACAGCAGGAGCTCCATGCGGATAGCAATGCGTGTGTGCCAGCCCAGCGGCAGCAGCCGGATGTACCGGGCCACGATGGGAGGACGCAGCAGGTTCTGCACCGTGGAGAAGCGGTCGGAGTTTCCATAGAACACCTGTATATGAAAAAAGACCACATACATCTCTTAAAAGGTGTGATATGTAACACATTTACAGCAATTAACCTCAATATGGCCCTGATATGTCACCAGAGTTTAAGGAAACATAAGATTGGAAATACTGATGTTGCTATAAATAAAGCTAGAATATTTGCATTTAAAAACTTAACGTACAGCAAATTAGTTCTGTTTATGTTTTGATTTTTTTTTTAGTTGCATCTACTGATATACTTCTAAGTGTACATGAAACAGCACACAATGTAATTTCAGTTTAGTAACTGAGTGAGTACTGAGTAACTACTGAATAACTTGTCTAGTAGATTTTCTCAGACTCACCCGGTTGTTGCCAGTCTGGTCTTTGTAGTAGACCCAGTTGAGGCTCTGGTCGGTGCGGTACTGGACGCTGTATTTGGTGATCCACTCATCAGCATCACAGCGCCCTTGGGTCAGGATGCCAGAGACGACCTTCACCTCCTTCAGATCGATTTGCAGCCACTGGTTGGTGTCCTGGTACTTGGACAGCCATGCACACCTAAACATTAGCAATTAGCAAGGGGGATTAGCAAACCCATCAGACACAGGGAACTCTAAAGCGTTGCTGTATTCAGAATTATCTCCACCTAGACTTCAAAACCAGTATTGCAGTTGTAGGTCAGCAGAGGATCACAGGTTTGATTCTTGTGCAAGTAGGAACAAATGTGGGTGCTCCAGCAGTCTCATCCATGGCTGAAGTGGCCTTGAGCAAGGCATTGAACCCCACACTGCTCCAGGGAGACTGTCCATGTATCTAATTCACTGTAAGTCGCTCTGGATAAGAGCGTCAGTTAAATGCAATCCAGTGCAGTGTAAAGGTAAACAATACCCGCAGTAGGTCAAAAAAGGTTGTCAAACAATGTATTTGTTTCACATTAGCAATCCTGGAAAAGCAAGTAAACACTATGTAAATGTTTACATGCATTTACCCTCCACTACAACACGTTGGGCATGCTGAGTGATAACTACAAAAAAAAATCATTCATATTGGACAGATAATACTGTAAGGGATTGCTGCCTCTTATGTGTAGAGTCTACGGCACTTACCCAAAACCTTGGCTGTTAAGCCGTGCCTTGCTGGCAGTCCAGGAGGAGAACCATCCAGTGTACTGGTCCTCATTGGGGCAGCTAATCTGGTCTGGGGACAGAGAACCAGCCTCAAAGCCCAGAGGCTTGTGGTAGGGACATTCTGTGGACAGACATACATGACGTTGATGAGGAAATGTGTGCTCAGTTTAACATATCCACCATGAATGATAGAAAACTACGTGAGAAGAACACAGAGCATCTCCATGCAACATGTGTAAAATAGCTTCACTGAGGTCTTCTCATTTTACTGAATAAGTGTCCTAGCCTAGAAATCTTGATGTGTCCAAGTAGTAACAATTAAAATTTCTATCCTGGGTACAGTCTTGCTATGACCCATTGAAGCTCAGTAGCTTTGCTCCCAAACCTGGATGGACCAATCACATTGGTCTATCCTTGTAGAGAGTTGCTGGGCGGGCTTAACACAATGATGACAAGGTTGTAGCAGTACACTGGTGTAGTGCTATGGTAAACAAGTTGATTGCTCTGATTGTGATTGGTCATAGTGCTATTCTATTGCATGCAGACACAATTTAAAAAGACAACCATTGATACTGCCCCTTGCCTATATGATTGTGGACACACCACACAATTTGAGTGGTGACATTAGTGCTAACATTTAAAGCTAAGAAAGCTTACGTTTTTTTTCCGAAAACAGTAAGCTGGAGGCAGTAAAGCCCTACATAAGCTGGTAGCATGTGTAATCCAGAGGTTTCCTTTTTTCAAAAAATACTTCAAAAGACATGCTTCATGGCATTGAAGCATTTATCACAGTATCATCATCACAGCAGGGGGAAATATTTGCACAATGTGCGTGCCGAAAGCAACAACATTAAAAGCTTTCCACGTTCACAGTGATTCCTTCAATACTCCAGTGTCAAAAAACTTCTGGAGTGCTCTTGCATTTGCAATCCGAAAAGCCTGGCTCTAATTCCCTGTGTTGAGAGATAAACGTCCATTAAGACTTGAGAATGACAGATGGTCACTTTCCAACCCTAAGCTTTAGCCCACTATGACTTTTATTTGCTCTGGCTTTTCCCACTCTGCCACCTTTTAAGTTCCAGCTGTACATGGGAACACGCACATGTACATGTCACATCAACCCCTTACGTCACATTCCAGCATCACGGAGTGAAATAGGAATTTCATAGGCTGAATCTGAAATGTTCACTTATTCACTATATAGTGCACTGTGTAGGGAACAAAACAATGAAGCTCACACAACTATATATGGCATCATCTAGTAAATGGGTGAACATTTCAGACATGGCCCCAGTTTAAACTCACAAAGTAAAGCTAATGTATAATTAATACATAATTAGTGGCAGGTGAAATAGATGGTGAGAAGAAGTATTCCATTGAAGGTGTTTCACAGCCTCAATCATTTCTCACCTATCAATCAGATGTTTTCAGTCATTCACACAGCATGGTGCCAGGGTCAGTCCAGAGTCAGCGAGCAGGGGGAACAGATGTGGTATGCAACCTGCCCCAGTGTTATGCACTGTACATTAGGCTGCTTTTTATTGGGTGAAAGACAGTCCCGATTCTGAGCCCAGTAATCTGTGCATCACATCACTGTAATGGGGTTATGTCCTTGCATTCCATCTCTCCATTATTCTTTTTTCTCTCTCTTTCTTTTTTGCTCCTCTTGTTTTCCGTATTTTCTCTCTCTCAGTTCTCCCTTTTCTCTCCCTGTCATGATTTTTGTTTAGTGCCGTAGCACTTAAATCAGGGTCACTTAAATCATAGTTTTTGTGGCCCCCCTTCTGATATAATTCTCAAGCCTCTGGCTTGCTATAGACCCTACTACTACTGGGGCCCTGGGTAGTAAGTTCCATCTCTGCGCCTACTTTGATGCTCCTGCTCATATTAAACTATGTGGTCCACACTCAGCTAATTCAGATTGTGAAATTGCATTTGAGCTTATTTTTTGTTTATTATATAATTGTATTATTTTGGTTAGTTTTAGTTTTTTTTTTTTTTTTTTTTGCTAAATCAAAAGTGGAATACGTAAATTCTATTTAAACATAAGAGAATAAGATACGATAGTTCATTCAACCATTCCACTACCATTCTGTGCTCCTCGCTTGTGTTTCATTCACTACCGCACACTCGCCCTGAGCGGGCCAGAAGGGACAAGAGGAGAAAGTCAACATTACTAGAGCATGGCGGCCCTCAGGCGTCTTCATCCAGGGAGGGAGGGGTAGAGGGGTGAGGGAGGGGTAGAGGGGTGAGGGAGGGGTAGAGAGGTGGGGGTGGGCGGGGGGTGAGGTGAGGTGATACCCTGCGCTCGACTCAGGTGAAGCATCTATCCCATGATTAATGACTTTACACCCCACTGCAGGCGGGGGCTTGTCCATGTGCCATTTCATCTGCACTGTCCCAGGCTCTCTCTCAAATTTGCACAAGCCAAGCCGAGCCGAGCACTCTTTTGCTAATGACTGATTCAGCAGAATCAGCTCCTGAGAGACAATTAATCTCAATTATCAGCAACACTGAGTCACTTTAAACAGACCTGCATTATTTCCTATCGTGATTTATCATGGCATTTTCCACTGAATGACCTATGTCCAAACAATACTAATGTCATGATATCTTGTGTCATACACACACACACACACACACACACACACACGCACACACACACACCTACACACACACACACACACACATACACACCATAACTAATCCCACAACACTGTATCCATTTAAAAGCCGTCCAGTCCAGACTTATTAAGCGGGGCATTATCACTACTCACTACGGCACTTAATGACAAAGACACACTGATTTAAATCTAGCAACATGCAAAACACAGGCAAAAACAACATGCAACATAATAGCTTAGCTCATATAATATTTTTTACGAGTTTATAAGTTAATCTTACTGCAAATAGGGCAAATCACAGAGCAGAAATTATTCTATTTCCACTGTCCCATCAAAAACACATCTCCATCAAGTTCTGATGTTATGAATAATTCTGAGGAATAATGCACAAGACAGATTCACGTGTTTTTACTTGTGAGTGTGTTTCTCTCTCACCTGGCATACAGTCACGGGCACCAGGAGAGCTGGAGCCAAAAGTGGTGCTTGTAAAATCAGTTGGCGATTCCCCCTCACAGTCACACTTGCAAGCTTTTCCTGTCCATGACTCAGTTACCTCTTGTTCCTGGTAAAGAAAAAAAGAGAACACAGACATGTATTTAATCTTTTACTCTAACAGTGGTGTTAAATTTATACCAAACATAGTTATAGTTCTTACCTCCTGTGCGTAAACTTGAATTAGACCTGCGGGTAACCAGTAACAAGAACAACAGAGAGGATTATTATTAGGTTCAGCAGATTTCTCACCATAAAAAATCTGACAAAATTTGACACGTCAACATGCACATGTGTACATGTGTGCTATGACACAGTGTCCTATGTCAATATGATTATACAAAACCTGACATGGTAAACAGGGCATTTCATTTAAATAGCAGGTCAAGGAATTTCTGAGTTCATAAAATACAACTGAACATCCCAAATCAACAAACCATGTAAATGTGCGGCAAAAATAGTGAGTGAGGTAATGGTTAATTTTGAATTAGTAGACATTTCCTACCCATCCCTTATATCATTTTTTTTTCTCTGCTACATGAGGACACAATCACATACCTTCAGATACCAGCAGAATGGCCAACAGAACGTGCTGCAGTCTTAGTTCCATCTTGCTTTGTGTCGGGACAGGGGACCACTGTGATGCCAATGGCGAAGAGACTGGATTACTATAATCCACAGGACAGTAATGTCCTTATCTAATACCCTTTATCTCCCCACAAAGCTCCTCCCACAGCTGTTGAGAGCCAGTTTGTCCACTTGTACAAAAATATCGGGCACTGACCCCTAAGACAATTAGTTTAAAAAAAGAAAAAGAAAAGAAAAAAAAAACAGGTGAGTATTTCATGCACGTGAAGGCATCCCACTGTCTGAAGGGGAACAGTAATGAACCTGGTAACCTTTCAGGTTTACTGCACATATTTTGACCTGTGTAATTTAGATTAAGAACTGTTTGTAAAATTGAAGAAGTACAATTGTGGAATTTTATTTTTGAAATTTGAGAAAATGTATTTGCACAGATCACCATGACAGGCTGTATTCAAAAGCTACTGACACTTCTTCCCTCAGTCATCAGAAAGGGAGGATAACTATTAAGTCTTTCTTATCACAATTCCAAAATGTCTCTCCTCAATCGGTCACTGACAGCGCCAGTAACACCTGTGGACAATTAAGCGCTAATTGATTGTCAGGTGTGTATCTATAAATGCTTGTAACAAGAGGATGTACCTAGATTTGTGGCCCTCACTCGAATTTTATTCACTACCACACACTTGCCCCGAAAGGGCCAAAGGGGAATTTTAACTCATTTTATCCAGAACTGTAGGACACCGGTAAAGATGAAAGTGTCTGGAGCTTCAGCTGAAAAACGCAGAAGGTCTTTTCACAATGCGAGGAGGCGTTTGGGCCTGGGGGTATGTTCTGTGTCCAGTGTGTTCTCAGAAATCATCGCAAGATGCGCCCCATACATGTTGTTAAATTGTATGATTTCTAGCTTAAGTAGGACGTACTTTCTGTGCTGTTTTTCAGGTTGTTGCCCGCGACTCTCCGCTAGGTGTACGTCAGCTACTCTACGTGCAACGCAGAGTGATAAACGAACTGGTTTATTTAGCCATTTTAAACAGGAGGACACATCAACTTGTCAGCATTTCTGCTGGTGGTTAAGAATTTCGACCTTGGACGATTTTAACGGACATTTGTCATTGTTTTGTTAACAGATAATAAAACTATCATTTTACACATTCCAGGTTTTCTGTTGACTTTTTTTATATACATTTCAGGTACAATAATAATACCAGTGGAAGTTCAAATTTAATTTTCTCACATATATTACAAGCTAATGAACTAGGACTACTTATGTGACGCCAATCACATTAGCAATCAGATCATAAGTCATTGCGTGCAGCCACGTTTTTTGAATGATCCCTGATCTCTACCAGTGACGCTTTAGTATCTATGGGCGTTGGTAAGGATGATGTGCGCGCATCACTGACTGCTGCAACAGCACTCGTGCGAGTAACGTAGTCGTGCTGCTGCCAAACTGCTGTTTACGTTGAGAGCCAGCTCTCATCCAGGAGTCGGTAATTGCGCGTCTATCGAAGGTAGGTTTTTATCCTCTTTGGACTTTACAACTTATTAATTTTTGAAGTGTAAGATTATATTGAATTAAGCTTAAGTATATTTTTGGTACTTTGGTAGCATGGATGGTGGGCTACATATCCAAATAAAGGCTGTTGTAGCCGGTTGTCTATAGCCCACTTAACATACTAGGCTACTTGACAACTGAAATGAAATTCAACCTAACTTTCTGACTAAAGGTGACCGGCAGTAGCTTCTGTGCTGCATTAGTCTCCTAAATTTGTGTCTGTTAAAGTGTTCAACTCCGTAATACTAAAACATGTACCATATTAAATGACTTTCATGAGTTGGTGATGCTGCATCAGATGCCTTCCACAGCAACAAGTCTGCCTATTATAACTTGGGCTACTGATGTCGTGATTCAGCCTAAAAGGTCCCTCCCCTCGGTATCATTAGTATTTCTAATTAATGTCTGTGGTAGGCTAATGTCTTATTTGTCCTTAAAAACCTCTGAAAGCAGTTCAGGATGAAGATAAAACTAACATGACCGACAATGAGGACATGTGTTTCCATTCAACTATCCAAAAACACCTCAGGCAACAAACGCCTTAGATCACGTAATTTGGCCAGAGAAAAGGAAAAAGGCGAGTTTGCAAGTTGGCTCATCATGGGCTGTGGAACTTCAATTGCTGTTGAAAACCAAGGAAAGCCAGTTGAAACAGGTGATTAAACCTTTGTTACTTTCGCCTAACCACTGGAAAGCAGAATTTGAAATTGGGTCATATCTGTTTCTGTGGAAATAAGGTGAGGCAACTGAATTGAGCTGAAAAAAATGAGTGTCTAGATATTTCAAATTAATCTGAAATTGGACTTTGAAAGATAATGAGAGCTGCGTTGCAGCTGAGAAATATAGCCTTGCTCCCATTTCAACCCAAGTCAAATTTAAGTTCAACTTGGGTTCTCTCTTGCCTTGCCTTATTTCTCCTATGCGTCCCCCAGTAAAACACAGATGAGGTGTCTATTAGCACTGATTTATTTCTTTTGAGATGCAGACAAGATATTTTTGAGATGGGAAATCTTCCTTTGGCTAGAGCTGTTTTTGTTTTTTCTGATACTTCTAATGGCTTTCATTTAGTGTCATTTTTAGATGTACACTAAAATGTACATAAAGACGACAAATGCAAATGGATAAACATTTCAGAAGTTTCAAATTTATCATTTGTATTTATAGCCTAACCTGTGCTCCTGTCAACATGGTAGAATTACCCCCTATTCAGCCAACATACATTTTACATTTTGGCATATTTTGCTAAAAACATTTTGCATGTTTTTTTTTTTTTATCATCAAATCTTGTGAAGCATGTTTGTAGCTGACAAAAAAATGTATGTTCACTTTAGTGGTTGGACTCTTAAACTCCACCTTGAGAGTTTCCTAGCCTATACCTTCTTAAGAATATGGCAGAGTTGATGTACTCCTGGAGCCTGTTCTGTTGTTGGTCTCATTCCCAGGTGGCTCATTAGCAGTTGGCGAGCTCTTTGGGAACGTTCTCACTTTTCTAATATTCAATTAATTTTCTCACAGATGTGTCATCCAAGAATCCCAGCCCAGCACTAAGTAAGATGCTTGTCCCTCCCCTCATCTTGTTTTTTAGTACGCAGTGCAGAACATTTGTTGAAAATGGTTTGCTTTGTGTCCATATGCATATTTGTAGACTGTATGTCTCATACAAATGTATTTTCCATAGTATGACATGCATTCATCACTGTAGAGAGTGAAGCATAAACCAAATTTTCAAAAATGAAGGCAGTGTGTGAGTTAAGCCAACATAAGATCTATGCAGTATATTGCCTGTTTTTTTAGTCAGTTCTATACAGCAGTTCATAGTCTAACTTGTCACACTATGTGTTTGGCATGCACAACATGTGTTAACATAACCCATCATAATCTCAAGCATTTCAATCATTTTGCTGTGTTAGTCATCATTTTCCATCTGATATTGGCTGACCCATATATCCTTACAGCAGTAAGTAGAAGAGAGGGGCCTGGAGGGCTTCGGCGTTCAAGCAGTACAAAAATTGTGTTTTGAAGGTGCTCTTTGGCCAAGACGTAGAGACATAAGTAAAAACAAGCAGGATGCCAAGGCACTCTTCTAGAAAGCGATTAAAGCAGTTTTATTCTAGAAGAGTGCCTTGGCATCCTGCTTGTTTTTATCCTTACAGCAGTGTTCCACTACTTCTATTCCCCTCAGCAATGAAAGCAGCTGTCCTGATTCAGCGCTGGTACAGACGCTATGTGGCTCGCCTGGAGATGAGGCGGAGGTACACCTGGAACATCTTTCAGTCCATAGAGTATGCAGGAGAGCAGGACCAGCTGCAGGTACACACCCCTCTGTACTGATTACATAGAAGAGATTATTATACAGCTCTTTAGAATGCTGACTAACGTCCCATTGACTTTAAATGGGCCACTCCAACGTTCGGAGGTCAAATATTTTTTTGTATAATGGCCGCTGAAAAAGTGTAATGACTGCTGTCAATGGCAACGGGTTTTGTGCTTCTGTTAGATCACTCTGCAAGTAGTCTGTTTACTTATCATAACAGAATATTACCAATAAGATGCAACGGGTTATTTAGCAGCTGGACACGTTGCTACACAAGACTTTTACATTTGGAACTATTTTTAGCAGCAGAGGCCATGAAGCGGCAATATTTAAAATGATATTGTTAGTGTCTCTTTTTTTTTGGCAAGTAGCTGTATAATAAGCAGGATAATGTTCTGTTAGTTGATCATTTTGATAAAAATGAGCCCCTTTAGAGTGATGAAGACACTTAGTCGGGGCTTATTCCACAAGAATGGCCGCCTCTCAGACCATTATCCCTTTCATAAAACTTTATCAATCCCTTTGGGAGGTCCCTTTAGGAAAATTGGGATTCCAGCAGCAAAGCATAGGATATACAGATAGATAAAAATTATAGAAATGTATGAAAACTGAATAATGTATGTAAAATTTACATATGCATTATTAGGTCATGTATAAACATGTGCAAAGGTGGAGATGCCAGCTTTAGAAAGTAAAAATACGACAGTTTTCTGAACTGTCTGATATTAAAACACAGCAGGGTTTTCAATTTCTAAAGTCTAGACTTCCACCTGTGCAAAAATGTCTAGTAGTACATGCTGCAAAGAAGAACCTGTAAAGATGGCATCAGCATGAAAGCTTCAATTGTAACTTTAAAAAAAGATAAATTCACATAATGAAACGCCTATAGCAGATTATTTTACTAGAATTCTAGATGAATAAACAAAAATTGTTTTCTTCCACAGCTTTCAAGCTTTTTTAGCTTCATGTTGGACAACTTCACACATCTCAATGGAAACGGTCCAGGTAACTATGCTATTACTAATTGTAATGGAATTCAAATGTATGTGATACCGAATCTTACTATATCAACATTACACCAGTGTTAATATAATTAGGCTTCAATTATTTGTGCATAGAGACAAGTGTTAATATTTTTACCATCAAGCACCCAGGCTATTTTTATTTTATTGTCATAATCCATCACCCATTCCTTTTTAACAACTCAAAAAATATACATATGGAAAACGCACAGTTGCTTAGCAACCTGTTGAGATCCCATTTTCTGGCCCAGTGATGTGCAGCATTGCGTGCAGGCTGCTGTGTATTTCGGGCAGCCCCTCTGTGCGTGAGCCAAAGCACCACTGCTCACAATTAGCTACCTTTTGTTTTGAATGGCAAGCCAGGCGGGGAAAGCGAGCTGAAGCAAGCCTGCAATCAGGGCTCCACTGACAGACATGGGCACGTGACTCTGCCCCAACAGGATAATTATTACAGTGAGGCAAAAATTGTATCTTTTTTTCTTTTTTTTTGCCCTGATGTCACTTCTAGCAGTTTCATATGTTGTGATATAGGCCCATAATGATTCAGTAGTTTGTTTCTGGTGCATATTGCACACTAAAACGAGGTTTGTGGGTTTTTTTAGTGGATGCTGCTAGTGTGGAGTCAGGTGAATGCATATGTCTCCAGTTGATTGTCAAGTATAAATCCTGTGGCTCAGTTAGGTTTCTGCCACAGGCAATCAGCCATGCATGTACATCTTTGAGTATTATTCAGATCCTCTTGGGCTGATTAAATGCAACCATGTGGTGATTGTTTGCTAGCAAACAGCTGGCTGGGTATGATGCCTTAAGGTGACAGCATCCACTTTCGGAAGGTAGGGAAGGGAGTCTTGCTGAGGCTTTTTTTTTGTCAACACAAACATCTGCAAGCAATGCCCCACGTATGCATAAATTAAAGTCCCATCACAAGGAATTAACATATTCAAGTGGTTCACGATGGGGCAGCTCTCCACAAATCTCTCTGCATGGCCGCAGGTGCTATGCAAATGAGGTGTTTATCATTGTGTAAACTAATCACATCTCATCTCATCTCAAGACAGGAGACCATCATGACACTACAGTGTGTCAAACGCATTTGGTCAATATACGTAGCATGTTGGCATTAAGCAGATGTGTTTTTGTGTAAATGGGGTTTTATGGCAAACGGGCATGAGGATTTGGTCAAACACACAATGCATCTTTTAAATTCAAATAATGTTGACACTGGTTGGTTTAATGTTTACACTGCTAATATTAAAGCAATGAAATGAAATGGCTGTCAGCGCTTTTTAAATACATTAGACAGGTTTATCATGGCTCGTATAGAAAACAGAATCAGAACCAAAATTAGAAGCCAATAATAAGTTCCTGAAGACTGAGTACTAGTACATTTCACAGTGCTATAGACAAGCCTGCATCTTGCAATCCTGGCTGAAGTCTGAATATAGATTAGCTGGAGGTTGACCAGCACCAAAACAAACTCAGATTGATTGGACTTTGAAAGTGGACAATCAAACCTTTTGCATTTAGTTTGTCAGTAGGTCAAAGCAATAGTTGTTTTTGGTTTAGTGTGCAGGAGAATGAAGAGGCGCATGCTATGTGGTAGTCAATTAAAAATAGGGACGATTTGTATTTTGCATGAAGCATCTCTCAATACTGACACCTAGTTTGCATTTAGTTAGTAATTATGGAGTTAAGAGGGGTTAAGAGTTAAGGAAAATTGTTGTATGAGATTACCCATTATGTTAATGAGTTAAGCACAGCAAGGGACCATTTCTTCAAAGGCTAAATATGGAGAAATGTGTACTTAAACTGAAGATGGGTCAGTCTCCCTCCGAGGAAAATAAGGAGAATTAGAGTTAGGAGTAAAGATTTGAAGTAAGGGAAAATGTTTTTATATTGTTTTTAACCAAAAGTAACTTCTTTTTTTTTAATCAACAATTGTTTCCAGATTTGATCTCTCACCTCCTGGATTCTGTGGTGGAGCCCTGGACAGAGGAGGGGAGGCAGTTCAAATATGAGCAGATCACCGTGCCGGACTCGTACGCAGGGCCTCGCTTGTCTTTCCCCCTCAGCGTCGCCGACACAAACAGCCTGCTTAGTGCCTTCAAGGAGCAGCAGGTAGGAGAAACCTGGTTGCACATCACTGTTTAGATATGGCCTCTATAGCAGCCTATACATTGTAAGAGGTGCTGCTGAGAACCAACCTTATGCTGCTGAGTACTGTAGATCTCTTTACGTCGGTTTAATTTGCACTATTTAAGTACCATATGTGCATGACACTTAAAAGAATGTGAAAACAAATGGTACAAAGGGTGCACCAATTCAAAACGACCCATGCAGCATGTAACCTTAATAATTTTTAGGTTTTTGTTCATTTTAAAATGAGTTTTAAACAGCATTTTTTAAAATATGTATACAGAGAGAATAAATAATTGGATGTGGGGAAGTTATGGATTGGGATTAATTCCTACCAATAAACAATATGTGTTTTTGTCATTCCCTAGACCTTACATGCAAAATATGTCCTGCAATTGCTGCACGAGACCAAGAAGTTTCTGAAGCAGATGCCAAATGTTATTTATGTGTCCACCTCTTATGCCAAGGAGATCACAATCTGTGGTAAAATTATGCTGTATATAACTTTTTATTCCAACCATGGCTTTGTGTGTGTGTGTCTGTGTCTGTGTGTCTGTGTGTCTGTTTGAATATGAGAATCTGAGTCTGAGCACTTGTTTATTTGCTCCTTGAGAAGGCTCTTGAGGCCTCTTAATTTGCTTAGTGCAAAAGATAGATCTTATCAAGGCTTGAGAATGCTTGAGTTAGCAAAGGATCAAACACACCTTTTATGGGAGAAAAATACACAGGCAAAAAAAGTCTTACCAGACCGGTTATCTCTCTCTAACATGGTCAGGCTAACACAGAAGACCCCTACATCTTTGTTCAGTGGCCATACCATACATACATATTGATGATTGCACTTTTGAAAGCAGATGATGAATACCCTGGTTGTCATGATGAGTGTATGCTTTTGTAATCTTCAGGTGATTTACATGGAAGACTAGATGATTTACTGCTTATATTCTACAAGGTAAGACTATACCATTGAGTATCATGGTTCACTGAATTACACGATCCAGTATTAGGATTAGGCAATACCGAGGTTGAGGAGAAGAAAGGAAACAAGCGATGTTTTAAACCCTATATTTGTGCTGACATTTGTACATGCATTTCAATTTTAATGGTGCAGGCTGTTTGTGATCTTATGATTAAGATGTTTCTTATTTAACTGATGTGTGTAATCACTATATGTGAACATATGACCTTGCTGACTTTTAGAAAGAGCACAGATTGTTGGAGCATGAATGGCTGGGGCCTTGGTAGCAAAAGCTACTCAGTGTTTAGGTGATTCTCTGATAAAAGTTGATGTTAGTGCACTCCATATTTGGAGGAAAAACTATGGAAAGTAACTAGGCCAATAAAGGTAATTCTCAATAGGTCAATATGTAAATTTAGGCACATTTTCTGGTCAAGATCTACAATTTTTTTATTTTCTATCTTTTTCACAGAATGGTCTTCCATCAGCTGAAAATCCCTATATATTTAATGGTGACTTCGTGGACAGAGGAAAAAAATCTATGGAAATCATTATAATTCTGTTTTCATTCGTGCTTTTGTATCCTGACCATATGCACCTGAACCGAGGCAACCATGAAGACCACATTATGAACCTCAGGTAGCATACTAAACTTCTCCTGTGTTCATTTCACTGACAAAGATGATTTCTGTAATGAAACCTTTTGTCTTGGATTTTTTTAGATATGGATTTACTAAGGAAGTCATGCAGAAATACAAGGTAAAATTGAAACATATTAAAGCTGTTTTATGCCATTCCAGTAGCTTCTCAGCATGGTTACTAATTCATGAATGTGTCTGTGATTAGCTAATGATGTCTGTGATTAATTAAAAGCTGTTTAATTATAGAAAATTACATCAGACAATTAGAGGTTGATGTTGGAGGATGATGCTTGTCAAGACTGGACATTAGCCCCACCTAGTGAGACTTTGGTGCCAGGACCAGGAATGACGAAAAGCCTCTGAATTGATTCTCTTCTATGCAGACTCATGGGAGAGACATCTTAGAGCTCCTTCAAGACGTCTTTAGCCTGCTTCCTATAGCCACAGTGATCGATAACAAGGTGCTCATAGTTCATGGCGGTATTTCAGACAAGACTGACTTGGATTTCTGAGCTCCATAGAGAGGGACAAGGTATGTGTGAGTCAGTGCATGTGTAAAATAAAGAGTGCCTTGTTTCGCCAGAGTTGAACATTAGAATATCATAACATTTATAATGTCACAAGTTACAATCTTTTAAAATTTAAATCATTCAAACTTTTAAATATGTCCTTGGTATGAATATCTTTTATGGACTGCTTTGGAATTTGGGGTAAAATTAGCATAATAGGTTGTCAGAACATTTAGAACATGCATCCCTGTTTATGCACTACAGTCCTGGTATCTGTATGATTTGGTGTTTACTCTTTACTAATTCAGGACAAATGTCTAATTAGCAGTACACTAATGGCCTTGAGCACTCCAGCAGACTGTGTGTGTCTGTGTATCTGTGTGTGTATCTGTGTGTGTGTCTGTGTGTGTGTCTGTGTGTGTGTCTGTGTGTGTGTCTGTGTCTGTGTGTGTCTGTGTCTGTGTGTGTCTGTGTCTGTGTGTGTGTGTCTCTGTCACCGCTCCAGGTGAAGTCTGCCCTCCGGCTGCCCAAGCGGAGCCTGGAGCAGGTGGGGCTGCGTAGCGGTTCCCGTAGCGGTGGAGGAGGCAGACATGGCTGTGCGCAGCTGGACAGCCTATGTTCACAGGGCCGCGCCAGGAAGAGGAAGTGCCATTTGAGCAAGCAGGGCAGCTGCTCCTCCACCACCTCCTCGTCCTCGTCGTCCTCCTCTCTCTGCTCGCCGCGCCTGTCCACCCGCAGCAACACGCCATGGCGCCGTGCCCCCTCCCCTGCTCTCCCCAGCCCCTCCGATGTCCTCCAGGTGCCCTTCCTGGACTCGTTTGTGTCCATCACGCCCCCAGAGCCTCCCCGAGAGGAGCTGGAGTGGAGACAGGTGAGGGAGTGCATGGCTTAATTATGAATTCCTGTCACCATATGATGGTAAATGGACTGCATTTACATAGCACTTTCTCACACTCCAGCAGAGTACCAAAAGCATTTTACAACTTAATGCCTGACATTTACACAGGGCAAAAAGCAGCCATGCAAGGTGCCAACCAGCACATCGAGTGCAGATGGTGGTTCAGTATCTTCTTCAAGGTCACTTCAACCTAGCCAGGGAGAGCTGGAATCAAACCAGCAACCTGTCAATTGCCGGTCTATTTCACTTATTGACTAAACCATTGTTGTACAGTGTGCACAGACCAGTGATGTTGCTGGGGAGATGTTCGAAACACACAGCAGCAGGAAACTGATAAAAATTGCTTTTGTCTTGCATCAAAATGTGTCCTTCAACGACAATGACTCGTAATGCTTACCCATCTTATTAGTCTGGCCATTTTCTGGTTCTTGAAGATTGTTGATATCCTCTGGAGTGACCCCAAGAACCAGAATGGCTGTACCCCCAACACGTTCCGAGGTGGCGGCTGCTACTTTGGACCAGATGTGACCCAGAACCTTCTGGAGAAACATGGAATGACGCTGCTTATCCGCTCCCACGAGTGCAAGCAGGAAGGCTATGAACTCTGTCATGATGGACAGGTAAGCATAGTCAGACCAGGGGCCATTAGCTGCCCTTACCGGGTTGGTTTTTGTTTCTTCTTTAGTTAGCATTGCACTGTCAGAGATGAAAATGTTACTTTTTACAACAGTCTTATCTTTGTCTCAGGAATAAATAAGATCATCTTATTTACTGACTGATCTTTTTTACCTAAAACCCCCTTAGAAGAAAAAGAACGTAAGACCGATTTAAAATCCTAAGTTGAACTTTAGTTGAACCTACATTGGGCTTTACTGGACACTGTTTCTTAGAAGCCTACTTTAAGAAGTATGAAGCAAAGGCCAGATGTCACTCCTATTCTGCATTATTTCTACTAATACCCTCTGAGGAGAAAGACACAAATCCGCTTAATATAAGATATAATTTGCTTCTAACAGACAGTCGAGACCATTCTAAGAAGCACGACTTTTCTCTGGCATGTCCCGTCTTGTTTTCCCAAGGTGATTACAATCTTCTCTGCATCCAACTACTATGAGGAGGGCAGTAACCGGGGGGCCTACATTAAGCTGGGCCCAGAGCTGGTGCCGCGCTTCTTTCAGTACCAGGTGAGCCGCAGCACCAGGAAGCTCACCCTGCAGCAAAGGTACGGTCTCCTCCTGCCCTCTGTCATTGTCAGAGAAGAACTCATACATGTTTGGCTCATGAATGTGTCATGTGTTTTGAAATGCAGCATGATGATGAACAATGATCTGGGATGTACAGTGTTTTGTGTCTTGCCTGTGTTTGTCTTCACTTGCCTCTACATTGTGCACAAGCTGTTTTTTTTATGCGGTCCAAGTTGAAAATAAATTGGCTAATCAAATTGTGTGACTGTGTGTGTGTGTGTGTGTGTGTGTGTGTTTGTATTTGTGTTACTGTTCTTTGCTTTTATTTTTATAAAACCCATTAAATTATCTGCTGTGTATGTGTACTATATTAAAAAAAACTTGCCTTGCCTTGTATGTGTGTTTCAGGGTGAGCGTAGCTGAAGGATCTGCCCTGAAGGCCTTGCAGGAGAAGCTGTTTGCCCATCGCTCTGAGCTCATGGCCGCCTTTCAGCAGTACGATACAAACAACACAGGTAGGATTAGAGCTATGCGCTGTTCCACCCCCACACAGGCATGCGCTGCTCCACCTAGACACACACACACACACAAATGCCTTGAGCAAGGTCCAAAATGGAAATCCACCAAATAGCTTCTTTTCCGTAATGTTTCCTGACTTTGGATGCTATAAAAATGTGGCTTTCAAGTACCTCTTTAATGTGGCTCAGGTGAGCACTTCATGAGGGTTCAGTAAAATAGGAAGCCATACGTTTCCTGTCCGCAATTTAAATGGGGGAAGCTTGACTTGACTTCAGCCCCAATAACCATGTAACTCTGCTCCGCTCAAACAGACCTCGGGGCATCATTTAACAATGCGAGAGTGGGGCTCGAGTGGAAAATTTGCTTTCAGGAGCACTCTTAATGTGCTTTTCGCTGCTGATGTTGATGCGGTGGTTGAGCCACTCAAAACATAACAAGGAACATTAACACTTAACGTAGTTTATGCCCAGAGCTATGTACAGTATCAGAGAAGCCTCATATTAGTAAGAGCCTTGGGATTTGGACTTGACTGAATTATAATGGGGTTTTTTTTGGATATTTTTACTTTTGTATCCATTATTCTATTCCAGCCATTAACACATCAGCACAGTTTGATCATTCTATCACACACATTGAATTCACGTCTAAATGTGTGTGAGGTGATGTGGTAAGCACTGCCATACACTGAGTGTGTGTTGTGGTGTGCTGTGGTGTGCCAAGGATGCCTCTCGGTCAGTGACTGGGCGCAGGTGGTGGAGTCGGTGCTGAGACTGGACCTGCCCTGGAGGACCCTCAGGCCACGGCTGGCTCGACTTGCCCCCGACGGCAGCGTGGAGTACAGGTCCTGCTTTGAGGACGTCAGCCCCGGACAGCCAGTTCCTCAGGTCGGCACTACAATACAACACAACATCAGCACTGTTAAGCAGAGGTGGAGATCATAGCTGCAGAAAGCAAAAATAAAAAATAAAACCTATTTGACATTTGATTTCTTGATCCAGCTGATATCAAGAAGCACACAAATCAGACAGATAAAACAGCTAATTGGTAAAATACTTATGTTAATGTACAGACAGAAGAAATACATGGCAAGGCTTTAATTTTCTAAAGATGTGCTGATCTCCACCACTGCTGTTTAAAAAGGCTTAAAGTGAACTGAATGGAATTATGTAGTAGGATTTGATACCTGATAATGATGGCACATTTTGGTGTGTTTCACTGTTTCTTGGCTTGTAGGTTGCTCCAAACTTGGCAGAAACACTCTATCGGTATCGAACGGACCTGGAGATCATTTTTAATATTATAGATAAAGATCATTCTGGTAAGTCCAACTGCTACGTTCCCACCATTGTGGTCGTGAAGTATAATGCCAGAATATTGACATGCAGGCCAAATAAGTCATGCCTGTAATATAACCACAGGGGTTATGCTCTTCAAGGATAAATATTGTGGAGATACAACAGTGCCAAAAACATCACAATATACCCATGATTAGGTTTTCAGATTTTGTCTGGGTGGGTCAAAGCCAGGTCAGAAAATAAAGCTGCCTGACGAAAATCCTGTGTAATCGAAATGTTTATGTTCAGTAAAATAGGCGATGTGGGGGGAAAAACAGTGTGCAAACCATCTTTATCGTACTATCTGACATTTGTCTGGCGTCTTTGTTGACTTTTTTTTTTTTGGATGGGATGTGTATGTTTTCTCCCTTATAAGATAAAACCAACAAAGACAAATCTTTTCACTCTTTCACAAAATGTTTTGCATTTGACTCGTCAGGTCTCATTTCCATCGAGGAATTCCGTCAGACCTGGAAGCTGTTCAGCTCTCACCTCAGTGTGACTGTGAACGAGGATGCCATCAATGACCTGGCACGCAGCATCGACTTCAACAAGGACGGCAGCATAGACTTTAACGAGTTCCTGGAGGCCTTTCGTGTGGTGCACAAACTGGATGTGAAGGAGCAGCAGCAGGGTTGAGATGACCCCTTCGGGCAGATGTCCGGGCTACAGAGCGAAGCCTGCAGACTGCTGTCACTCTCTGTTGCCTGTTTGCCTACAGTGGTTATAGTGAATTCAGGGATTTGTGTGTGAATACATGCCGTGGAGCCCAGTATCGGTCTAAAACTGAATTTCCATGAAAGTAGAGACATACAGAAATGATGAACTCTGAATTATACAGAACTGTTTTTTTGTTTGTTTTATTCATTTTGGTATTTTTGTAAATAATGAACAGGGGTGGCTTACTTTCACTTTGTATTGTGTTTGGTTTGTTTACATGTCAGATGGCAGGATGATGGTATCTTAATGGTATGCCATTATTCAAAACAAATGTTGAAATATGATTCAGTCCCAACACTGTAGCAGCATTTGCATTGTCTTATTGCCCTTTAATGTCCATGATTAGAAAGCAATATGTCTTGTTACACAAGCCCTATTCCATATTTTGTGTGCCTTAGTATCCCATGGGTGTGTGGTGGGGTAGGCTCCTGCTATGGGAATACTTAAGTAGGCTGCCCAGCCACAAAGAAAAAGGGAGAGCATCCAAGAAAGTGGATTGTGGCAAAAAGTGAAATGTGGGATAGACAGGAAATCAAATTCATTTATTTTTCCATAGCGACATAAGATTTAGAGCACTCTGAAATGTGTTGCACATGTGCGAAGCAAAATGCCTTCTGATGAGATTTTGCACCTAATGTTCACGGGTGTAGTTCATCTTTTAGCACTCGACCTGCTTTAGCGACATAAATTGTCGAACATCAGACATGCTATTTTGTCTGTGCACCTGTCCACTATAAACATCATCTGCAAAAGACATCTCTCTAGACTTCTGTACATGTAAGCGTGTAAGTCTCCTTAGAAACATTCCCTCAGTGTTTCTCTCCAGTTTGGAGGGAGAGAGGGGTGTGTCTTCGAGGTCCTCTCAGTGCGGTGATCCCACCCCTATTTCTCTTCCCTCCAACACTTACACTGCAGTGCACACAGGCCAGCCCTCAAACTGTTGTCAGTGTGTGCTTAGGACCTCCTTGGCTCCACACCCCTCCTGTCCTCACCTCCCCAAACATCTCCATGGAGGCCCAGGCAGGGCTGCTGCCTTTCCTGTTGTTCTTCTGGTCTATGCGCTCAGGTAAGGGTAAGGGGGAAATTCCCTGGTAAGTGATAAATGGGCTGCATTTAAAATGCCATTTTTCCACTCAGCAGAGCACCCAAAGTGCTTTATAGCGTACAGTCTATATGTCTATTTGGATCTGTTAGCAAGAGTTTTGTGTTCTTGTTTGTGTCTTTCACGAGGGTTTGCTGGTGAACCTTGCAGGGGATTCAAGCACTTGGAGAACGGGCGAACATTCTTCCGCTTCAAAGGACTGTATGCAACATTCACCTGCAATCCCGGATTCAGGATCCATGGCCATCACACCAGCAGCTGTGTGTCGGGACAGTGGGTGAGGGAGCCTCCAGTGTGTGTAGGTCCGTCACTCTTTTTAACTACCCCTGGCATGTTTACAGTTTCAAATGAAACGGAAGTTTAGTTCAGCTGAAAATCTATTCAGTATTGGAGGTTTGGAATGGAGAGAATAGATGCGTGAAGTATGCTTTGAGTTGTTTTTATGATTTCATCCAGACATGGACTCGTGTACTTTTTTTAATGAACTATTATCTAACTTGAACAACATACATGCAATGGACACCAATGTAAAGTTAACTTTGCTTTTTACTACGTATTCCTTCAGAAATCGTACACCTCTTTCACTTAGGCAGTCCACTTCTTTATATTTCCAGTGTATCTATACGCTTCTCAGACTTCTTGTTAATTATTGAAGAGCATAAAATAGTAGCTCCTGCAATAAAACTAAAAGTAGGTCCCATATCTAATGTGATCATAACTATGAACTATAAAACTGTCTACCAAATTGTTGCTCAGCCTCTGGATGTCCGAGTCCCGGCAGGGTTCAACATGGCAGCACTGATGTGAATGAGGATGGCTCCTTTGTGGTCTTCAGCTGCAATGATGGCTACAGGCTCTATGGCAGTGAACTTCTCTACTGCAAGGGCAAGACTTGGAGTAACCCAAAACCTGTGTGCAAAGGTAACTTGGTGGTGATTTATCTATTGCCTACAAGTTTAGTTTTTTTTTTTTATTGCAGATTTTACTGCTTTATTGAACTTTTAAAACTTGAACATGTCTGACATCTCAAAGAACTTTCAGTTTGGAGAGACTAAGAAAACCTTGCCTTTATTTAATTTCAGAGTCTGACATTATGAGCTCTTTGAAACCAAAACCTAAAGTCGTGTCCGGTTCTAGTGTAGAGAAGAAGTTCAAAGCTTCGTCCAATCTAAAAGACCACTTCAAGTCTCACTACAACACTGCCTCTAAAGATGCCTACTTGGAGTCAGCCCTGCTAGCTGCCTCCTTCCGCAAGTCCCACCTCTCTGGGGGACTGCCGGTGAAGCCCAAGCTGGCACCACCACAGAGGAAACCTGGGAAGAGACAGTGGCACCAGATAAGTGCGGCGGCACACACTGAATTGTCCTCTAGCGTCTACAAGAATCTGGAAGCCATTGAGGAACTCACCAGGCCACAGCAGATGGCTATTACTGCTGCTGCTCTCACGACACCTGGCCCTGTCTCAGTCCCCTCCACAAAGGGACCTCCTGCAGTATCAGTTGCCAAAGGCCCACCAGAAACAATTACAGTTGGACAGCCATTTGTCGGTGTAGCAACTTCACCTCTGACTGAAGTGCCTGATAAATTACTGGATACACCGCAGACTGAAGTACCTGATGAATCCCTGGATATAGCCAGAGCGGTCATACACAGTACATCAGCACCACAGGTGCTGTCTGTGATGAGTGCCATGACTACTGTGGATGTACAAAATGAATACCCCAAAAAACTGGACAGCCTTACTGGTGGCGTAAAGAAAATGGCGGAATACTGTGCAGATTACCACAGATCATCCTTCTGAGCATTTCCCAGACCGATTAGAGAGAATTTCAGAGCCCAAGCAAACTTCATTAGTTTAGGTGACCAGCCACTTGTGTTGGCGGTTACAGGGAATTATAAAGAAGACACCGGAGAGCCATGGAAAGTTTCAGAGAAAAATGAAAGGTCAAAACAAGGTAATGAAGGAAGCGCACATGTTTCAGTGATCAGCACTGAGAAACTTGCCTCTCTGCCGCAGCCCACCCCTCAAGCTGTCGTGCCTTCTGTTCCGACAACAACCTTTAAGCTGACTTCAGCCCTGTCACCATCTTTCTCAAAGCCAGACCCCAGCAGCAGCAGTAGCATGCTGCAGCCAGCCAGGTCCGTCCTCACTGATCCGGATGAGGAAGGGCTCGGGGTTGAGGAGGGTGCGCCAGAAGGGGCTAAATGGGGATTCCAGGCCCTGGTTGAGGTGCTGACAGGGGCCACACGACTGGACCCGATCCAGCCCGTGACGGAGGCGGCAGATGCCACACCTGCACCGCTGCTGCTGAGGCTGAATCATCAACAGTCACGCGTGCAGAGTAGCTCACCACACACACACGTGCAGAACACTGAGGGGGCTGTGGAGATCTCGTCATCAAGCCCTGGTCCCAAACTTCAGCATAATGAGCCCGATACGCATAAAATGGATCCCAATGCGGCTACTCTACCAGGCCTGTTGAGAATGCCAACACCCCCAACAACCAACAGTTACACCAGGCAAACAGATGTGATGTACAGCTCCGTGGCTTTTTCTAGCAATGGAGAACCTCCAAGTTCTGCGGCCTCTACTTACCCACCGGAGCCTGAGGCTTTCACCAAAGCCCGTCTGTCGAAGCTGCCAGTCAGAAAGCGGAGGCCAGTGTGCCCGTACCCTCCCCTGCCCGCCCACGGCACCTTCTATTTCCGTACGCTGGAGAAGCCGGCCCCGCTGCAGTACAAGCATTACATTCAGTACGCCTGTTACCCTGGTTACACGCTGGCCAATGGGGATGTTTACAGCTACTGCCAACAGAATGGCACATGGAGTGGCATCACACCAGTATGCCTGGGTAAGATGCATTTCCATCATTATCAGCTTAAAGTGCTTAACTTTTTATTGGCATTTAGCCTTGTTTATTATTTTACAATGAAAGCATGGATGATTGTAGTGGAGTTTTACACTAAGATTGTGGTTGCATAAATGCATGATTATAGTAATCGTATCATGTATTATCTGATGGAAGTTGAGAAAACATCTTTCTTTTCATTCCTCAATGCTCATGAGTCACTCATGAGATCCGTTTACTATCTGAAAGATTTGTACAGATACAAAAAAAAAAATTCCCAGAGTAGTGGAAGGCTGCCCAGCTAAACACATGGGGAGTGAAGTCTGTACTGGTGGTGGCAACAACACTTAAGACTGTGAGTGCTAAACTAATTTTAATGGCCGCACTTTGATGAAGGACATTCTTCTTGACAAAATTTTCATTTATGAGTTAAAAATGGCTTACTGTTTAAAAATCTTCCTGAATCTTGCCAAGTTGATTCTGACAGTGAACTATTCACTTCTCCGTCATGACATTTGTAGCTAAACCCATGAAGTGCTCCTGCCTGCTCCACGTGTGTGCAGGTGACGAGGCTGAGCTCGTGCCGTCTTTTAAGTTAGGAGGGGGGAGTTGGTGAAGGAAGTGGCAGCGGATTCTCAAGACGTGTCTGTGAAAAGCATCAGCACAAACAGTCTGACAGAAAATCCCCTCAATTGTTACAGCTGGGCTGAGTTCCGGTGGGAGGCAGGCAAACTTGTCTGTATGTAGGGCACACACACAGTGATGCGAAAACATCCTGTGTCTGGGCAAGTCTTCCCGAATACTCCTTTCGAAATTCGTAAGCGCGTCAATCCCGTTCAGGTGTTAAACAGATTGTCTGGTTGCCGTGACAACCTCCGCTGCGTTTGTTCTCTCCCCCCTCAGAGGTCACGCCGTGCTTGCTGAATAATGGAGGCTGCTCGCAGCTCTGTGCCCCCGGCCCACACCACCGGGCCCAGTGCCAGTGCAAGCAGGGCTTCATGCTGCTGGAGGACCAGCGCACCTGCAGAGGTGAGAAGAAGCAGGCCAATGCCACACTAGCAATAATAACAAGAATAATATACATTTCATCTGTACTGCATTTTACAATTTCTTAGATTGCAAAGTGCCTCCAGTATCTAAAAAGGGGAAAAATGGACCAGAAAAAAAACTTAAAGCACACTTAAGGACTTCACGATAGGGCATTAGTTAGTTTCTTATGAACCGGCTTGTAATTGCCTTTGCATGTTCCAATCAAGGTGCAACGATCAAACCATGAACACATCAGCTAGCAAAAAACTATAAACATCATCACTTTAGGGAGTGTGGCATCCATACCATTAATCAGAGCATCCGGGTTTGAGTCCGGTCTAGGTCATTTCCCCATCCTACTCTCGGTCCCATGCATTTCCTGTTGGTTTGTACTTGTCCTATCCAATTAAAGGTGAAACCCACAAGAAAATAACTTCATGTCATGTGACACTTCTGAGGAAGATTGCAGGTGTTCAGTTGAAAAAAAAATAAGGGTAAATAAAAAAGTAAGAACCAGGCTAATTTAGTTTGATCAGATCACTAACGAGAAGGCTCTGCAAACAAAAATAGCACTGATGTTGAGTAGAAGAGTACACCAGAATCATTTTTTGTATGATTTTGTTAATAAAAAAGTTATGAAATGTTATGAAAAGACTGCCTTCACAAACCCTATTTGGTCAGTGGCAACAGTGGTGGGCAGAACACTCTTCAAGCATCTTGCCAACACTTGCCAACAGCTGTCAGAGGAGTATAATGAGGAATAAAAGTGCCTTAATTGATTGTTGATGCTTTGAGGGTCAATGGTCATCCGCATATCAGTGTTGATCTGTGTTATGCATCTTAAAGCAGATTGATGTATTTTGTTGCTGTTACTATTAATAGTATTTATTATTATTATTATTATTATTACTACTAAATAACGTGGTAGCTTTTGACAGGCGAGAAAGGGTCGGTGCCATTTTGCTTTATGTGTGGTCATGGCCTGTTCTGCCCTAAACATGGAGGATGACAGCTGTTCTCTTTTTTTGGGTGCTTAACTAAAACAAACTGTCTCGAGAGACACTTGAAAGGCTGTAAATTCTCGACCCAGACCATGCCGTCACTGCGACTGTTAAGTGGGGCTCAGGTGATGGGAGGCAGGCCCCTGCATGAGTAAATACCATGAGGATTTATGTCATGGGACACACACACACACACAGACATACACACAGGCATACACACACACACAGACACACACACACACACAATGTCTCCAGAGGAATATATCTTGAGGTCACACTCTCCCCGAGAGGCATGGCCTTTAAGACTGACAGCAGGATGGCAGTTTCAGAATAGAGCCGTGTTCCTGCTTGTAGTTTAAAGCTATATTTGCCCAGTGTATGGAAGAATGTTACTCAGTGGTAGCTTCATTCTAAGGCTGCAATCATACTGCTGTTTTTTCTTTGTTTGTTTGGACAATACAAATATAATATCAAACTGTATCCCATTGCCACCTACATGTGCACTTGGACACAAGATATATATGTATATATCACACACACACAGTCCCACTTAGAAACATCCCGGGAGTGGTATGGTATAGTTCAGTGTTGTACGGTGCAGTGGGGTTTCTCATTCTGCATTTTTTAAAATACTGGACAAATATTGTCCTGGTAGTTAAAGCAATAGCCACAGAATGTTTTCCTCGAGTATCACTAGCACACTAACACATGCCAACAGGAGGTCTGCTCTGTCATAGCTGTCAACATTTGAGTAGCAAAATCTGAGACATTTCGACAGTGGCAGTCAAACATACTGAATTTACTGAGTTTGGACCTTGTAAATTACGGGAGATTACTAGGACAAAATTCGGAAGGGTGAAACACAGGAGAAACCTTGGAAAAAAGAGGGGAGTTGGCAGCTATGCTCTGGCTCTTGGAGATATGGGTTTAACAGTCTCTTTGTGACAGGTAGAGCCATTCTCCATGGAGACAGAGTACTTTAGCAGGGTAAGAGGGATCAGTCTGAAAGAAACATCAGGCATGACTAGACCTGCCATGGCTGAACTAAACAGTAGTTATTTCATGTCGTTATGCAGGAAATGTACATTGCATTCACAATATCATGTTATAATTAACATTCTACCTCACTAGAACATTTTATAGACTCAGTTACAAGATTGGCTACTGGGTATGACTAATAAGTGGTTATTTTATCATGTGTTTGGTTTCTCTTTTGTAAGTATGGATTAGGCAAGCACCTGCCACCTGCATGTGTGGTCTCTCAGTAGGATGGGAGATGATGTATGAAATGGAGTTCCTTCATGACTGCAGCAGATGTTTTCTGCATTATTGTCCCCAAGTTGTGGATGGAGAAACTCACTCATGTTACACATACACACGTGCGCTTATCCAGAGATGCGGAGAGCTCCTGGCAAGCTCAGTATGCGAGAACAGAACCTGATGTCATCAAAGAGCACGTCGCCTCCGTTCCCCGCAACATGAAAGGAGGCACAGTGGTGGTATCCATGGCAATGGGGTGATGCTGAAGGGGCTTTTATTGCCGAGCAGGTGCAGGGTAGAGAAGGGTCGAGCCGCAGTTGTTTACGTTTGTCACCTTTAATCTCTCACTGCCTCTACCAATACTGTCACAGACAGGTGGTGACACTTTCTTTGTGTGTGTGTGTGTGTATATAGATGTAGATGAGTGTGTGGAGGAGCGCCACCAGTGTCTGCAGGCTTGTGTGAACACGTTCGGCTCCTTCAAGTGCAGCTGTAGAACAGGGTTCCAGCTGGCTGAAGACGGAAAGACTTGCGTAGGTAGGAGTCTATTTTTAATTCAAAACATCCAATATTTCAATGATCCACCTAAAAAAAACTCAGTCCACTTATCTAACCCCGTACTTCTTAATGTCAGGTATGGTATTGCTCTTCACAGTCCACCTACTGTCCATCATGAAGTATTTGCTCACTATTGGCCTATTGTAAATGGTAAACAAGGAATGGTTCTGCACAATCCATGTGCCGACCCAGGCAATCAATCGATTGTTTCAGGACTATGGAATGGTGACATTTGATTGGCTGCTGACATCAAACATAAATAATCTTTTGCTGTACCACTCATTAGCATAGATCAAGACCACTCAAGAGCCTTGGGTGGCCTACTTGGTCACCAGAGTTGTTTAGTGAGTTTGTAATTAAATTAGACATACAATGACAGACTTTCTTCTCTGGGGTTAAATGATGTGAACACCTGTGTTAATTTCTTTCCAGCTGAGTATGCAGGTAAGTGCATTACTGAAGTCACGACAGCTTCTTGGCATGTATTACTGCCAATCAAGGTAGTCTGGGTGACAAATGCATTTAGTTTGTAATAGCACTCAGTGGCCTCGACTGCTCTGATTGAGGCCCTCTGCTGCGGGCAGTGTGATGTGACGTGACGTGATGTGATTCTTGGCAGACACCAGCGAGTGTGCGGCGCCGGGGCGGGCAGGCTGCGAGTGGAAGTGTGTAAATCTGTCAGGATCTCACCAGTGCGTCTGCCCACGAGGCTTCAGACGGCACACAGATGGACGCCGATGCCTCGGTAAGCCTGAATTTGCATACTAATTCAGCAGCAGATTGGCTGTGCAGATCAGCATTACACTGTCACTTGGGTCAGTCAGTGCTGGTGGTGCTAAAGCAGACCTTTTTAGTGGTTATTTTTTTGACAATTCATAATATCTATTATTGGTTGTGCTAGAATAACTTGAATGCTTTGGTGATCCAAAAAACACATCTTTCTCTACACTGCCATTCAGCCTATCGCCCACTCTTTTCCCACTGGTCCTGAAAGCAAATGGGTCCTCCAGCAGTAACCATTAAAGATTGAAAATGGGCATGCTTTACCATATGCAACTCTTGGTTTGCTGGTCTGGTAGGTTTTTTTCCCCATGCTTTATAAAGACAGTACAGTACAGTTGAGTACAGTACATCACTATGTACTGAAAGAAAAGACAAAAAAGGATGGCATTGCAAGAAGGCATTTCAAGGAAAGTGTGAGAAAATGAAAACTGTGATACATTCACTTCCTCTAATGTGAGATTTTTTGTATCTTCACATGCACAAAAGGTACAAAATTGTGGGAAATTATGCAGAAAAGCACCTAAGAGGTTCCTTGTTTATTTGTGAATAGATAGATGTGTGGATTCAACCATTTCTAACAAATGTGTCTTTGTTGCATCATTGCTTGCCATCGCTCAAGGCACGAAACCACCTTTTATATTACTCTTTGATTTGTTTCCCTCACAGATATTAATGAATGCAACTACAGTAATGGAGGCTGTTCTCACATCTGCAAAAACCTGCGAGGTGGCTACAAATGTGCCTGTCCACCATCTCATCACATCTCTCCATCCAACCGGAAAAAGTGTATGGCCATAATAGTATAGTTGAGAAATGGACTCAAACTCCTAAAATTCCCATTACTACTTTTCTTTGTCTTATCTGTAAACATAAAATACCACTCAAACCATTAATGACATTATGTTCTGTAAGTTATATTTATTGTTCTTTTGAGTACATGTTATAAATATTAAAATAATTTCGTCAAGGTAAATACATTAATCAGGAACATAATATTTCTGTGGACAGGTTGCCTTAACTAAAACATAAAATAGTAGTTCAGTGTGGCTGGCAAAAAAGATTCAGTGTTTAATGACCTCACGAAACAGTCATATTATGACTGGCATGCAAGTATTCACCTTAAAAAAAAAAAAGGTCCTTCCCTGGTATTGACTAAAGTGTAATTTCACTTTGTCTAACTCTGTCAGCATCGGTCTGATCACATTTATGGATTTAAAATGTCCTAAATAATCTTAAATGAAAACTGTCATATGTCTTATCACAGTGCTGTCATTTCATGTAGTTCTAGCTGCAGCTGCAAACAAGTAGGGAGGAGTTTGGAGGCTTTACTAAAAACTAAAAAGCCTTGCTCTATAAGTCTATCATATATAAAGTAACTCACAGTGGAAACGAATGCACATACACAGTTATGTATATTTGATTATTTGCTGACGTAAGTCCAAGCCTTGACATTCAAGTGTAACAATTGTATCCCAAGAGGTCACAAGCAATTCAGTTATTCCTGGCTTTCTAGTAGGATCTCTGTGGCAGGGCCACCTTTCCATACATGTTAACAATGTCCTTCATTACAATCATATTCTAACTGCACAGTGTCAAATGTTAATGATACAGTACATTCAAGGTTTCATTGTATTTGTTATTTGTCTATAATTAATAAAGTTTTATTTCCTACAGGGCTTGATATTGTCACCTTCTTCGTGTTGATTTCATGTAGCATTTTTATCCTTTAGTTGGTTAGTACAACAAAGCCCTACAAACACAATGGAATGTAGATGGATCACGCTGAACAGGAACTTCACGAGGTCACAAAGGCAACACTTATGGATGGTCAATGGCCAAGATTCCACAAGCCACATAAGCTAAAACCAAAGTTTTTTACATCATGTATTTCATTTGAAGATGGTACACGATATACATGTATATTGAACGTTTACAATATGTACATGCATAAATGCACTCGTACAATTTAAAATAATTACCCCTCTGTACGGTAACCTGGTCAAAACTTGCTGTTAATTTTACATGGCATACATAATGTAATTTCTCTGAAAAATGTTGGTTAAATGAATGTGTAAATGTGTCATGGATAGTGGTCCATCTGAAATGAGTCCTACTGTATTGCGGTTACTGGCCTTAGTTCAGAGGTTTTGATCCCATCACTGCATTAGGCAGCTGGTGTTGGGCAAGAAGTCCTGCACATAGGTCACCACAGCCTTGGATAGGTACGTCATGGTGCCATAGCTACCACTGGGGGCGCTGTCGTAGAAGAAATTGCAGATCCCTGTGGCTGTGTCTTTCTCCAAGAAGAACTCATTGGCCCCTTGAGCAATCTGCATCATCACAAAGGATTGAGAAGGGAAAACAGACAAAGAGGCATAACAGAATGGGATTGTCAACAGCAATCTGGAACTGCCCTGTATACACATGGCCCTGACAATAACAAACTTACAAGTTAGTCTGATGATGGGTGCCTTCACATATGCTGAACAGGCTGCATTTGAAAAATTAACCAGCACCCTTCTGCATTTCTGTGTTTGTTCCGTACCCTCAATAGAAACCCACTGCTCCCATATCTGTTATTCATCTTGTCATAATCAATCTGCATGAGATGCATAAGGATCAGCAGACTCTTTCTAGAATACCTGATCGCAAGGACCCTTCTGCATTTATATGTTTGTTTTATACCCTCAATATAAACCCATATCTGTTATTTATCTTGGTGTAATAAACCTCTATTAGATGCATAAGGATCAGCAGACGCTTTCTATCTAGAATACCTGATCCTGCAGGAATAACTCATTGGCTGAGTGGACGATGCGGTCGATGTGGAGGATGCCCCCGATGCTCTGGATCTCCATGTCGGCGACCAGCGTGAGCACCATGATGGTCTCCACCAGCAGCTGGCGGTACTCCGGCTGGGGCACTCGGTTTAGCACCGACTCAACATGCACCGCAAACTTAATCTCGCCCTCAGTCATCTGTTCAGAATGACAGAATTAGGTTAAAGATGTACTGTATGTTGTTGCTGATGTTGAACTCCTTATTGTTGCCACTGTTGTGGAAAAAGTGTATGTTCCAATTCCTGAAGATGGAAGTGTATGTTTTGCCATTGAACATGAATTGTCCTAAATGATGGATTAGTGGTGGCATATACTATTTGCATACGGTTCCTAAAGTACAGTTCTAAAAATTATGAACACACTCAGTAACACAGAAGTGAAAAATAGATGTCCACACACTGAAAACTACATACACTTAGTAACACACCTGGCTAAAAAATATTAAAACCTTTTATACTGTGATCAGAAGACAAAATGACAAATACCTTAATTCTTTTTTTTAATTCACTTTATTAAACTTATCTAATCCAAATGACAAAATAGTCTATTGACTGTTTGGACTTTTACCCTTACAAGTGAGGATGTGCAAATTGAAAAACGGATCTTTTCCCATTCAGGGTTTAACAGACACATTTAGATGACAGAAAACTCTTTCACAAGAAAAACGCATATTTGAGCACTATCAAACAACATTCCGCTTCCATTTGAGTGCCGTCTTGCCCAATTTTCTGAAGGACAAATGTACAAGTACAGTAATTATGTCAATTTCAATGGCAAACACATAAGTAACATCAAGTGTGACATTGGTAAAGATCGAAACAGTTCAACTTTTAACAGCTGGTTTTAGTGACACATTTAAGAAGTCTCATGCAGCTTCTTTTGGTGGTGTGTGGCCTTTGTGAAATATGTAAATTGGTCTCTCAAACCCTTGTGAGGAGTTCCGAGGGGTTCCAATAACCTCACAGTTGCTGAAGCCCACCTCAGAGGTCAGGTATGAGGCAAATTTGTCTGGCATAAACTGTATGCTTTTGTAATTCTTTGAAATAGTGTCTGTCAACTTCTTTCTTCTTGCGTAGGAGTTCCAGGGCTGTGGCTCGAGAACAAAGAGACCTCCGGGCAGGAGATGTTTGTAGACACGACGAAAGAGCCGCTTAAGCCCAGCATCACCCCAATTCAGGTGAATCCACTTGGTGACACTTAGACACATAATCACATCATATTCCTCCCTCTGAGTAAGCAGGAGCTGGTCGTTGTCCAGAACATAGTTTCCTCTAACAAAGCATACATTTTCAGGAAAGTTTCCAGGGGGCTTAGGGAGTGTATGGGGGAATGGTGCAGAAACAGGAGCACCTTCAGATGTATGGGGTGTGGACCAGGCATCTTCATGGACTTCAGGTGGTACATCCGAGGGATTCCCAGTCATCTCTCCTCCACCAACTGTGTCTGCCCCGGTCATCTCAATCGTACGGTCTCCCTGTTGACCATTCTTTTTTTCCAAACCATTCTCCAGTCTGGCATCTTCTACAAACTGACTGAGTTCAGCATTTTCATTGTCAACGTCATCTTCTTGGGTTTGCATATGCGAGTGGTAATGCTTGATATTTTGCCTGGCAGTATAGATCAAGCCAGCATCAATGTCCATGCCCACTATCCTACCAGGCCTCCAATGCTTTGCAATGAACAGCGTTATATGGCCCGCGTTGCAGCCTATGTCGAGCACTGTTTTGCCCTGGAACCACTCGCGTTTTAAAAACCTCAAGCGTGAATCATCATGTATACCTAAGTTACGGTAACCGTAATATTGGTTGTAGTTTCCATATTGGAATTTCTTCTTTTTTGGTTGTTGCTGCTTCGCTCTATGGTCACAGTTTTCCAATTTGTCAGTCTTTCGTTTACGACTCTGGGGATGAGATGATGCCAAGGAGAGAACTGAGACTGGCTGGAGAGGCGCGGGTGCATTATTTGTGGATACATCTTTGGTGCTGGAATCTCGGGATAAACTGGGCTTACTGACGGGGCATCCTTTGCCTTCAGTGTCCACCTGGTGTGGTGCAACAGGCTCCACTGAATTCTCGTCTTGAAATAACACAACTCCTTCAACAATGGTTGTATCCGTCATTTTTCCACAAAAGTTCCTCAAGCAATACTCTATCCAGATAACACGGTATCAGAAAATGACTCCACAGCAGTTGTTAGCTGTTGCTAATTTTCATTACCCTCCAACATCTTAAGACATGGTCTAGAAAGTGCTTAAATCCAGACCTCGACACAGAAACTCAAGTTGATCAATTACGATCGATTGTTGATCAATGAATTTAACGCACTGCGGCGTCAATACGGTTACTTTAGCTGCTCAGAGGTACTAGTTCCTTGCCCACGTTACACATACGTTTTATTTCAACCGCGAAACCGGAAGAAAACAAAAGCAAAGTACGGCAAGGCGCGAGGATAAAACCTTGCTCCTGAATAAGTCTTTAAGCAGTGAGGTTTTCTGGCAACAAATAATATTTTTATAACTGGGTAATAACATACCATTTTGGAAAACCAACAAGCAGTCATTTTTTTGTATTAAACCCATTAGTTTGAGGTGGTTAAATAGGTTTAAAATGCTGTCTGAATATACATGTACACATATGCTCTATGTACACTGAATTATGCTCATATACTATTCTCAGTAATACTCTACAATACAAATTTAAGATAAGGAAATATTAATTTCAATCTCATAGATGACTGTGGGCTGGACTGCTGTTATTATGTTGAATATCTGTTATTTATGGTCAGGAATCAAATCTTAACATCCTTGTTTCAACAGGATTTCAACCAAATCTGTCTTGCAGCGAGTTACCTCTCGTGTGGTGGAGGATGGTAGTACATATCCGGCAATGGACAGGCCGTGACACTTCTGCAAAATTTTCCAGACCTTCTGGTAGAACCCCATAGGCACTCGATTAATGGCTCCGTCCAGTCGCCTGCGCCGCAGCCACTGCCCCTGCCTCTCCTCCCAAGCCAGCTGTGGGTCTAGGGAGCCGGTGGGGGACAGGATGCCACTGGGGGTCGAGGGGCTGCTGCATCTCTGCAGGTAGGAGGAAAGGTGCAGACGGGGAAAATTAGTTCTTTTTTTTTTAGAAAATTAAATTTCTTCATGCTTTCAAAACAAACTGACAAATTATTGGTTCCGTTTAAAACCTCGGCAGAGATCATGCAGAAATTATTGAGGCGGCTGAGCAAGAAGTGATATTGCAAAGATTGCAGTAAGCAAAAGCTCAGTATTGCAAAATACAAATGATAGCAATAACAGCAAAATTGTACAAATCACTAAAAGTGTTTTTTTTAACCTTACAATGACATGTATGTGTTTCTTTAAGATTGTTGTAACTAGGGATGCAGAACATTAGGCTCAACAGTAGTTCACTGTAAATCGCTGTAATGCATAACCTGATTTTGTATATTTAGTTTTTTTCATGGGTTGTCATTAATAAGGCAAAGCTATCCTTTAATTAATAAACATGGCAAATACTCCATTAGCATTTATTTTCAAAGAGTCACATTCATCATTATCTTTTATGACTCTTTTTTTTTTATTTGGAAAAGCAAAAACTGCAAAGTAAAGCTATTGAATCTCAGTGCTTGAATCAAGCTAAGGCCTTGATGTTGTCTGTGTGCACAGGTGTATGGCGGAAGGGTGACGCCTCTGGAGACCAGGTTTACCGTGGAGCGAGGGGACGTGACATTGCTGCTGATTGAGTAAGAGCTGCTAAAGATCTATGGAGATAGAAAAAGCACACCGGGATGGTCACTGCCACAATGGAGGGCCAACCAGGACATAAAAACAAACGGTCGACAAAAAGTAATACAAATTCAAACCAGTGGTCTTACACTTAAGACTTTTCATGCCAAACAAAAAAATACTGTAGCCAATCTCAATATCCAATGTGAGTGAAATAGCACCGAGTTTCATGCTTAATTTCTGTAATTCATCATCAGTTTTAGAGTCCAAGTAAAAGACCACTGTCATGCCATTCACACAGGACAAAAGCACACAGCAAACACACTTGCAACCTCAAGCAATCATCTCAAAAGCACAGTCAAGATCACACAGTGGCTGCTTCAGGTAAGGACAGTAAGGACAGATCATAAATACCAGAGTAAAGTGTGATTAATGCCTGTATAGGCTAATGGTATTTATTTAGCAGGATGATAATGAAAGCTTTGTCAAGCATCTAAAATTGAGCATATGATCAAGGTTAAGATGGTGGAGCATTTTATATGTGGTGGAGCCTTTAGTATATATGTAATATGGGACTGAGTGGTTTGCTAACACGTTTGATTAAAAGTCAGCATGCCTACAAATATGGCAACAAACTCAACCCACGCTTGCCGGTCTTGAGTCATCCAGCTGAAATCGAAGGGAAGTCAGTTGTTTATTTGATCACAGACCTTGATGCATGCACATGCTATGCAAATAAAATTGTTTAAAACAAAGTATTAATCAGAAAGATAGTAGACTATAAAGTCTCCATTTTAATTGTTGTTTGACTCTCGAAAAGCAGCTTTGGGTTTACCCTCTATTTTTTACTTGTTTCGTAGCTTGGTTGGTAAAACATGACAAAATATTGGATTTTATTTTACAGTTCAGAGTATTTCCTTGATTTTTGATAGTGTTTATTTAGATATGAAATGGCTAAATGGTGCATCTTGATTATCCAAATGATAGACACATTAAAAGCCATCCTTTGAATACATTTACACAATTTTCACAACACCCTCTATTTAAGTAATCTAACAAACCAGAACACTTGCTGCAGTAGGACATTGTGGAGAACAATTGTTTGTCGTAACAATCATTCTTAACAGTTGAAAAAGACAATTGAAGAACAGAGCCTATTGTACTTCTGCAGAACTAAAATGCATGTAGTTCTAAGTACTGATCCTAAATTTCATCTAGAATGACTGGACAAGGTTTCAGACTCATGCCTATCTCCCCATGTGTAGTCTGTGTACCTGTTTGATCTCACTCTTGAGTTTTCTGATGCCAGTGCGCTCCGTCTTGGTGGCTCCAGTATGGCCCAGCTCATGGATGGAGATAGCTGGGCTGGTTGCTGTAGACTCAAGTGGACGTACTGATACAGAGAGAGAGAGACAGAGACAGAGAGAGACAGAGATACAGCCATTAGCGGAGAACATCACATTCATGCAGTCTACTGTCATATATCAAATGTTGTGTTTGGATGTTGTGTGGGCCTGCTAGCTGTGTTTCTGCCTCTCAGTCTGGGGTTTTTGTCATTATGATTTTCATTTTGTGTAGATTTATTTTGATGTATTTTGTCTTGTAATAAATCCCACTGGATGGGTTTCTTTTAAAAGGTGTTTGTGGTTATTACTTGGGTGAGTGGTGGCTTGTTGTCTGCTCCAGTAGGCTGTGGTGTAACAGTTCATTGGTTAACCATTTTTCCCCCCAGCATCCCAGAAAATGACAGCACGACTCACCACTTCTCTCTACACCAAACTCTTTCCCACTTAGGATGTGATGGAGCAGATTCTTCATGTCTGAAGGACTGAGGTTCATCAAGCTCTCAGAGGCCTCCTCGCCTGGTGGCAGTGAAAAGAGGTGGAGGAAGAACAAGCACATAAGATCAGCTGTCTCAAGTCTACAGCATGCCATCCACATGAACTACAAGGCTTAAAAACCTTTATAGCAGTAGGCAATGTAGCCAAGCACTTAAGTGTAACTTAATCATGTCCTTTTTGGTATTAGATCTCTTTTCAAACACCTTCGGTGTGCTTTACACAGTTTTACATTTATAATAAATCTAAATAGCATGCAAAAAACAAGTCTACTTGCAGCACTGAAAGTGCATGTGGTTTAAAGCTTAAAGCCCAATGGAACTAGGGGGACCTCTGTGAAACAAAATCAATAAACAGTGCTGGGCCGTGTGTTGGTGTGGTTGTGTATAGCAAGGGTGGAAATTAACCTTACAAAATGTGAACCTTTACCAACCACTGACAATTAAGGGGTAACATTTACCAACTACTCAATAAAAAAACATTATTTAGTGCCCGAAATCTACAAGCCCATTTCATTCTTTAACAGCATTTGGCTGGTGGTGGCTGGTACCACTTTCCATCTCCTGGTGTACAGGCTCCACCTGTAGTCACCTACCAGAGCAGTGGAGGCTGCGGGCCAGCTCTGTGGCCATCACCTGCATGATGAGGCCAATGCGCAGGCGCAGCATGTCCCCAAAGAGCATCGGCTGGGAGCGGATATACATGGCCAGGTACACCATGATTTCCTGAGGGGGACCAGACAGGAAGTGAAGGAAAGAAAGATTACAACAGCAAGAACAAGAGTCTCTCAGAGAACAGGGATCAGGTGCTTGACAGCACCGTTTTTCATCCATGCTCCAGTCAAATTCACTATCTACAACAGAAGGTATTTTCTGCAGCTGTGAGTTGTCTGACCTGAGTAAGGACTGCAATGCTGATGTCCTGTCCACTGGCCTCGTAAATCAACGTGTTTAGTTCCTCAGGTGGTAAAGGACTGCAGTTGAAAAGTGAAAAGACAACTTTTAGATATTATAAACACCGTTTTCCAAAAATGCCATGCACAAAAGACAACCTTTACAATCAGCATCCTCTTTTTTAACAAAGCCAAAAGAGAACAAAGATATATGAGTGCAATATTATGTCAACTGCCTGATGTGTTAAGTGTGTTGTTTTTAAACACCTACACTGAGATGACCTTCTCCCTGGGTTCTGGAGGAAGACCCACTGTTAGCTGCTTCTGATGGGAGATGAGGTCAGTGCATGCCTAGGTACACACACACACACACACACAAAAAAAACCAATGCAAAACAGATGTTCACTCTTACAGTTCCTACAGTAACAAGCAGTGACCTAAACGACAAATTACAATAAATACTTAATATTGTATTCCCTCACCTCAGCAAGCACCTCCACCCTCTTACGCAGGATGCCTGATATGTAGCGGATGAGGCCCCACTCCTTGCAAGCTCCAGCCTTCACATAAAGCTCCTCCAGCAGGCAACGTACAGTGGTACCACCACAGTGCCCGGACAAGTTCACAACCCAGTCTGGTCCCCTGTGTCGGACACACACACACACACACACACAAACAAACAACACAGAGGTGAAACAACACAAGGTGAATAATCCTCTGATGCAGAATGATTAATTTCTTGTGGTTGTGGTGCAGAGGTGGACAAACCAGCTTGAGAAAGTAATAGTCCTGTTGTGTATTCCTTCTGCCTGTGCTGCGAACACAGGTGATTTCATAAATTAGCTCATTTACCCTTTACCGCAGTTTTTGTCATTTGGATCAACTGGTTCAGTGAAATGGCAGAAACAAATATGTGGCAAGACTTTTACTTCCTGAACCCGGGATGTCCATCTTTGTTGTGTGTTACAGTGTGAGGACACGGCTGCGCACTTCATGACGTAGAGTATATACAGAATGTCGGCCTGGTCCTGGAGGGTGGGACACTCCTTCAGCTGCCTAACCAGAGAGGCGAAGTCTGTGTTCCCATGGGCATCACGGGGCAGATGCAGATCCGTGCTGGCGTGTGGCTGGAGAAAAACAATCACAAGGACGTCAACTACAGGCAAATGTTTTGCTTAGTCATGTACAGACGTTTCTCAGTTTCTGACTTGCCTTAGTTGGTAAAGAAGTGGTATGGAGGTGCGGCTGGGGCACCACCAGTAGGTTCAAAGACTTGCGGTGCTTATGCATGGCAGAGGTAATTGGTAAGCACATTGAAACGTCTGTTAAGAAAAAAATAATAATAATACAAAACATGTTCACAGGGTAGAAGGTAAAAGGTCTTAATTTAGCATTAGCTTGCAATATCTCTTGACATTACAGTCCTGGATTAAATGACTCATACCATACATTGTATTTGATCATATAGGTGTAATGTGGTGTGCATAATATCTTTGGCAGTGTCAGGCAACTCAATTGGATGCCTTTATTGTCACTGTACTGTAGTACAGCAAAATTAAAAAATAGTCCTTTGCCTGAAAAAATACATACAGACATCCTCAAAAGGTGCACATGTAACATCTATGCAAATATCTATGAGCATTACCACTTAACAGTTCAGACGAAATGCAGAATAAAGTGTGGAGATAAAATTCAAAAAATAAATGTTAGTTAAACCATGGTCACTGACTGGGTATGTTGAGGCCCTGAACTTGAGCCATGAAAGACAGGATGTCTCTGGTGGTGTGTTCAGCACTGAAGACATGGTGCTGCCCCCTCTGGACTGCAGGAAGATGGCTTTTTGCTTCTGTGCTCTGAAGGAGCTGTGTAAGGTATTGGTCAAACATGTCCCTCCTGGATGCACCAGCTGAAACTGCCACATAAACATAACATAATTGCAATACAGTACATATTAATAAAGCACGTACTGAATTGTTTGGGTAGTGAGTTATTAGAGGTAACACTTTAAAAGCATTGTAACGTGAACATGATTTATTGTGTACATCCCTTGTATGGATACACAATGTTGTGACCACTTGTGTAGTTGTGATTAGTTTCACAGATATCCACTTCACATTGATGATAACAGTATTAACTGGGAAAGATGTTTGTGAGCCAAGGACGAACATATTGGCAAACACATTGACAGATATTTACATATACACACAAGCACAGCACAAGTTTTGGTGATCCTTTGCAGATGACTAATTGAACTGCTCGACAAATAATTGTCACAGTAACAGTCAGGAGATGGTACTTCATACCCGCAGTGGCATAACTCTCTTCTTCTTCATCGTCATCATCATCTTCATCCTCCTCATCGTCCAGCATGTTGTCATCTGAATCTGTGTCCATGAAGCTTAGCCTGGTGTGAAAGGAGGTGGTGAGGAAGCTGGATAGGGTTCCCATCTGGACCCTGGAGTGAAAATGTCAAACCAAACCACACAGCACATCAGCTAGAGCCCACACAGCAACACTCACATCACTGTAATGCCTGACGAAGGTGAGCAGCAACACATGAGGGAAAGTCTACATGCCACTTGGGGCGGTCCTTTGACTAATGAAGTTTTTAAACTTTTGCCAAAGACACAATGTAGTGTATTGCTACATATTCAAGCCAATATAAAATGAATAGAGAGTCCCTTATCTACTGATTATGCCACGTGTACAGCCTGTTGCTTCACTGACAAAATGGAGATGTTTTTTGAAAGATAAAATCAACATGTCACAATGTGAGTCAAACGCTTTGCCTGGCGACAAATTTATCTAGATCAGAGCTACATTATTTTACAATTAAAAAGCAACAGTTACACAGCCTTTTGTTACATTTTTGGCACGAGCAGATTATCTTACCTTGCCCCTCCAAAGTATCCATCTTGTAGCTTTCTTAGTGTGGACAGAATGCATGGATCAATACCTTCACCATCCTCCACTAATGCAGGAAAAGGTTAAGAAGAGGTGTAGTAGGGTAGTTTAAAAATGGAACTTGGTGGATTTTAACATCATTTACTTATAAACTTTACTTTATTTTGTTGTGATTAACAAGGTGAAAGAAAACAACACAAGTGTACCAAGCATGTTGTTGGTGATGGGAAAGGTCAGAGTGGGCCTTCCGGTCATTCTCCAACTGCCTGAGAGGTAAGCCAGCTCATTGCGCAACATCTCCACAATCATCTGATTATCCAGCGCCAGGTAGAAATGGTGCTGGTCTATGAACTGTTGGAAAGTGTTTGCAAATACATTCAACGGAAATGTGCATGGAAATGCAAAACACAGTGACAAGGGATTACAAATGAGTCTTCACCTGAGGCGTGAAAGCATAGGTGCGATTTCTGATCTCATAAAACTTTGAGGTTCCCAAAACTCCAATGTGCCTGTAAGGTCGGCCACTTAAATTCAACTTCTTACAGTTCCCTTTAAGAAAAAAAGAACAACCTTAACACCAAAGCTCATTTAAGGTCAGTCAGAAATAACGTCATGCCAGGAAAAAAACACAGGAAGTAGCCATGTTGGCACTGGGGCACACCAGAAATGTTCGGCCCAGTGAAAAAATGTGTTTCTGGATTTTTACTACTTCTACTATTAATGATAAATAAATTGTGTCCTTAGAGGACCCTCTGTCAATGCTATACCATTACAGTCAGCCTAACTTTCCCACCCCTCTTAGCTGGCTTACCCAGTTTGACGTAGATGTGGCTGAGGATTCGAGCGGGCATGATGTGTATGGGTTGGACCTCAGACTGGGTCTCCACATCAATGCCGTGGTCTCTCAGCAGCTCCTGGATCTGATTGTTCTCGGCCACCACACTCACTAGCAGCACAAATCACACAGCATTAAGCAGGAAGTTTAGCATAAAACCACCTGTGATATACACTGTACCCAGACATATGACATGGGGGGGGGGGGGGGGGGGTTGCTTGTTATATGCAAGGCTGCATGTGAGAGGCTACCATGTTTGTGATGTTATACTACTGTGGAGCATTTGAGTTTTCAACCTGCTGCTTGAAACATGGAGTGTTTTAAAAAAAATCTATCTAAGTTACTTGGCTTAATTTGAATTTGAATTGAATTATGGATAATATGGCTGAAAGACAATTGTGTATACGGTATTACATTTTTAATAGAGAAAATCCAACCCACCCTGCACAACCACATCAGGTTTGAAACATGTTGAGAATCTCCTGTTGAGTGGATCGATCTCCCCAGGTGCTAAAAACCCCTTGAGTGAGAGAGAAAGCAAAAGCTGATACAAAATGCTACAATAGAAACTGGACATTCTGTACCAGTTACTGCTTTTGATATTTATTCCAGATTTTTTTAATTCAACATTATTTTGTCTTCTGTCTAAAGTGTCTAAACCAAACACCAAGTTTTATTTTGAAACACACTACACCATACACTACTTCTCTGAGAAGTAACGTAAATATTGAGTAGAATAAAAAAATAAATAAAACACCATAACTGCCCACACATGGTATAATTCTTTAAGACAGATACGTATCTACAGGAATATCAGTGATAAGGTTTCAGTAGAGAAGACATAATTACCTCTGCCAGCAGAGACCCAAGGATGTAAAGGGACTGTCCCCACAGGTGAGGTAGTTGGCCAGCAGCGACTCGGTCTACTGAGTGAGGGTTCCTGTACTCTTCCTCCACCTCAAGTCAAATCAAGTTTAACATGATACAACTACTACTTTACATATGATATCTGAACTCAACTTTTCCTAACATCCCAAGTTTCTCCATGATTACTTTACATGACAGTGTGTGCAATGAGCATAGATGCTGTCACCTTTTCTGCAGGTACGGCGTAGAGCTCTGGCATCAATCGGATACCATTCTTCCCACGGATCAGAACTTCATCAAGAGCCTCTCGGTACTCCTGGACCTGCAAAACAAGTTTGCAGTCATCGACCGGGACACAACACCTCCTTGTGGACAAACACATGCAAAATCAATTTGGTAATGTGGACCTTGTCCTGCAGTGACCCAGTCCAACCATTTGAGTTGATGAGTTTGGGTTAGTGTTTCACTGATTTTTAATAACTTTAGTCTGGGTGGTGGATGTGGCTGCAATCCAGCCCAAAGAGCAGAATTACCTGCACATGGTCCTCGTTGAAAACACCATCCAATATGAGGTAGGTCCAAAACACTGGCCATTCACACTCAATGTTCTCAAACAGCTTCAGCTCGGCTGGATCGTAATGGAGGCGAGTGGGGTCCTGGGAAACATTTAATTTATGGTGTACAATTTATCAGTCATAATAAGGGAAATCTATACACAACCACAGTAGCATAACATAACATAACATACCTCCTTTGGGGTCCTGTATCCATCTCTAATAAATCGGCAACAACCGTACCGGCCCTTAAATGCAAATACACAATGGGTATGCTTTTACATCAATTATTCATTCACGAAACCAGAGCTTAGAGCTAATTCAATGATGTTGTTTAGGCTTTCTGAGAGAGGAAAATGGTACCTGTAGCTTGGAGATGATTTCGCCCTTAGTGAGATTCACCAGATCGGCATCCTCCACAGCAAAAGCAGGGAAGGAGATGACTGACAGAAGGCCGGCATCAATCTCCTTTGACGTGGAAGCCCTGGGCAGCATGGAGCTCAGGATAGACTGTGGGGATGACATTTTTTGATATATGGTCAGGCTGCATGATGACTAATCATTTTTAAGGCATGTTTGTGTATGTGACCGTTTTTTTTTTAATGGGAAAATTAGTCTTGGTAGATTCAAGTCATGAAAACAACTAAACAAAAAAAAAACAGTTTCCCCACTACATACCAGGTTCATTCATTATGTGGTTTTCCAAGACCTTTCCAAGACCTTTCACCAAATGCTAGAATAGCATACATTAATCAGTAATGCATATATTTACTTTTATTGATGCCACACAGTGATGTTTTTGGTCACTGCAGGCATCCCCAACAATATTATTAGTCCCATCTCCTATGAGAGCCTCCATCAGTGTAGGGCTCTTGGATCATCTTAACTTCCCTCTGCCAGAGTCGTCCTGACTGTGATTAGTTTGCAGTTTGCAGTTTGCAGTAAGCTAATCAGATTACTAGTTTCGGACTAAAAGTCTTTAACGCCTAACACAGCAGGGGAACAGACAGTTTGCACACACTGCTGCCAAAGATCAAGACATACCTGACAGTGCTCCACCTCGTCTGGGAGGACATGAATGACTGACTTAGGTCCACCGCGAGCACCAAATAAGTCCAGCTCGTCAATGGCCTCCAGGGCAGCCTTGTGTTTCCAAAAAAAAAAACAATGGGCCATCAGAACTTCACCTTTTTATTTATTATAGATATATACAAAATAAGTTGTTTAATTAGCAAACTGAATGCATGAAAGGCATGTTTTTAGCAGATGTGATGTCATCTCGTTTTCTGAATGTCAAATCTCAGTGCAAATGGATCACACTACTACTGCTTTTAACCACTTCCATACCTTGGCCATTCCCACAGAACTTCCATTTAGCTCCGGGATCCCCTTGTTGGTCTTATCCCCTCTTTCCCACATGCCATAGTCCTGCACATAAAAACCAATATCATCCAGAGTAATACGCAACAGCACTCAGCACATCTGGACATGACATTTGTAATGCTGATTTCAAACTCAAATTGAAACTCACAGCAACTTTATATGCCGCCTCAATGTAGAAAACCAGGTTCTGAATAAAGGCCACTTCATCCAAATTTGAAATTATGTGCAGGCCTGGTGGGGATTTAAGACATTTTTATTGCACTGTCATAATCAATTAATAGCAAAAAATAAGTTATAATAAACAACTGTCATTGTATGTGACCGAGAACAACCACTGCAGACTAGGCATGACTGTAGTCCACTACACCCACTTCAGCGCATTTCAATCTATATCCTACTATTGGAGGTCTTTGCATACTGTCTGTAGCCAGAAGATTGTTTTAAAAATCAGACCTAAATTGGCAGAGATTCGAACACTAGAAACTGGCCAGGCATAAAACAAATCTATCTGGGCAGATTTCTAATGTCCTCTCTAAAGACCTCTATTGGGTTTAAATGTGCCAAAGTTCTCCTTTAAATAAGGTGACGTAATGAAAATGACTGACCTGATGCGGTCATCTGTGCCAGAAAGAGCAGGTAGAGGGAGGTGGCATCCACCTGCAGGTGTCCCCACTGGTCGTCCCCGACGACAGTGCCACAGGTGGCCGTGTGGTACTTGGCATGCAGGCACTCCTTGGTGCTCGGAGTGCATTTAAACTTCTCCACCTTATCCACCTACACCATCACACTGACATGCTCAGCAAGCAGAAATGACCATGTGGGATACACATACATGCACCTGCTATACACATTAAAGTTCCAGTATGTTTCTCATTATAAACCTTCACTGTCGGTTGAAAAAGGGCATACACAAACATTGTGTGGAATGGTGGTTTGGGTGAGAAAGAACTCATACCTGTCTCATCATACATCGTAGAAGGCCTTGCATCAGCTTGACCACACTCTGTAGACAACAATATTTACAGCTGAAAGCACATCATTTCGCTTTTTTTTTTTTTACCTAAATAATGAATTGCATTGAAACTAACCTGTTCAAGCTCATAGGCCTTGGCCTTGTCTTCATCGCGGTCAGCATTTTTCCGGTAGGCCATGCCAAGCCCCCATACAGCCAGGATGCTGTACACATTGTCTCTGACCCAGGCATCCTTCTGTTGGGCACTGGCTGGCAGAAGGCCTGTCACTGGATTCTGCATGAACCGCAAGCAAAAAATCAACTACTATGGTAATTTCTTAGAGGGTTAAAGTTAATTAACTAAAGTTAGTTCATACATATGCCTCACACTGAAGGCTCATGACATTTGCAGAAAGCATCTGTCAGTGACACTCTCCAGTAGCCTGCTTAAGTGTTGAGGATAATACAAATTTTTCCCACCACTGGCTATTTAAAGATGACCTTTGGTCATGTTTATTTGAAGGGAACCTCAGCAAGGGCAAATGCAGCCTATTCCTGGAATGCATACTTTTATAGTTTTGGTCAGTGGGGTTTCATAAAGCTATATTTGAGGAATAACGGTCTACAACACAAACTGGAAAGAAAGTTAAGCCTTTGCCCACCTGATGACACAAAATTGTCTCCTGCACAAGCCTTGCGAATCCATCCAATCGGACGCCCGAGTTACTCCGACTCCGCATTCTTACTGGCGATGTGAGGGCTCTGAAAGAATTGTGTCATTGTAACCATAGTGTTTAGCAGATGGATCAGCTACAATGTTGCAGATAATTCTACAAAACGGGGAAACCGCAAGACATGAATTTTGCGTGCGGTCACGCAAACTATCCCGAAGAGGAGGAGGCTCAACTGTTCGAAGCACTGTTTTGCACAATCCCAACGAACCACTACTAACCATCACCTGGTGTAGAGCAGTCTACATCTTATAGAATCTCAGTTATATGATTCATAATTTACATCTTACCGTTCCCATACCCTTGGCTTCACACAAACAACTCAGCGTATACAGTAGTAAGCATCTGCAGTCATCCTCTGTGTCTTGCGACATACCAGGGCATTGCCAAATGACAGCACAAACCGGAAGTTTCGTCCATGGGCCTATTATTTTGTCAAACATACAATCTCCAAAAAACTGTTTTTCGACAGAACATTGCAAATAAGCTAAAAATGTAGCCTTGTTGTTATATTAGTATGAGTTATTTCTTTTCGATTACAACGCAATCCCTTAATAAATATCTTAAGCATCGTGAGAGACCATCTTTTTTGACCAATGATGCATCTCCGCGATGTGACGTTGAACCAATGACATGCTTCCCTCAATCAGGTTTGTAGCGGAAAGTGAAAAAAAGGAGATGAGCCACGACCATATCAACTCTCCTTACTCCACCTTGGAAGTGTAGCCTAGATGTAGCGATTCAGTCACTCTTCTCAATACATTTTCTCTAAAATTTGAGATATTTCAGAGGAAAGGTAAGTTATCTTTATATCACAACATCTCAAGACATCAGTTGCATACACCGAAAGGCATGGGAAGCTGCTTTCCAGCTATCTATTCTTTGTTTCAAGAGATCTGTCTTTTCTATACCTAGTGATATTGTTTATATTTTTTTCAGCCAACTTTGAAAACGTCGACATTTTAAAATTTAGGTTAGCTCATACTGTCGTTTACTAACTTTCGTACCTAAATACTGAGTAGACGAATCAGTTAGGTTTCTCTTTTCAATGCCACGACGCTGCACCCTGGCAAGAACGTGGACTACGATTAGTTACTCTCATCAATACTTTGTTGAAATTCAAGTATCGTTTCGGAGCTGAAATGGCCTACTGTTGACGACAAGATGTTTTGTTTTCTGATTCACTGTGTAGTCTATGTATTTACCTGATCCCACTATATGTCGGCCTTGCCCTGCACCGTTAACTCCACTGTCTTTCAGATGCACTTCATGTTGCTGTTTAGCCGTCAGGGTAAGCTGCGGCTTCAGAAGTGGTATGTGGCTGTGTCCGATACCCAGAAGAAAAAGGTCGCTCGTGAAGTCATACAGATGGTGTTGGCCCGCAAACCCAAGATGTGTAGTTTCCTAGAGTGGAGGGACCTTAAGATCGTATACAAAAGGTAATGTTAATCTGCCATTGTTGAATGTTGTTAATAATTTTGTTTTCTATTTACTAATTGAAGTATAGGTGTACTTAAAAAAGTTTTAGTTTACTTTGAACTGTATTCACTTACAACACTAGGTTACTACTGTTTTTTAGAGAGTGAAATCTTATCTAAAAATGAAAGTCATTTGGAACTTTGTGTGTGTAATGAGACTTGTATGTTGAATTGTAAGTGTCCTCAGACAAAAACAACATTTATTGTAGGCCTACTCATATCGTTGTAAAGGAACACAATTAAAGCTCATGACCTTGCCCTCTATAGATATGCGAGTTTGTATTTCTGCTGTGCGGTTGAAGACCAGGACAACGAGCTTATCACCCTTGAAATCATTCATCGCTATGTGGAGCTGCTAGACAAGTATTTTGGCAGTGTGAGTCTCCTGTTTGCTGTGTGCTTGCACTACAGTAAATAACAATGTTATTCTGGGTGTGGTTCGTATAACAGCCTGTGTTTACTTGCATTAGGTTTGCGAATTGGACATCATCTTTAACTTTGAGAAGGCCTACTATATCCTGGATGAGTTCATACTGGGTGGTGAAGCACAGGAAACCTCTAAGAAAAATGTGCTCAAGGCCATTGAACAGGCTGACATGCTCCAGGAGGTAAGTTGATGTTAAAATGACAGACCCTTCAAAAGACATATTCAAGGCTGCCTACAGTACATCTCAAAGAGCCACCTATATACCAAAGTTAGTACCTATTTACAGCTACATTTTATGCTAAAGATCACACATCTCAATTACAAAATACATTGTATAATTTGATTATTCAGAAGTAGGTACTAGTAGTAGGCATCTTCTCAAACTGTTTTTCGTAGGATTACAGCATGCCTCATTACACAAGTGCTTACTTCACTACCAGTTAGTGAAATTGACCTTTTTCTTACTGGGCTTGCATTGTAATCTTGGTCATTATCCATATGAAAAACACCTCAGTTGGTACAACTTCGTTTGAAACATGGAGACTAATAATTAGTGGATGGCTAAAGATGTTTATTTTTCTTGTCTTTTTAGGAAGCTGAGGCACCACGCAGTGTTCTCGAGGAGATAGGACTGACATAAACCAACGGTCACTGCAAAACCATCTCACGATTCCCTTTTCGATATACAGTATTTAAGTGTATTTCCCCATTTCAAAAAGAACACTACAGCCGGTTTGGCTTATGATGTGCATATTTGCACCTTTTTTTTTCAGATGTACTTGCAGGGAATACTCACCAAACACACCCCATTGGCCCTTGGCATAAGTAGTGCTTTATGTACGTGACTTAAAACTGACTGGACAACCATACACTGCCTTAAAGTTACACAATTTGTCAGTTTTCTGAATGACATACACACTTATTTTCTTTCCCATATCTGATGTCCTTGTCAGTGTGGAGTCTCCAAAGAAGAGTTTGTTTGCCATTCAAGGCCAGTAGGCAAAAAGTAACTCAATACAGACCAGCTGTGTTAGCATTTGAGATGTACTGGGCTTAGGATAATCTGTAGCGTGACCGTAAACACTGTTACATAGATTTTTCGGAGTGTTTTCCATGTCATGTTCATAGTGTGGCTTTACGTTTACAAATTAGAACGAACATTCCTTTCTAACTTTTGTCTGAATTGTAACAATGTAACCTCAGTATTACCATTAACAATGACTAAAGTATAAAGCATCTGTCATACTGTATGTGAAATGTCAGTGTTATGACTTAAGTTGATGTATTTAAAAAAAAAAAAAAGTTTGTGGATAATTTTGGAATTCTTTTAGTACACATTCATGTAATGCTTAAATTGTTACATTGCTAATCATTGTTGGGCCCGGAAAACCTAAAAACTTTAGATACCAATGAATAAAATACAGGTGTACAACTAAATAAAACTGATAACCCATGGATAACATCTTAATCATTTAATGAAACATTTTACATATGTACACAACACAAGCCTACTTGCTACATGTTAAAACTTTTCGGGATTCATTTCAGACATATTTGGCATTGTTTCGTGGAAAAAAGGCTCAATTTTCACTAAGTCCTTCAGAGACTTCCTCTGCTGAATGTTGTTCCTGAATATCAGGGAGAGGTACCATTTGCTTATCAGTTTCAGCAAGTGCCTCTTTAGAAATTTCCTTTTCCTCCACGATGAAGGGCTGAGTGACATTTTCCGCATCTTTTGGAAAGACAGGACACTTGTTTGAGTCCTCATTCAGTGAAGGATGCTGTTGGATATTGCCTTCCTCTTGCAATGTAGTTGGTTGGTTGATGGTTAGTTGATTATCATTCTCGTCTTCAGTGTCTTTGCCAGATTCAGCAGATGAACTTACTCCTGGTGACTTACTGTTTTTTCGCTTGTGTTTCTTCTTGCTCTTCTTCTTTTTGCTCTTTTTTGAGTGTTTGTGGCGCTGGGGAGAATCTGTGATGTCCTCTTTCATCTTTTTGTCTCGCTTGCGGCTCTTCTTTGGGGGTTCCTCTTTACTTCTAGATGTGCTCTCAGATCTAGGCGTTCTAGGGGACCTGTCTCTTGACCTCCTGCCACCATTCTGTTCTCTGCTTCTGGACCGGTGTCTTCCCCTGCTTCTGCTTCTCCTGAGTCGTTGACTCTGTATACTGTCCCTTCGGTACCCATCGCGGCAGGATCTCTTGCTCTCCCGACTACCACTCCGACTTCGCCTTCCCCGGATCCGACTCTCTCTGCTACGGCTTCGCCTTTCTCTACTGCGACTCCGCCTTACGAAGCGTCTCCACGACCGCCTGTCTGGGCTGTGAGCCCTCTGTGACCACGAGCGCTCGGAGAACCGGCCCGTGAAACTGCCATCCCGATCTGGGGACAGGTGAAGATCCTGGTCAGCCCTGTGGAACTCTCTTGTGGGATTCCGGAACACGTGGAGGAAATTGCAGTGCTTTCCCTTTGGACACCTCTGACGATCGAACAGACCTGGAAAGTGAAAGTGACATTGGTCATCATGTGTTTACAGCCCTTCACAACAATGCAGTGTTTCATCAACATATAAACAGTTTTAACTGCATCATAAATGTACAGATGGGCATTGCATACCACATATTGCGGTCTTCCATCTGGTTACTGGGCAGAACTCGCACTGCAGCTGCCTGCCTGCATACCATCTTCCATTAAACTTCACAAAAGCTTTGCCACAGTCCTCTTCCCTGCAAACGCATGTGTAACACAGAGATGGATTACACTGCCAAGAACTATGTATAGTGCAGTGCAGTGAAGAGAGGCACAGATTTTTTTACTTACGTGGCATACTGAACATAAACATTTCCTCTGAGATGAGGTTCAAAGTTGCAGCTGGCCTAAAAAGAGAAAAAGGTGTGTTCATTCAGCTGGTTATGTTCCAAGTTGTACTGTAACTACTTAACAGTCACCGTAGACACAGACTTAAGTTCTGCTGCAACCATTTTTGCGAAATATTTGTAACTACCTTAAACTGTACAACTGTTCCAGCACTCTTGAACTCAGGGAGAACATCTTCATAGAAGTCTCGGAACTGCTGGTACACTTCCTCCTCACTAAATTCTAGGTTGGCGTCTGTATCAAAGTCATCACGCCTGCACTGTTCCATGCCATAGTGGACAAACATCCCTCTGATCAACAGAGTACTACTGGAGGCAGGGTGTTCGTGCTTCCGGGAACACCTTAAAAAAAACAACAACAACAAAACAAACAAATGATTCCATGTAGTATGCCAGGATGACAATTTCTAAGACAAAAATATGCCTGGTTTTCAGAGATGGATATCCCAGCTTCACAGAGTAAAAACCCTGCCATATATTCATTTTACCTGTTCACTTAATAAAGTTGATTTCACCAATTCGTTAACTACCTGGTTTGTGTTCTCATTAGGATCAACTGGTTCACAAAATGGTTGGATCAGATATGTGGCAAGGTCTTTACTTTCTGAAGCTGGAATCCCCATCTCTAATGGTTTCATTTAGGCTGCGTGGTCAAAAGTATGGTCAAATGTCATCATACCTATCTCCGAAACGGCAGGCTCCCGTTTTGAGGAAGAAGGGGCAGTTGGCTCTGTCCTTTTCTGTGCCAAAGTCTCCTTGGGCTGGAGCCTCTGGGTTCCTCCAGGCACCTGCTTTTTCCAGCTGTGGAAATAGAAGAGACATACCATAAGCACAAGAGAGTCTCAGAGCACTGCTTTAAGAAGGTGTGTGTGCCGACTCTTACCTCATTTTCAGCTTGGTCCAGCATTTTCTGAGCAGCCTCCTAAAGTGGTGCAAACACATAGTGGGGTGGATAAAAACACCTACAGCAACCTATCAGGGATCTGTTAACACTTGTTAAGTACATGTAGCATCAAGACAGAGCCTTTGCACAACTTACAGATCGCAGATAAAGACAGGATTACTGAAAGCTTTAAAGCATTGAAAAATGAAATCAAAATAGTAGACTTCATTCTAATTATTTTAGGTGCCTAAGAAAATATTCTATGACAAAAGATACATTCTTCTCCTCTTGAAGCAGGTGGCAGTTGGTCTGTCACTCATAATGTGCATCTTTGGTCAAGGAAAACATATAGAAACAGTTCCACTTGCAACAAACATGTCTTAGTATAATATCAGAGATAGATTTACATTTTTCCCTAAACTAATGGTTACCCTATACCCCATAAAGAGTGAGATTATTTTCAGCTGTTTCTGCACTGGTATTGAGAGGATATCTTTCTCTTTATCCGCCCAGTGCATGAGTCACCTCTCTGTCTCTTCTCTCCTGCTGCATTAGATCGCTCGATTCTTTTTCTTTCCGTTGCTGTTCTTCCCATTCTTCTTTAATTCTTTTCTGAAATTGCATGACAGAAAATAGTGTCAACATTAGGCTCCAAGATTATGAATGATACCAGTAACATCAGTTTGAAATGTAATGTTTGATGGCTTTCTGTCCAGCTTGCAGCTTAAAGTTCACCTCCTCCTCCTCTTTCTTCCGTTTCGCAGCCTCCTCTCTCTCCCTCCTTATCCTGAATTCCTCCTGGACGGCTCTTTCTCTTTCAAGCCACTGTTCATGTAGTCTTTGCCTGTGTAAGTAACAGACAAAATCAACCACTCAGTCCACAATATATTGCATATACATGGAAACAATTCAGTGCCAATTCTGAAGGCTCCCAAATCTTTTACAATAACTGATCCTCTGTGTTTCTGGTCTGCATATCTACGCAGATGTACAGTGGATGTTGGCTTACCTCTCCTCTTCGGCTTTGACATCCACCTCCTCATCTTCGCTACCCAAAACGTAGCCATCCTCTTGACAGTCTGCTGTTTGTTCTGTAAAAAGACATGCTGGTTTAGACGCGGCAGCATATGCAGTCTGACAGCTAGTAAACTGGTTTTATTACCACATCAGTAAAGAAAGAGCATTGAAAAAACTACATGAAACAATGTTCCTTACCCAAGTCTCTTAGTTTAGCAAGTGCTTGGCGCTTTTTCTTCCTTCGTTCTCTCCTCAGTGCTGAACGTCGTTGTTTTTGGCTAAAAAGACAAATGGCAGTTCTGCACTTACAAACACACGTTGGTAATTCCATAGGGTCTATGAAGGCACTGTTTATAGGGAAGTAGCAAGAAAGGCGCTAACAATACATCAGCTATCATACCAGTGTCAGTTATACATGGCGCAAAAGAGCACATTTACGCACTCGTATGCATATATCACCTAACAAAATACATGAATGATACAGAAAGACATTGCAAAAACAATTGGCTAGGTTTGATATTTTGATATAAACCTCAACGACGGCGTTGCTTTCGGGGGCACGAGCGCTGCCATTTTAACATCCAGTGTGTAAGGGGTCAAAGTTGAACGCCGCCATCCTTTCTCTATTTTAGAAAATATCGACTATATTCTATTAGAAACAAAGCTATCAACATAAAATGTAAAATGAGCCCCCGTTCTAAGTTCTAAGCTAAAAGTACACTGGGGTAGTCCACTGTTAGTTTTGCTGCTAAGAGCAAGCAGTTGTTGCCTAAAAGCTGCGCAGAAGCTGTGAATGTCGAAATTGGCGCATGCGCTATAGATTGGGTGAGATGCGCGCCGGATGAGAAGAACTGCGGAGGCAAATCTTCTGAATTATACTACTATCTGTTTGTAAGGTGTTGAAATAGAAGACAACACCGAGGTTATACAGCGTTTGAGCATTGTGTCTCACGCTTTTCCACTTTATTTTTTCACCCGTCGAAATGGCAGATAAAGAGGGTAAGTTCATGTACTTTAGATGTGAATATGGCCATGCTTTGTGCCGGTGTTGCACTGGTAGGTCTCCTGGTGCTAGCTAGCATCCCTGTGCAGAATGGCTTAGCTCGCTAGCAATGGAGCACAGCTAGCTTCAAGATAAAGTGAAGTGATGTGCATCTGGCCTTTTCCGCGTACTTTGCTTTTTCATGCATATCCGATAACGTATACATTCAATTACATTCACAATCATCAGGTCAAACTACATTTTTAATTTGCCATATTTTTGTAATGCAAGCGGAACCATAACCTAGTTATGTAAATGGTAGCTAGCTAGCAAAATTATGCTAAGATAATGAGCTAAGTAGCTAACTTACTAGCGCCAATTTTGCATAACCGTGGATGGGCAGTAAGCTACCTTGTTTACAGTTTTGCGTATACATTTTTGCGTTTTTTAGTTTGGCCACTTGTCATTGAATACAGGAAGTATTTTTTTCTCCAAAATGTTCCGTATTGCATCGATTTTTTTTGAGAAGGTAGTTAATCATTTTCACAGAACTGTGGTTATTTGTGACTGGTGCCATACGTCGACCTTTGCATAGCTTAAAAGTTGTATATAATTATTTTCAGTGACTTTATTCTGTATGAATTATCCTGTAAATGAATGTCCTCTTTGCAGTGTATGATGATGCTGTGGAGGAGAGGGTTATCAACGAAGAATACAAAATATGGAAAAAGAATACACCGTTTTTGTACGACTTGGTCATGACACACGCTCTTGAATGGCCTAGTCTCACAGTTCAGTGGCTGCCTGATGTAAACAGGTAAGACGCCTGAAACTTGAATGAATATAAAATCATAGATATGATAATGAAATGAAGCTGTCACGTGACTTCTTTAGTGCAGGAACCAGTCTATGGCAGGAACATGATCTTCTGCGTCACTGCCCTTCAGAACAGTTTGCTGTTTTATGTGAAATGTAAACATTTGAGTAGGTTACATAGATATAAAAAAACCCTGACATCTCTTAATTCCTTGCAGACCGGAGGGAAAGGACTACGCTGTCCACAGACTGGTGCTGGGAACGCACACCTCTGACGAACAAAATCACTTGGTTATTGCCAGTGTTCAGATCCCTAATGACGATGCACAGTTTGATGCTTCACATTATGACAGTGAGAAAGGAGGTAAGTTTTTTTGTCATTGTGGCAAGAGTTAAGTAATTATTCAGGAATGATTGTTTAGTTTATTATTATTATTGAGTTTATTGAATGTAGCTTATCTACGTATAGTAAATCACGTGATCCAAATGTGTTTAAACAGTCGACTTTACCTCCTTTACTTCTTTTTTTTTCCAGCAGGTATGATCATCCTTATTTTCTCATTTCATTGGTCTGGAGACTCAGTAAAAGAACATTCAAAGACACACTGACATCTTAGGACCGTCCCTATTAAAGGTGGAATTTGCATACACAGAACACTGTCTTCAAAGAGTAATGACATCTGTCTGATTCTGAAAGACCCTTAAACCCATAGAAGGAAACCATGCAGGTTACACCTGTGCTATACGTGGGAGATGTGCACTCATAATCATGTAGTTTGTGAGTTAGCTTACAGCAAAATTCTTTCCTGTAAAGAATGTTGCATTAAATATGTTTGAACATACCTGGTTGGATCTTTGGATTTATTTTCATTTTTTGTGTTTATGAATGGCCAGTACTTCCATCTACATTTGTGTATACTCAAGTGAAGCTATTTTGCTTGTCCCACAGAATTTGGAGGTTTTGGATCAGTCAGCGGCAAGATTGAAATTGAGATCAAGATCAACCATGAGGGGGAAGTGAACCGTGCCCGGTACATGCCCCAGAACCCCTGCATCATCGCCACCAAGACGCCCACCTCAGACGTGCTTGTGTTTGATTACACCAAGCACCCCTCCAAACCAGGTAAACTATAGATCACCAGACCTTTAATTCAGGTAAAGTTAGAGTAATGTATGGTAATGGAATGGATGGACGTGCTTGCGTTTGACTACACTAAGCACCTCTCCTAAACGAGGTAAACTGCAGATTTCCAAACTTTTAATTCAGTTTAAATTGCAGTAATACATGATAAGGAATGAATGACAGACTTGGAATCCACTAAATATTCCAATGAATAATGTTAATAGAAGGAATGGATTTTGGGATTTTTTTTTTTGTTGTGTATAATTTGCACGAAAAGGTAAATCAGTATTCATAAACTGTGCTTTCTGTTTAATTCATTCTTCACTGTATTTTTTAACACAGACCCAAGTGGGGAGTGCAGTCCAGATCTGAGGCTGAGAGGTCATCAGAAGGAAGGCTACGGCCTCTCCTGGAACCCTAACCTCAGCGGGAATCTGCTGAGTGCATCAGACGACCATGTGAGTCTTTTGGGGGTTGGGGGGTTGCATGCAAATGTGCACACACAAATAATATCAGGCAAAGTACAAAGTCTGACATGTAAATGCTATGTTACACATTTGGCAAAATCTATCTGATCGTTTTAAACTAGATCCTAGGTTCAAACATCATCTGTGTGTTTTTACACACCACACAACGGCTTTAATTTACACACAACACACTTTGTTCCTTGGTGAACTTTGCACTTTTCCCAAATTGACGGTTTCATTTGTGTTCTGACACATGGATGACTTTAAACACCTGTAAATATCTACATGGTTCTGCGTACACCCGATTTCTGTTGTGGCAGGTCATGTATAGATAATATTTAAAATGATGTTTGTCATGTTTCTCTGCACAATGAAATTCTTCATTTAGTGTTTACTTGATTGCCACATGTAAAAACACATAATAAGACATAATTCGATACATAAAACTTGCTAAAAAAGGAATGTGTACATTGGAAAGTTTGTGTAATATGCAGGTTGGCCTATAGTACATGAGTAAAGTCCCAGTAAAGCAATATGTACAATTAAATACTTAAAAACCGCCCTCTTAATAATGGGAAAGTTGGCCTATGTTGAGATGGTGCCAGTTTTATACCAGCTCATGTAAAGCAACAGGAGGGATGCATCATGATGCTCTCTGACTCATGATGTAAAGCATTTCTCAACACCTTTATAGATGGACCTCATCATAGTGCATGTTGATATTCTTTCCATACCTAGGTTTTGTCTATAATTTTACATCATGTAGGATTTGGTGGCATCAAGTGGTGGAGCTGCAGATTGCAGCCAGCTAAATGCCACTCCCTTTCCAAACATGTTGAAGTTAACGGTGTCATCAAGTCCAGTTAAAAGGAAAATCTTTTGTGACTGGGTTTGTTGTTGGCACAACATGGCAGATATTGTGAAAGATGGCTCACTTTATGTAGAGAATTCAGTCTACACTAATGAAAACAGTGATCTGTAGTAACAGACCTGACCCCACAATGGAACTTTAAAGCCAATAAAGACTTGAACACAGTTGGATTCCAGAACAATTAATATTTCCCTATATTAGTTACCTTGTAGTTAAAAATCTAGCCAGTGTGTGGGAGGGCCTGTTGCAGTCATGATGACGGATAGAGTTCTGAACCCCTTGCCTTTTCCAGACCATCTGCCTATGGGACATCAGTGGCAGTCCAAAGGAAGGGAAGATCATTGACGCCAAGACCATCTTCACTGGGCACACAGCTGTTGTAGAAGATGTCTCTTGGCACCTCCTCCACGAGTCTCTTTTTGGCTCAGTGGCTGACGACCAGAAGCTGATGATGTGAGAGTCCTAAATTATTTTATTTTGGGCAGATGGTAAATGGATTGATGGATTTGTAGAGTTGTCATGTTGTGTGTACTGCACTTTAGGGGATATTTTCCAGGTAATTAAGCATTTTTTATTTATTTTTTACACAAGAAGAAAAAAAAAATGCTTCAGTGTGCCTAAGCCTTTTGTAAAGAGTGTGTCTTTATAGGTTTGAATGGACCCACCCCATCTTGGAAGAGATGAGGGTGTGCGGTAGTTATTCTTTTTCTGTACGTCAGTGTTTGTTTTTCTCCTTTTTCTCATGGTCTTCCCTTCACAGCTGGGATACACGGTCCAACAACACCGCAAAGCCCAGTCATTCTGTGGATGCCCACACTGCAGAGGTCAACTGCCTGTCCTTCAATCCCTACAGCGAGTTCATCCTCGCCACAGGCTCTGCTGACAAGGTCTGTGTTTGCTATTCGGCAGGAAATAAGGAAAACCTCATACTTGATATTTTTTCCAAAACCATCTTTATACGCTGTAGTTGTCATGACAAATGGTCATCCAGTGCCTTAATGTTCTTGTGTAGCCTTTAGTCTTTGTATCTAGGGGTCCAAATACATCCTGAATGCCTCTTTTTATCAATATGGTTAGATTAATAAATGAATTGGTAGCTGTAAAAAGTAAAACTGGAATCGCACAATTGCATTGTAGTGTTTTAAAGTAGTAGAATCCGAGATCTAACACTACCCGTCTCTCGAGATCTAACACTACCTGTCTCTCGAGATCTAACACTACCTGTCTCTCCTGCAGACTGTGGCTCTATGGGACCTGCGCAACCTGAAACTGAAGCTGCACTCGTTTGAGTCGCACAAGGATGAGATATTCCAGGTAATACTCTATAAAAAGTGTGTAGCTAGTGTTTTCATCTCTGGTTTCCTCATCTCATGCCGCCTGCTGTGTGTCGGCCGTACACCGTGTCCAAACTGCATGCAACGCGAGTGACTTTTGTATAAATCTATTGCACTTAATCCCTGCTGAAACTGTTACATATGTCTTATGATGACATAAAACACTTGAGCTCATTTCAACTAGGTGACACTCCTACATAGAGTCTGTTTAATGTAAATGACAATGAAAATAGAAACAGGACGAACAACAAATGTTCGTTCAAAACATGCTGCATTGTTTCACATTGCATTCAGTGACAGCATTCCAATTTTAAATAAATGAATCAAACCTCTTTTTTTTGTCTCTAACACTCACTCGCTTCACATACAGTTAGAACACGGTGTTGGAGAGAAATATGTTTGCTGTGATGCTCATTTGCAAGTAAAAGCGTTTGCTGCCCTGGGGTTTATTGCACTGACAGTGATGTTTTACTGACTCTTCCGGCAGGTACAATGGTCCCCTCACAACGAGACCATCCTGGCATCCAGTGGCACTGATCGAAGGCTGAACGTGTGGGATCTAAGGTAAAGGAATAGTAACCTCTACTGAACCATGTTTTTGAATAAACATTTCTTATCCTCCAAGTGTTCTGCAGAACAGGAATATCAGGTTCTGTTGACATTTTGATGGAGGTGGAGGTGGGTGTAGGTAGTAAGGTCTGAGTGAGTGTTACTTGGAGTCATGTTAAATGCTACTGTGCTATAAGAGGCAGATCTTCCAGCATCTTGCGGTTGGTGTGTTTACGTAAGTCCGTTATCCTACAGTTCCGTCGAATAGTAGAGAAAACATCTCTCTGTGGCTCTGATTCAACACACCACTCCCCCAGACAAACAGATGGATGAAAGTGGAGCTCAAATACACTTGACACTGTATGCGCTTAAAGTATCTGGAGGCAGTGTACTATGTACTGGAACCAACCCCATACGCACATGGCGCCTGGATGTGGTCACAACCTTTACATCGCTTTACTCCTCACACTTTTGGTAGTTTTACTGAGGTTTCTTGTGATTTGGCCTTTATTATGGACTTTTTAGATGGCCTGTGGTGAAATGACATTACCCCACCAATTCATGTAAATGAATCCCGTACGAATAGTGATTTTTACTGTCAGGTGGTTAATGATTTGTGGTGTCTGAGCAGTTGTCTGTGTCTTACAGTAAAATCGGGGAGGAGCAGTCTGCTGAAGATGCTGAGGATGGACCTCCTGAGCTCCTGGTAAGTCCCCCAGTTTCTTCTGACCTTGACCCAGATGCAATCATTTGGAGTCAGCCACTTATTTTGTGGCATAAACAAGGCAACATATTGTCTTACTCTTGGACTTGTCATACCTCTTACTTAACGGGGGTATACCAGCAAGCAGGTAAAATTAACTTTGCATGTTAACTGAAAGCAAGTGGTAGACCATCTACTAGAAGAGCCCTATTGCTTTGTTTTGGAGTGGAGGAGAATTAATTTATCAGTCACTAAACCACCTGCTTGGAATACCTTCCAGCAATAGTGTTGTGAAAGTTTCCAGTTTTGGCACCATTGGTAGTGTGAAACTTCAGTGTTTGCATTCCACATGCGTCATTCTGCTGTGGGGTGTTTTTCTCACTCTCGTAGTTTATCCATGGTGGACACACAGCCAAGATTTCCGACTTCGCCTGGAACCCCAATGAGCCGTGGGTGATCTGCTCTGTGTCTGAGGACAACATCATGCAAGTCTGGCAGATGGTGAGTATCACTTTACCAGCAAGAACTCAGTTGGTTTCAGCACTTTGTGGTTTTGTATGGTGGGCTGTAATTTTTTTTTTTTTATGGCATGTTGGTTTTTAGGTGTAGAGACTGTTGCAATGGCCTCAGTTTGTTTAACATATTTTATTTAATCTAGAATTGTGCTATTGGTGAAGAAATTTACTCTGTAAAATTTTGATCAGACAAACGTAACATTTTGTTTCTTCCTTCTACAGGCGGAGAACATTTACAACGATGAGGAACAGGACACCCCTGCATCAGAGCTGGAGGGCCAGGCCTCGTAACCTCACTGCCCCCCAGACAGGATGGTTGAAGGGGATTGTGGGATACCCTTGCTTCTGAGGCCCCTCTTCAAAGCTTCAGTCGCAAGAACCTGTTTAGTCTGTCAGCCTTTAGTTTCTCCTCTTTTTTTGTGTCACACAAGAAATTTTTGAAACCACCCTCCTCCCTCCTCAGCCACCTAGCCAACAGCAGGTTAATCTGCTCCTTCTTGAAACAATCCCTTTTGTAATCATGGTTGGACTGGTGTTGCTGGAATGGCTTCCTCACCGGTGTTCCAAGTTAAGTGGTTTAGCTACTAACTAACCTGGGTAAGTTAACTTGGTGTAAGTAGTAAACCTCCTTCTAGAAGAGTCTTGTGGCCTTTTTCTTCTCATCAGAACCAAGCCACATGGCTCCTTCATTAGGTTTACCACTTCCTTTAAGTTAACATACCCAGGCAAGTTGGTAAACCGGCTCTATGGAACACCCCTTAGTTCTTTCACAACCAGCTTAGTTTTGTCCTTTTGTGGTTGTGCTGAACTCTCATCAGGAGGAGGACATTGAGGGTGGTCAATTTTTCAACAAATGCACTTGACAGATACAAGCTATGGCCACACCATTCTGTATAACCACAACCCCTCAAGGGCCAGATGGCAGGGTAACTTTTTTTTTTTCCAGATTTTCATTTTGTGCATAACCTGATGTGAATTGCAATAAAACTTTTTGTAATAACTTTTAAACAATTGCTCTTCACTTTATATGATAAAATTAGAAAACGGGTGTATTTGAAGAGTAGAATATTCAGGTGACTAAAGTGAGCTGAATTCTGTAAAAGCCATAAAATAACTTTAACCAATTTGCCCATGCAAGGGAACTCAGTTAATTTCTGATGCATTTAACTGTCTCTGCTTGTGTCCAATGGAATTTCAATACACATAACCCAAAAGAAGACTTAATCATTCCAGTAAAAAAAAAACTATTGGAATAGTTTGGAAAATTCTACAAAATGTTTATTGAAAAGCAAGACAGGACAATAACATTTGTGTACAATCTCAGGGGAACATAAGCTCATTTTTGGGGGGGAGGAATAATAAAGCTTTTCAAAGCATTGTGGATTCTAGCCTCTTTCACAGCAAGACTCACCTGCAGAGGTAGATTTTCTTGCATAACCTGAGAATCAAACCGAGGCATTGTCAAAGAAAGAGGAAATGTTTTCAGAAGTGTGTCCCAAGTACCAATCACTTTCAACCAACCAAGGGCCTGCCGTCATCGAACATACCAGTCACTCAATGGACAATGCATACGCATGTAACAACTTCACACATCAAAAACTGGTCAGTTGTTACTGCGTGTATCGAATGCAAAAAAAAATCAAAGTGGACCAGAAGGGAGCCTCACTCCACAATCTAAAAGCACATTCACATTTCTAATGAGACAAGCTAATGAAAAAAATGTCAACAAGTGTGTCGTGTTGCTATAAATTCAGGCTGGTTTTAAGTCTACTCCTTACAAGTTGAAGTTCACAATACAAGTCAGGCTGGTTGAAGTTTACTGATCCCAAATCCATTCTGTTTGTTTGGTCATGAGTTTGGCAATGTACAAACATCCCAAAATTACCCAGGTACACTGCCAAGTTTACACATACAAAACGGTTGAGCCCTTCTGCCCCCTTCGTGTCAACCAGTACATGCCCATAGGTCTGGTCAGCCTTATTAAGACCCAAGTCCAAATATCTTTTAGAGGAGCAGTCATACTGCTGATTTTTCATACTTATGAGACAGGATATAATTTAGTGTGGACATCAAAACAGACAGATAATCAAGATCAAATTGCTTCATGATTTTTGTGTTGCAATGTAATTACCGGAGAGGAACTCCAAGAATGGGGGTTAGTACCAAACCATAGTAAGTAAACTCAGGAAGTACCAACTTCACTCATAGAACAACCCTCTGCACCCCATTCTTCTAGCACAACAAGGCTAGAGAGGGATCATCCTTTAGGGGGATTTACCATTTCCTGGGTTAACCAGATTTGGCACTAAACCAGGCACTTGAAATATCCTCCTGGAATGTCAATGAAAGGAATCGACTTAAGAAAAATAATGAATGTCCCACAGCCATTTTGTTTAAGGGGTTTTAAATTGTATCTAAAACGAAGCGTGTGCCACCAACTCAGACCTGAGAGAGCATGACATGGTAAACCCTGTTTTCTTTCCGTTAGTCAACAGACACTGGAGGGCATTAAGGCCATTTGGCAACAAGGGTGAGATTCTACATTCATTCAGTTCAGTACTCCACATTGTGTTTTCACATTGTCAGCAACTCCACAATGTCTGTTGCTCCAGTGAACATCAGCATTGACTGTCAAGCATGAAGTACACAAATTTTATTCATGTTCATTGCTGAGTAAAAAAAACAAAAAAAAAGAAAGGAAAATAACACATTCAGCATTTCCAGTATATAGTATCAAAGGTGTCAAGGCCCCATATGTCAATCAACTGAAAATTCTGACTCTTGGTGAATCTGCTTTCAGTTAAAAAAAAAAAACCAAAAAACAAAATGAAAGAAAAAAAAAAAAGTTTCCCCATTAGCATAAACACAGCCACACTGGACAAAGCAGGAGAGAAGCTCCATCGATTCTTATAGGCAAGAGACTGCACACAATAGCATGATCAACGTCAAATTACAATGAAACATAATTCTTATAGTTCCCAAAAGCTTGGTCAGTTGACTCCAATCCAGCACAGTGAGAGCACAAGTGTGTGTGTTCACACCATACGCATACTAAAAAACAATAGCCATGCAAGTTGTTAGCATCCTCCATGTCTCAGCATGTAGTAGTGGACAGTGGGGGGGTATTCCAGAAAGCAGGTTTGTCACTTCACCTGGGTATGTCAACTCTGAGCAGGTAGTAAACCTCATAACAGAAGAGTCCTGTAATGTTTTGCGAGGGAAATAAAGCAGAAGGACTCTGCTATTAGTAAATGTACCACAAACTCTGAGGTAACTTATCTGGGTTAGTCACAAAACCACCTACTTGGAATACCACCCTGGAGTCTGGAACTCATGCTGACCTCAAAAGCAAAAAAAAACAAAAAAAACATGGGATGTTACAGCAGCATCTGAGTGTGCCCCAAGTATAGACTTTTTGACACTCGAGTCAACACAGTCCATCCAAAACCAAATGCAAACAGACAGGAGACATGTTGATAGCAGCCTGGTCAAACTAGCCCTTGAACTCAAGTTGCCCATGATGCACACAATCACTACAGGCAGTTACAGGGTCAACAGATGTTTTCATAAAAAAAACTTGGAAATAGTTATGGAGTCAAAGCCAATTTGAAGATGAATTTCCACATTCATTGCTTTGGTGACCTCTGAAGCCTCTAATGCAATATGGTACAAAAAAAAGAGAACTTGTTTTTTTTCTTCCATTTTTATGTCATAATGCCCAGCCATTTCTGAAGTGTTAGGAAGGGGAAGATTAGAATCGACAAAGAGGGCTACATGTTAAAATCAGTTCCACTAGGCTAAGTCAACAAAACAATTGTTTTTAAACATAATACGCATCTGGAATATTTATTCTGATCCCAAAAGGTCAGAGCCAATAGCTACATCTTTTAGATGGAGAACAGAGAAAAAAAAAGGTCCCACAGATCAGCAGAAAGAAACGAAAAAGAGACAGAAGATAGCAGAGACAGAGAAAGTTGACGCAGATTTAAGAAAAAATAAATTCTAAAGCTGCTGCATGACAGCCAACTTTGACCACATGACATTTCCTAGGAAAATACATATGTGGTAAATGGGAAAGAAAAAGGAGGAAGTGCTCACCACCAAGCCTAATATATACCCCATGTACAGAGCGGTTATACCTAAACTAACGCGAATGCAAATCTCTTTCTCAAATCTTTTTTTTATAACTATTACACAAAAATATATATACCTCCACAAAAAAAAGAAAAAGGAAAAAAGAAAACAAAAAAAAGGCAGCGGCCCCCTGGAGAGGGGCCTGGCTCAGACGTCAGGTCGCTCGGTGGCGGAGGGGGGAGTGGAGGGCTCTCCATCGGGCTGGATCCCTGGGTCCTCTGTCCCGGCCGCAGGCTCTGCCGGTTCCGCTTCTGGCTCAGGGGAGCAGTGACTGTGGGGTTCCTCCTCCTTCTCTTCCACCTCCTCCTCCTCCTTCTCTTTCTCCGCCGCCACCTCCTCCTCGGGCTGTGGGTCGGGGGGCCCCGTCCCTGTCCCCGTACCCTCCTGCGGTCCCTTGCCTTGCATGGAGCTCAGCTTTTGGTTGAGCTCAGTACGCTCTTTCTGGAGCGCACGACACAGCTTCTCCAGCCGCTCCACTTTGCCTTGCTGGGCCTTATAGTGCTTGTCCCGCAGGGTTTTCTGTGAGGGGGCACGCCACAAACAAATTGGGCTAAGACACCAGCAACAAATACAGTTTCTGCAGGAATCACTAAATCAAACCTTACTGACATTTTAGTGTTCTCTTAACACATTGTTCATGCCATGAACAACAACTGCCACCCATGACAATTAATTAATTGGGCTGCCAAATGTAGGTAAAAAATGTTAATGTGTAAGAAAATGTTATGCATAGGTGTGGTTGCTTTTACTTTTTTCAGCCTTAAATTGAAATATTGTTAACTTGGAAAGCCCTTTTCCCCCTTGAAAACTACAGAGACTTTTAAACATTTCTAAGAATCAAACATAATGCTTTTAATGCCATTCAAAGCCTTAACTTTCGCAAAACACATCTTATTACTTGTCCTGGTTTTAACTGCTCACGGAAACCCTGAAGAAACTAGAGAGACTAGTGACTCCTGTCTCAGGTACTGAGGTCCCCCTGCATTCATGTTGGAGTCATTGTATCAACGACACGGCTGACCACCCACTCACCTCCTCGGCCATCTGAAGCAGGGCCTGATTGTTGGTCTCCCATTTGGTGCGCCACAATGTCGTCTCCTTCTCCAACTTTTTTATCTTCTTGGTCATCTGCCAACAAACGAGAAAGCAAATTCGTTACTTAAGCTCAGAATGGGGCTGTCTTACGTCAAGACGCTGGATTGTACCCGACATGAACCAATGAACATGAACACTAGGGCTGAGTATTTTTGTGCAGCCTCGTGATGCATTATAATGAAGAGGCAACAATACATGTTCGGTTCTGAATAATGACCTTGTATGTCAAAAACAGAATTCTCTCTAATACCGGTTTCAGTTCTATATGACCGCAAAGGCAAAGCCTGAAGGATTGTCCAACTTAACAGTTTAATTAAGGCCCCCAGATATCTTAAATACTAATATTGACACAGAAGGAGTATGTAACGATAAATCACTGCATACATATTGTAAACACAGCTCTAACGAACACTCACCTTCTCCATTTCCTGTCTGAATGTGGAGAACACTTCGTTACTTTTGGCAAGGGTTATCTGAAACTCTTCAAACTTGTCCATGTACTGGGAAAGCTGCACAAAAGCATAAAAATGATTTGTAGGTAAATATTGACAAATACAGAGGTCTAAACATGTTGAGGGAAAAGGAGGACTGCTTTATACCTGATGCTTGAGCTGAATCTCCTGCTCCTTCATAATTTCACATTTGTGTCTCGTCTCTGTGGCGTCTTTTAACAGCTGAATAGGGGTCAAGTAAAATGCACACACTGTTCAGAACTGCTTGCATTAATAAGTAAAAAACCTAAAGTCTGGTCACATATTCAACCCAAATCAGCCCTGCTTAAAATAGCATTTACCACCGCAATCAGACATTTTTTCAAACATAACAGTAGTTTTGGTAGGTCTAATTACCTGTGTCATGGCCAAAAAAAAAAAATCAGCCACAAAAAAAAAAACCCCACAGTAAATGTCTTGAAAAGTCAATTGCAATGGTGATACTCATTTTCTGTCACTGCCGGACACCCTTTGGTTTTGCTTCATGTTTTGGCTTTGACAAAAATAAGGACTGCGCTCACTTTTTGCTGTGCTATTTAAATAAACAGCATGATCCACTACATTGCAATATGTGTCCTTAGCAAGCAACGACCTTCTTTGTCTACCAGCCTCTTCCATTTAATGATTTACACTTGTGGGTAGCTATTATACTAATAACATAATTATGTGTAATATATTTAACTACATCCAACACTCTCCTAAATCCTTCACATTGTGCCTTAAAAAGACTGTGATATTTTTAGCAAACTATATTACTCATCGTATATAGACAGACTAATTTGTCAGCTGAAACAGGATACATCCATACAGACCAGAGGCATGGACTTACTGACCACATTGTTGACCGCACTGTTCTAACCTCTTAGATTAATTTACCACTTTATAATTTTAGTATACTGTATACTCCCTGTTGTAAGTATACTATGATCCATATGTACTTGTCAAGGTAATGGCTACCGATGTCTGCCCTGTTGTACTGTAATGCATGTTATGTATAGCTATTGGATACCATTACGCAGTTTAAAGGGGTCCTTCTGCTAAAAACCACTTTGTGTAGCTCTATTTACAATGTGGTGGGTCACAACAAGCAGTATATGCACGCAGCATTCCAAGACGTGAAATTCGACCCTCATGGTTTTACTGGTCATTGAAGGGTCGAGCTAACCAAAACGAGCGGATCAGAGCAGGCTAAACCTATCTACGTCACTAGGTCGTAAGCCCCGCCCAGAGCCATGTATGGCAAGCCCACATCCCAAAGGAAGAACAGTGGACAGAAGCTAGGTGAGCAAAAGACAGCGAATTTGCCCAATCAGAGGTGCCTTATTGACACGTCATGGATATTCACGTGAGACACCGGAAAAGCCAGTCGTTCAACCACTAGACCTGTTCTAGCTTACAGAAAACAGCCTCAAACAAGAGAACTAGGACATAATTTTTCACAGAAATGACGCACAATGCATTCAACCATAGTGGCGACACAGAAATATGAATAAAAATAACGATGGAAGGACCCCTTTAAACAGAGGATAGGAGTAGAAGCACCGAGACCCACCAGGTCTATCTCGCGCTGCTGCCGGTCCTCCACCTGCTTCATCAGCTCCGCTGTGCGCTTCAGGTTGGCGTCCACCAGCTGCTGCTGCAGCTCCTTGTGCTTGAACACCTTGTCAATGTGCTGCAGGTACAGAAAGCAGACATGGCCATTGATTGGTTACTGCTGATTTCATTTGTACTTGTATATGTATATGTTTATATTGATGACATTTGACATTTAAGTGTATTATTTATGACATTTGACAGATTTTTCCCCGCCCCTCCAAGCAGCATCACTACTAAAAACACCACAGAAGAGTTAATCTACTCTACTGCAAAAATAAATGACAGGTGTTCAACCAACAAAGTATAAACATCAAAATATCTCAACAGTCAGAACATATGACTGTCCAATTTATTTCACCACTGAGGTACTTTACAATAAAAGTGTCTTCACTGAGACTAATACAGATTTGTATGTAGACAGGCAAAAGACTTCGGATCACTTTCAACATGCATACAACGCATCTATCCACTCAGTTTCTCCTCCCTTAAACATTTAATCGGAAGCTTGAAACAAGCTCTGTTACAAGCTCTTCAACATAATCTAATCTCTTAACACACTGAATGTTAATACCTGTTCTAATACACTGCCATGGCTGACTTGAACTCAAAGGGGCTTGGATTTGGCTCCAAATTCCATTCCATTTACAACAGGATCAGTGTGAAAGGAAGATTGCAGCCCAAATTAGGCGTACACCAAGTATCAGTATTTCCTTTTCTCACATAATACAGTTTGCACAATCGGGCAAAAAACTGTATACTCTACTATGCAGTTTAAAGATACTGAGAATCAGGAATCACCATTACAGATCAACGTCAGGGGTTATGCAATAATGACTTTGCACTCATTTTACAGATAATTTTAACAAACTCTAAATTCAGCTATTGGTTTTCACCCTTGCGCAAGCCATTCTGAATAAAAACTGATATTTGTAATGTATCATAACAGTAAAATATAGATACTGAAAATCAGATATTATCATTACTGATCAACGTCCAGGATTATGCAACAGTGATTTTGCCCTCAATTCAGCTGAATTCCTGAACTCAGCTTTTGGGTCTTTACTTACTCTTGTAAATGTGCGGCTGAATCAAAGCATATTAATACTTCTGGGTGTAATATTGACAGTGAGCTATAATGTAATTTATTATGTTTCTATCACTACCATTTGTAACTTAAGATTATATTTTTATTTCTAAAATACATATGTGCTGTTTTGTCAAATGTTAGCCAAGTATGGCTGTTAATAATGTGCCGTTTTGTATTGTACGTTGCTTTGAAAAACAAAAAACAAAAAACAAAACCAGCGTCTACAAAAAATCATAAACATATAACGTCGAAAACAATTTCTGTGGGGGCGCTGTAGTGCAGTTGGTTTAGGCGCCTATACCATAAACTCAGGCACCCAGGTTTTATGGGGTCATGGGCTGGGTCATTTCCTGATCCCTTCCCCATCTCTCTCTTTCTCCCTCTCATTTCCTGTCACATTGTCACTGTCTTATTGACTACAAACAACAAAAGCCCATAAAATACTTCAAACAAAAACAAAAAAGATCAATGATTCCTTCACGTGCTCTGCTGCTGCCTGGCTGTTTGCATCTCACCTCCTCCCGTAGCTCGTACTGCTCGATGATCTTGTTGAGTTTGGCTGCCAGCTCCATGTTCTCCTGCCGCAGCTTGCGGTTGTGGAGCCGGTGCTGCTCCAGCTGGCTCTCGATCTCCTTCAGCGTCACCTGGAAGTGCAGCGTGGCCTCCTTGCGCTGCTCCTCATACTCTCGCGAGCTCCGCGCGTTCTCCTCCTGCCAAAGGACACGGAGGACAGAGTGGGTTAGTTGGCAAAACACCAAAAAAGCCCCACGTCACTGCGTGGGAGATGCTTTCGAGCCCGTTACATCAGTGAAGGGCAACCTAGCTTCAGAAGCTACAACTCAGTACCATCTGTTTGTTCTAGCCATTCACTAAATCAGCTCGTTCTAATTACCATAACTCTTTAGCGAGGTAGAGCCGTGAATTAGTGAGTTCACCTGTATTAAGAGCACAAGCAGAACTAGTTGATTTGGAATATGGGACACTAGTCTGCAGCTTCTAAATCCAGGTTGCTCATCACCGCATTTCGATGCATCTTACTTGTCAATCAAATACCCTAGACGCCGCTATATGATGCTCAAGTTCTTTGCAAATTTCACTGTTTGGAATTACGTCAACTGTAAGCACATCTATCATCAGGTGTTACCTTCAGTGTCTTGTTATGACGCTGCAGCTCCCTGCAAAGACTCTCGAGTTTGCTGCGAGCCAGGATGGCTTTGCTGTGTTCGCCCTGGAGGTGCATCTTTTCCTTGGCCAGCTGGGACTGCTTCTTCTGCAGCACCTTCATCTGCTTTTGCATACTGCGGCTCTCCTCCAGCTGAACAATCATGTCAGAGGCGTGTTGCATCAGGCAAGGAACTTGTGTCTTGTTCTCAGTTAATCTATGTCCACGTTCTACCTTAAGGCTGGCTATTGTATGTTATTACAATGCTGGACCTACATAATAAGATATCTTCCAAAGGTATTGCTAAAGCCGTGTTGTTGTGTTTAACACTAAATACAACAAAATACATTTTAATTCAGTGTAGTGCAATTGTCTAATCATCCCTTATTAAAATACCCAAAATGAAAAAAAGTGTGCCTTCAAAAACCAGGGGAATTTATAAAAAGAAATCAGCAGGGTACAGGTTAAAGCCCTTACCAGATCAGCGTACATCTTGCACAAGGCAGCTAATTTCTCCTCAGGAGTGGCCAAGGTGTTCAATGCTTGCATTAACAAAAGCACTTCCTTCCCTACAAGGACAGAATAATACACTAATTATAAATCTTTCAAAATGTTCTCACCTTACATGTAATTCAATTAAACTCAAACCATAGTGATTTCAAAAGGGGAAAAAATGATTGAAGGCGAAACACCATGTGATGGCCACTATGCAACAAAAGGCTGAGTGTATGCCAACACTTGGTCATTATTTTATGCGCGCCCACGGTACTTACCCAACCCTTTTCTGTCCAAGTTTTTGTCCGAAGCCCTGTCCAGCTCACCGACGAGGGGGTCAATCTGACAGTCCTCGCGACCAGGCGTTTCACCCCTCTCTTCCTGTATGCAGCAGCTGTTCATCAAATCCCCAAATCCTTCCAGACTTTCGGAGTTTGGAGGGGAGCTGCTACCTTCGACGAGTCCACGCGAAGTGGACACATCTATACCGCATGCCCCCGTTGCCTCCATCATTCGACCACAACACTAAACGAGACAGTACAGACAAGATTTTTGTTGTACAATATTTTAAGCCAAAGAACCTGTATCGTTAGCATCATATACAGACTTTTGAGTGAAGCAGTCGAAAAGAGTGGTCGCAAAATCTATCCCCAAATTATATTTTACCAAAACATCCGTTTGCCGAGAATAACTTTGTTGCTAACCAAACTGAGAAGCCTTTAAGGAGCTCGAGAGGATTACCACGTGTTCCACAGTACACAAGTCAACCACCGACGCAGGGGGAACACAGCCACATGGGGCAATATGGTAATTCTGCGTACCTACCTGGCGGGCGAACTACCAAAAAAACATTGTATAAGTTTGCCTAATCAGCACAATTAAACTCCGGTACAATCAAAACAGAAACAAAAGCACACACTTAGTACGTCGCCAATACAGTAAACAAGCAACTTACTGGAAACTATGAATACATAGCCAATGCTGGTCCTTACTGTAAGGAGAGTGAATTATGTTAATTTAAGTAAGCTAGCCAATTTTGTTCAGTGTGATGCATGACAAAACTCGTGTAACTGAAACAGCAAGATGACAGTCCTTCTGTATATATCATAATTTCCAATTATCTGATTACTACCATGAATAAGAATATCCAGTTGACAGGGTAAGGCTACTTTTGCAGTAGTGACGTTCGGGGCAATGATAAACATTATTATTACCCTTCGTGCTAACTAAACCACTTTCACCCAGAACAAGTATATACTCATTTGCACGCTTAACGAGGTTGTTTTAAGCAGATAACTAGTGCTAACTAACGTTAGCATGCTAACGACAACTTTCCGCCGGACAAGAAATCTGAAATAGGAAACAAATAGCGTCTGAATCCTGGCTGTTCCGATTAACCACATGTGTCAAAGAGCTACTACCCGAGTAACCGTGGCCGATTATTTATATATACCAACACAGCTATTTTGAACAGATCAGAATGATAAACATTACATTACCGATCGTATTTCGACGTGAAACCAAGTCCAAAGGCTGTCTGAGAGCTAACGATGGCTAACTATGTAACCCAATGTTAGCTTGTCGCTAATAACCTCCTAGCTACTTCCGTCGAAAATAATGTTCTTCATGCTCTTTTTTAAATTGCAGTAGTTAAACCATATGCAATGACAGATAGACCTTGGGGGAAAGTAACGGAATAATTCCAAGCTGTAATCACCTGACCACACGAAGAAATAACCACAAGTGTTTTGATATCCGAAAACCTACCTGAATGTTTTCAGTATTTAAATCGACCCTGGTATCTGAGTATGTCGCCATATTGTGACGAAATACTGACTGCACAAGTAAAACACGGGGGGGAGCCAAAGAACCAGAACTGTCTCAAAATATTTTACATGTACGCATTTTTTTTTAACATTATTTTATTTGCCTAATTTAGTTAACTGGTTGAACAAGGACATACATCTTCTTCAATTTCTGTTTAAAAGGGCAGAGGGGCACTCAACCCTCACTGCACCCCACAAAGAAAAATATGAACATGTGAAGCATATGAAATCAATTCAACATAAAATGTTTTACTTCTAAATCCAACAGAATTTTGAATGAATCAGTAAAGAATCAAATACAGTAAAAAAAACTTAAAAAAAAACTGGAAGTATACACCTGTCAGCAGGCTTCAGTAAACTTTTATCCATAGACAAGCTTATTACATTCATCTTTCCACAAGGATCATTCTGTGTTAGTTCATTACTACATATGAGGTCACATAGCCTAATTGTTTCAAGATAAGGCATTCTTTTACTAATAGTAGCTTGTTCACCTTAAATCTAAAATCCTCAATCTACTGTTATATTACTACAGCTTAAAATGGTTTGTCAGCCAAACAGTTCAGTCGAGCACAACCAACTTTTAAGTAAATATTTGCATGGCCATGACCTGATGTGTTCTTTAATCACCATCTTAAATTTAAAAATATAGTGAAATAATGATGTATTTCCATAAGCCATATGGTCATAGACTTTTTATTTTAAAACATCTGGTTATTCTGAAATAAGAAAGCACACTACATTTGATAAACAGACACAGAATGCATCACAGGGAACTTTGGGCCAACAGTGATCAGGGGATACCTCCTTTAATACACACACACGCACACACACACACACACACACACACAGGCTATAAGTTACTGGTGAACAGAATGTTTATTATTTCAATTAATGATTACAATGCCCACTAAAGCCTAAAGCTATTTCAAATGCACAGATGAAGATCCCAGCTTCAGAAAGTAATACACTGTATGCCATTTGCCTGTACACTTAACACCAATATGTACCTATTTGGATCAACTGGTTTAGAAAATGGTTGGATCAATTACACAGTAGTGTTTCTACATTCTGATGGTGGCACCCCTGAACTTCAATAACCCCATAAGAGTATTTTTATATGAAAAAAACTGCCCTGAATCCCACTGTAGAGATTTCATGGTCCTTCAGTGGCAGCAGCCACCTACATTCTTCTATGTCAATGTTGAAGAAATTAGGTATTTGGAAGTCCCAACTGTTGCTCTGCCTGTAATTAGTTCTTGGTTTATTCAAAAGTCAACTGTCTGCTGGAGGAAATGTTTCTGGGTCCTTTAGCAAGTCTGAAGAGTTATCTGAAACAAAATACACAAGGACATTTTTGAATAATTGCTAGTCATCTTTAGTGATCAGCAACCTGGCTCCATAATCCAGTATCATCTATTTGTTTTTAGCCATTCACTTAATCAGTTGATTCTGGTTACCACCAGTATTTGGCCAAGTATAAGAGTTAATAAGTGAAATCCACTGGTATAGAATTGTAGCTTCTAAAACCAGGTTTCCCATTACTGATCATGTTTCATCTGTTTTATTTCAAACTCACCTTCAGGTTTTTCAATATTGTCTAATGCTAGTCTCATCTCCTTGTGTAGATCATCTGGGTCAATACTGCATGCATCAAACGCATCGCTAACAAATTCAAACATTCCTGGGCTGGTGGATATGTCATCTTCAGCCTGATTGAAACAAATTATTCACTCACGGTATTCAAAATGCAATACACCCTATTGAAAGTAATATGGTAACAAAGATGCAACACAAAACTTCACTGTACAACACAATATACAAAATATTGAAGACTAACTTACCAAATTAGTCTCTGTGGCTGTTATTGTAATGGGCGGTGTTGGCAACCTTCTCGCTGTAGAATAGAAAAGTTTAATAACATCAGACTTTGTCAAAGTTTACACTACTGTGTCATGGTCTTAAGAAATATCTAACACATTTCACACACAGCAGATCTATTCAGTTTCAAGACAGTTCGATTATTAGCATCATAGTTGTTCCCATGGGTTTTTCCATTTTAACATTCCCAACGACATGAAATGTAGCAAAAGTCATTGGGGAACAAACCACAATGTTTAGGTATTGTGTTTACCACTGCAAGGGTCTTACGTATACTTGGTTCAGAGAACATAAAGCTAGTACCCTTAAGATGAACATCATCAGGACTGATCATATCCTGAGGTGCTGGTGTTGTTGCCAGTGAACTTAGCTGGGCTGCCTGTGTAATCAGGGAGAGTCTGTAGAAATAGTTCCCCCAGAATCTGTCCTCTTTCATGCTGAACACAAAAGTTTTGATTCAGAAATACTGCTGTCTCAAATAAGCCTAAGACTTCTTTTCATATTTCTTACAGATATTAATACACTTGTACACAACAGCTGAACATCTAATGCAGGGATGGGAAACTTGGCTTTAGAAGCTACATTCCAGTGCAATGGGTTCCTTGGGTTCTACCTGTGCAGGTAAGACAATTGATTTCCCTAATTCTCGTTTACTAGCTAAAGAGTTGTGTTAACTGGAATCACCCAATTTAATGAATGGCTGGAACAAACAATTTAATGAATGGCTGGAACAAACACGTGGTCTTGGATGGAAGCTTTTTTAAGCCAGGTTGCTCATCATTTAGTTTGTTTAAGGACAACAACAGCGAAGAGTAACAGTAAATGAGACACTAACTGTTTGGGGACTAGAGCAAAACGCATCTGGCTCAGTAATTCATCTTCCTGCAGCATGACCATAGCAACTGGATACATTTCCTCATAATCAAAATGGAACTGGACCCCGCCTGGGGGATCGCATATGAAGTTTCTCCGGTCCTGAAACACACCAAACCAGCCAGGTTGCACAACAGGTTTCAGCATGTCATTTAGTCAGGAATGCAGAACGGCACTTGCTGAATGTCCGCCCTGTGTTAATCTCTTTAAAAAGTAACTACAATATTTCTCTTAATTAAACAGATATGGTATTAGGTACAGTTTTTCTGTCTAAATCCCAACAGACTGAATTTTCATTCAGGTGATTTATTGGTCTAAAAAATGTAGAAACTGACAATGTGGAATAATGTAAAAAGGCACTTACAGTTGACAGGGCAAGGATTTGTTGCTGAATGGTGTCCTCTTCATTATAGCCCAACCACGGAGGTACTGCAGCCTCTGAAAAAAAAAAACATACCAAAAATTTCCTTTCAAAACTTCAAACCAATATAAAATTTCATTCTATTGTGGTGTACCAGAACATATTTCTGTCAACATGCTTTACAGAGACCAGCATCAATTAGAACTTGATCCCTGGAGCAAAGCAATTATAATGCAATATTTTCAGTTCTGTTGTAAATGTCTGGAATAGTCTGGTCTTGCAGTCACACCTGTCACGTCAGCAGTTTGTCAAGTAGCCTGGGTGTCAACCTTTCTTCTACTCTCTATGGTGTCAACATAGACAAATCTATAAGCCAGTGATAACTGTTGGATCCTGTGAAATCTCTTACTTACCCTGTGGTTTTCTGTGTTTTTCTTGTAAAAACCTCGTTTGCTCTTTGTGAAAATCTCCTATTATGGTCTGAACAAAGCATAAAAATGTGACACCATGAAACACAAATTCCCATTTAGAACTAAATCCAAGATAATTTTCAAATGGAAATAAGACGCTAAGTGCAAAATCATCAAGTGATGCTACCTTGTCAATGATATCATCAATATTCCCCTTAATTGTCTCTGTGGTGGCGGAGAGCGTCTTGGTGGCACTTTTGGCAAAAGTTTGTAAAAATCCTGTACAAAAAACAACATAGAGAAGTATAGTCTTCGGTGTACGGTGTAATTTCTGATATAAAGCTACTTGAAATAAATGTGTAGGTCAGACTATTATGTGGTAGCCTAATAAATGGGAAGCTAGGTGGACTAGGCTGTGTGTTCTTAAACAAAGTTGTCATAGTCCGAAACACTACCAAGACAGGTTAATTACTGTACTTGGGTCTAAGTCTTAACCCCACACAACACAAAACACTTACCACTCAGTCCTGCTTGTTGCTGAATAGATTCCTCCTGACTGCTAATAGCAGCCGCATTTAACTCATTTTGTCCTATTTCACCGCCACGGTCAAGCTTTTGGTCAACTTTGTTCTCCCCCAATTCATTTTCATCTGGCGTAATTAAGCCCAACAACGTATCCAAAACTTTCAACATTGTATGAAAGCAGTGGCTCCAACGTGGTGATTACTTAGTTTAAGCCATCAGAGTATTCTTCATCGTTTACACTGAGTTCCTTTGCCTTCAGGACAGTCGCAACGTCACCAGGATAAACAACGATACGTCACTTGACCTGCATCCGATTGGCTAAGATTTCTGGCGATGTCAAATCCTCATGTAGTCAGTAAGATAACAGTAGTCTCATGGGTGGCTTTATCTTAACGTGTGATAACTAGAGTCATGGTTTTATGTTATTTAATTGATGAATTAACTGTTCATCTTAGTTACGCACATTGTACTCCCTCTTTCAAATGGCTTCAAGTAGCCACTGGAGTGAATAGTATTTTAATGTTTCACTAGCCCCATATTAAGCTTAGCCTATTTAATTTACCACCCATAGATACTGACCTACTGGTCTCATTGAATACTGCAACAGATCAGAAAATAAACACACATGCACCAAGTATATTATATTAATTCATCTTTAATAACCTCAGCTCTCAAATATTTACAGAAACCAATAACAATATTTAGCGCAGGTATGTCTCTTATGGTTGTGATCATCTTTTCTGCAGCAGGACACCTTACTCTTCAGGAAGCTGGAAAGAGATATCACAGATATGACACATATACAGAATCCACCTGTGTTACCCAGCTATCACTGGGATATTAAATACATTTACAGTGTGCCACTCACCAACCCAAAGTCATCAACATATGTGTACTTCTGTTCCCTGTATAGCTCCCGCTTAGTCATAAATGTTAGGACAATCCAGTCACAGACAACTGTGACCTGTAGATAGATGGGAATGAAAGAGGGAACTTGTCAGCATTTGACAGTCAACCAGACACATTATGTCAGCATACAGTATGCTGGTCTTGCATTCTGTTTACACCATAACATTAGTCAGTGCTGCCACCTGCTGGTGAACAAAAGCAGACTGTGGCCACAGATGGAAATGTAATTGAGGACTGTGGAGTTTTTCTGGTCTTTCAATGTTGTATTAATTAATGCAACTAGGCCTGTTAGTCTGTGAGTCAGTTTAACATACAGCCATGGTGTCTCCCAACTGTCTAAGGACGTGGCCTTTGTAATTGGGACCATCTTATCCTGTTTCAGCATGATTAGAGACAGGCAACTTGTTTCTTACTGATCTTAATTTAGAGCCAGTGTGTGTGTGTGTGTGTGTGTGTGTGTGTGTGTGTGTGTGTGTATGTGAGGGTGTGTGTATTTGTATTCACTTCAACACTTACCAAACCAATGAGACCCAACCCAGCCCCTACATTGAGCAGTAATGGTACAACATTAAATTTTCCAGCCTGAAATGAAAGTAGCATTTTTAATTGTAAGAAGTAATACAAATGAAATAATAATGTCTATCAAAATAATTCTTTGGTGATATTTAAGGTCACAATGGCAAAACAATCATACCTGTCCAAAAACCATAATATCAAAGCGAATCCCATATCCTTTAATTAAGGTTCTGGTTTCCTTATCGTCACTGTCTTTATAGTACTTGGCAAACCTATGAGAAAAGCCACAGTTTATATTCACATGTGAAACGTATAGGTACTGAAACTGAAATCGCAGAAACCATTAAAGCCACAAACCTGAAGTTATAACCAGGGGAGACTGTGTTTGTCGGGTCTTTGTTGTCTAGCCTGCGGAAGTTGTAGCGTGGCACACACCAGGTGCCTGGCAGGTCCAGGTCACAATCCCATCTAATCTGAACCCCCATCACACCACCCTGGGGGACAGAAAGATTAGTGATACAATGTACATGATGGGCCATATTCATGGGAAACATTTAAAATGATAGAAAGCATATTGGTAAAAGTTTCATGTCTCTATATAAGGATACACTGTTAATATGTCAGTGCATAACAAAATAAATAAAAACTTCAACGACAAAAGTGATAGTTGCAAAGCAGTTTTAGGTGGGCACCACAAGTCTCCTGATGGAGGAACAACTGATCTCAGTTCCCTATTATGTGCCCAATAAATCGAAAGGTCATTACAGCTACATAACAGTCATACCTGGACAACTTCAAAGTCAAAGTCAAAGTCCAAGTCAGCTTTATTGTCAAAAGCCATATATACAGGTTGTACACAGGATTTGAAATTGCAGCACTCCCTAGTGTACACTAGTAAACATGATGATATAAACATAACTATATCAAAATGCAGCACCATAAACATTAAGCAAAAAGTGCAATAAAACCTTAATATAATGCAAATAAGTAAATCATACAATGTATAGCATATTAAAGCTCAAATGATGTCATTTAAGTAGCAGTGTCATTAAGTTGTAGTGCAAGAAAGTGTCATTGAAACTTCCCCTACAGATGCAAAATACCTAAAAAAAGAACACCTACATGAACTGCCATCGCCTGGAAGTCCTCTTCTGCCTCTTCCACAATGTCTTTGAGCCTGAAGATCGGGCATTCTGGGTCAGTGGAGCGGTTAAACACACAATTCTCCAAATAGGAGCTGTTTATGTGTGGGAGGATATTCCTTCTGCAATTGCAAAAACAATTATTATGTATATGCCTAATGCAGTGTGGCTGATTTTGCAGTTCCGGTATCTGCTTTGGGTTTATAGCTTAGACCTAGTGCCAAGATCGTAACATTCATTTCAAAGAACTATACTGTAAATGACTCATTATACTGCTGCCTCTGCCTAATGCCCCCATCTTACATCTTTACAGAAGCACTTTTGTTGAAACAAAAGCCCATGACTCACTTGTTGAAGTTAAACTTTGGAAATCGGATATTGTTCTTCACCAGCACTGTGAAGTTTTCTGCATCTGCCAACATTGGAGGACTAGAATAACATAAAACACACAGGTCATTAAGGTTAAAACATGACATTAACAGCATATTTTTTCTTTTTACTTGCAGTTTGACTGCACAAGACAAAACCATTCATAGTAACTTGTTCCTACTTCAAATATCAGAAGATACTCAAGGAGGCATTAAGAATCATGTTTGTGTGTAACCTAAAAGCAAAACACCTTCAATCAATGCATATGTGTAACTAGGCCATGTGTGCATGTTTATGTATATCTGGAACTAAAGCAAACTCTCTTGAACTTGAATTAAAGAATCAATGAACTAAACGTTCATAATGCACCTTAGAATAATTTTTATTACTTCGAGAATATATTAACAGCTGATAAAGTCATCATCGTCCATTATTCTGTTGGTCTCACTGCAGGACTCACTGTGGGAACCACTGTTTGCAGTGGCAGCAAGCCACCCATTCCTCTACGACGTCTATCACTCGCTTTTTCCCATACAAAACCCCTGCAAAGAGTGAAGGATTTTTTTCCTGAACAAAGTTAGAGTCTTCTTGGCTTCTTTCCTTGTGAGGTTGTAGATGGGTGGCCTCACCATCATCCTCTTCTTTTCCCCCTTCCTTGTAGGAATACAAATAAGGCCTGAGAACCTTACAGAGGAGGCATTTTTAGCTGTTGAACTGCTGAGTAGAGAGGCTGCTATAGCTGCTAAGATGGATACAGAAGTGGGCGGAATACCTGTGAGGGTGGAGGCATGCAGAGGCCTATGCACATCTGGTTTAAGGAGACTTATGAGTGGGTTTCTTGTCATAAAACCCTCAAGCCAATAGTAGCCATTTTTTGGTTATCTTCTAAAAATTCAGTGATGCCATTCATTTTGGTGTACTGAAATGCCATGTGGTATATACCTCCTCCATCTAGAGAAAACTCCTTTTCTGCTAACCACTTTACAAAGCAACCCAACTCACTCTCATCCTGATCTGAGGGCAGGGACTCCTTACCTTATGCATGGCAGGAACCTTTTCCCTGCCCTTTCACCCATCTTTCTAGTGTGGATTTTGGGACGTTCCATAACATTGCTAAAAATCTTAACTTTGGTTCCTGTCCCTCAGTCACCTAGCCTGGACCCGCCCATACTACCTGTGACGCTACAGTGAATTTCGAGTTCAAGTCAGTGTGGCCAACCTGCCGATTCTCAGTTCTTCCTAGTCCGGAAAAAGTTGGAACCAATGAAAAATGAACGCTACGCATACATCATCAGAATCAGAGGTCTGATTAGCTCTGTCCAGTAGTACACAGAGGCATTTGACAGACACCCGTTGATCCTGCCTCTGAGAACTTCCTGTCTATGGAAGGTTTGCCAGACCAAGTTCAGTCTACAAGCTTGGTGCAACAGCCAGGCTATCAATCACCTGCTTTTGACACTTCCAGAGCCCCTGCTATTTCTCATTTCCCTCCATTGTTTTTCTTTCCTTTCTACATTCTACATCTTCCTTTCTCTGTATTCTGATGTTGTTCCTCTCTCTCTCTGGACCTCTCTTCTCTCTCAATAGGCACTGTCTTTTGTTTCATGGACACATTACCGATCTGTAATTTCATATTCAGACTAGTCATTTTTACCAAGAAAAATAATGTCCAAGAAAATATTGTCTTTGCTATTATTAAATATTTTTTGAAAATAAAACAGATGTACCGTAGTAAGCAACATTAACTCCAGCCCATATCCACACCAAAAGAAGACATCAGACAACAACAACTTTAGACTAAATGCAAGCAACAAGAGGCCTCCAACATGTACTGAGACAGCTAAAACTGGTGGTATACTTTTTGTTACGTATACAGCACCGAGTACACTGTGCACAAGATACAAAATTTGGGAGGCACACGGCAGCCTGTGTGTGCTACAAAGATGATAAAATTCTTGTTGAATTTCATCATGTGCTCGTACAATAGGCACTGAAATGTACTCTTTATGCCTTGGGTTCGTAACAACGGCCTTGAATTCCTCTTCAGTTGTAATTTAGCACAGGATCAAGGACACTAACTTTTTATAAAAGAAAAATGAATGTAGTGTACCTTAAAATATATACAATATATATATATACCCTCTATACATATGCACACTTACTTAGGCGGTTCATCACTTCTTTCCAAGGGACACCAGGCGAAAACTTCACATGTTTTGAGAGTGTGATTGAAGTTAACACATTTACCTGTCTGCACACCTGTGGAAAGGTAAAGAATAAAATAAAATAATTCTTTTAAAACCATCTTACACCACACATGGTTAAATCACACTTGTCACGTGTAGCCATTAGTACTAAAAAAGAGCTCTATAGCCTACCATTGCTGCGAGGACCTTTTATTCCAACTTTGCAGTCCTTGTCTGAGGTGCAAATGGAAGATACACTGGGGATCTGGGCAGAAAGAATATACATACACATCTTAGATACACACCAACTAGAAGGTATTAAGCAGACTCTACATATACTTGGAAGGTACATTCCTAGAAGGTGCATACTAACTGTATAGAATCATGACTCAGAAAAAGTTTTGTAATTTACAAGAATGTAAAGAATGATAGTCATATGTTCCTAGTAGTGGACAACAAGTTGTCCTTTATCTTTTGTTTCAGTCTGGCCTTATACATGTAATGTGCATTCCAAGAGTTCCACTTTAATTTGCTTGTGTACTTTGGACCCATGGTGTCTGCCAAATAACACCCTCTTCAAGCTGGTTGGACAATGTTTTACTAAAATGGAAAGACTTCTCTGCATTCATAGTACCTCTGCACAGTGTGCTTGCCTTTGATTCTGTGTCACAATCAGGTTTGTGAGTACAAAGAATGAGCTCTCCTCCTAAGAAAAAAAGAAAAGAATACAATCAGCAGTTCTTTTTTGAACAGGCCTTGTGTCTCTCAAATAAAACTACTGACCATTTAATATAAATCTTGAAATTTGCAAAAACATCCACTATATATTAGATAGAAGGCATATAACTTCAAAATTATTTATTCAAACGCCACTCACTTATGGCTTGCCCAGGAGGGTTTGCAATCAAAAGTCTCAAAGATATCAAAGTTTAACTTTCAGAAGTAAAGCATAACCCAACACCGCCAACAGTGCACCCACACCGTGGCATGGCCCCAGAAAGACGATTGTTAAGTGACGAGACACAAACGCCTGCTTCCACACAACGACAGGTGGACATCTCGGCTTTAGAAAAAAAAAAGCTGCCATATTCCCTCTGCCTGGACACTTGATACAGGCGATTTCACTATCTGATCTGCCTGTCTGATTATTTGTGTCCGCATTAGGATCAGTTAGTTCAGAAAATGGTTGAATCAAATATAGGCCTATGGCAGGGTTTTTACCTTCTAAAGCCATGATCTCAACACCTGCCCGCTGATTTCAATTATGTTCAGTGGCGCAAAGAGTGATGGAAAAGGCCCGACAACCGTGGGTGGCGGGAGAAGTGGTGTATCTGTCTTTCGGTGTTGGATATAGCTATACCTCATCTTCGAAATATCTTGAGGGTACCTGAGGCGGAATTATGTAGTCAGCAACATCCCAAACCCGGAGGCCAAGGTCTGACGTGTTCGTGAGAGCAATTCCCTTCACTTTGGTGGTAACAGAACTAAGAATGGAATCAGTATCCTGGTACCCTTTCTTCAATACACAGACATACCTGTCGACAAAAAGGCGGGTGAGCGCAAGTTAGGTTCCCTCTCTCTCATTTCTCAGTGAACTAATTGTTTTTGCGCCAATTGCCAATCTGAGTTCAATTTTAGGCTGTGTATGGTGTGGATATTTTAGGCTAAAGAACACTCACCCGATGATATAGGCGATTACCAAGGCCTGAGTGATGCGATTAATTGCTCCAACTTTCTTACTCCGTATTACCAATGTTTTCGGCGTCGAATAATCAAAGAAACAATGACAAATTGCTACGCAGCAATTATTACCTTTAGCCTGTGTCATTGTACCGACATTTACCCAAAGGGACAATTTCACCAAGGTTTTACCTTAATTCCTATTTCCTGCACGCCCAATCTGTCACGAGTCCAAGATAGCAACTAACATCCGATATTTCTCCTCTTACAACCAACTCCCGTTCTCCTGAGCCGTCTTCCAAAAAGCCCAGTCTGCAGCTCTCAATGCAATGTTCACTGTAAAGGAAACTTGAGGTAGAAACTTCCCGGGTTTGTTGGAACAACGGAGTATGGGTTGACCACAACGGAGTATGATGTAAATGAAACAGTCTGCGATTGAACAACTGCTATTGTCTAAGATATAAAACGTTATGTCAACCACTTTACTTGCTTGTTGCGTTTGTCACGAGTGTGGGGTCATAACCTAACATTGCCAAATTGTTTTATTGGTGAGAGTTCAAAGACCAACACATATTTATAAAGGCATATATTTTTTAAGTTTCTTGGTGCGCAATGAGTGCTTCTTGAAATTCTGATTTTAAAGCTGATAGGAGAGGAAGCATTGCTCACTCCGTTACGTCCGTGGGCGTTAACATTCCAATGCACAATGCTGTGTCTGGCAGTGGTGCGATACTGAGTGATGATTGTACAAATTTGAAGTTGACCTAAGAAAGTCTTGTGGTGCATTATTTTAAGAGATCTGTGCTTTTCTGCAGAGTAACACAACTGCCAGGAGAACTTGGAAAATTATGTGAAGTAGGCTGTATGACTGCTACAAGAAAGATAGCCTACCAAATGTCACTTGATGCTAACTTAACTTGATGAAACACTGCATAAGAGACAATAAAGACAAGACTGACAAAAGTAGCACACAAGGGTATGGCAAGTTTAAATTATTTGAGGTTGTGCTTGGAATTTAATTGGTTACACTTTAAATATGGTCTTGAGGTTAGAGGAAAATACCTGTGAATATGCAAATGCTTAACAAATATTGTGTTCTCACTTGACAAAAGAGATTAATACAACAAAGCAATTTTATGTCACCTTGTAGCATAATGGATGAACTATTCTCTCACTTCCCATTCAGTACATGAAACTGTTCACTGCATTTCCAGCCTGTGACTACCAACTTCCCAGTTCAAAATACCTAGACCTGAACTGCCATTGTCTGCAAGTGCTCTGCTGTGTAGTTTTTCCGTAATCAGTGTTTTTCTACAGAGTAAAAACAACTCTGGGGGAGTCCAGAATGTATCAATCTGTACAGGCCTGTTTCCAAACACGTATCTCAATAAGCAATGTTTTGCTTGTTTGATGGGCGATTGTGTTGTGCTCTTTGGGTCAATATTTTAGCTTCAAAGTGTTCAAAACATCAAAAACATTTGGTCATTCACAAGGATTAACATCACACCAAAGGGTAATAATGTTCTAAAGATATGTGAACAAAGTATTGTGGTCTAAATTCTCTGAGATCTTGTCACATGAAGCAGGATAAGTAGCTAATGTAATTTTCATGCAGTCCAATGAATGTCTGTGAAAAACAAATTTTTAGTAAATACATTTTCACCAACACTGCCAGACATAGTTACAATTAATATAGGAGTTATAGGATAATAAGAGACCACAGCTGTCCTCTTTTTCTGGTTCACAGAAAGAGTCTGAGAAGCTTTGGTTTGAAGGCTTGAAGAGTGCTCATATCCATGTTGTCTGCCATCTCCCGAGCATTGAGGATGATCTGATGGGCTTCGTCGAAGAGCTCTTGGCCAACTGCAGTCCGCACACGGTCTTTCCAGGCACTCAGTTTGGGTCTGCTCTCAAACACATCCAGACCAGACCCCACAGGCTGCAGAGGCAGATAGGCTCTTCATGAAACATATGATATGGACATACCAAATAACAATCAAATAACAACAAATGCCTGTGGTGGGTGTGGTTGTGGTTGTGGGAAGCCACTCATAAATTGCTGATGATGTAAAAAGCAATTTCATTGCCAAAAGTTTAGAGAGACTAGTTTGTTAGACACCACTTACCTGCATGATCTCCACAATGGCAACAACATCAGCCAGGGAGATTTCATTTCCAGCTATGAAAGGCCTGTCTTGAAGAAACTTCTCCTCAATAAGCTTCAGAGAACCATCAAGATCTTCCAAAGCTGCAGTCATTTTGTCCTTGGGCACTTCCTCTCCTAAAAGTTTGGGAATCAGCACCTAAAAACAAAGATAAGAGTTTGAGGTAATGGATAATTGACTTTAAAATGTATGTGTGTGGCGATATCATTGAGTGTTGTCAAAGGGATGTCAACAGGGCTGTTGAGTTTTATAGTCAACAAGATGCTCCCATTTTAAATAATCATTCAGAAAAGCCCAGTAGAAGATAGATACTTATCTCCAAATCTACAACATTCTCTGGGAAAACAGCTGGAGCACAACAGAGCGGATGACATACTCACCCTGAGCCAGAAGACTTTGGAGCCGTGCATCCGCACAGCTGTGTGCTGCCAGGAGAGGTACTCGTTCACCCGTGCACGCTTCTGTAGGTCAGTAGGATACCAGTGGTCTGGAGTTTGGAACTTTTCTGCCAAGTATGTCATGATGGCAATGCTACAACAAGGAAGAAGCATAATCTACATTAGGCCATTATCACATTCCCCCTCTCACAAAGCCCTGACAATGAGACATGGTGGTATAGACACCGTTGGTGAAAATGAACTTTTACCAGCCACTGAGAAATAAATGGTAAAAATGACCAACGACATCATTTTTTTGTGTCTGAAATCTACCAGACACTTTCATATTTTACCAGTATTTGCCTGTTAGGAATTTCCATCCCTGATAGATACAGACACTAGTGTGACTAGTGTGGTAAGTCACTCAAAGGTTTTATTAAAAACCTGTCTGAGCTGATGCAATTAATACCCTCGACATTAAGTGGAAAATACCAAGTAGACTACAGTGTAATTAAATGACTCTGTCAAGGCTTAAATGTTGGAGGGTGGATCACCATCAACAGGCAAAACAATGTCGAATGAAATGCATAGATTTAAGATACAATTTTTAAAGTAGTCAGATAAATGAAGCCTTATTTACCTCTCCGCCAAACAAAATTCTCCATCGCGCATAGCAGGGGCTTTCCTGATCATGCTGATTTTCCCAAATTCTTCACCATATTGTTCCCCTGTTAAATCGCACAGACCATCAATTGGTGAATTGGTGCATAGGCTACTTATCTAAAACGCAAGTTTAGATAGAAACTGCAAAAATGTGGGCCATAGCCCATACCCTATGGCATGCTTGTCCAAATTACCGATGTTGCATAATAACACACACGGTGATAGTAAATACAGACCTACCTCCAAACAACGACATCTTCTTAAAATCAAATTTGATATTGTTTTTCTTCGCAAATATGTACACAGACCTACAGGGCTGGGAGTAAAGATCTAGGTAAAGTTCCAAGGCCATTTTCAACTCGTGAAATAATGTCCTGTTGAATTGAGTGTAGACCTTCGGCGTCCGTAGCCTGCATTCAAAATCCCTCCCTGAAATGACGCTGAAAAAGTTCATACACAGGACGACCAGTCTGGGGAAAAAAAGAGGAACGCTACACCATTGGCTTGGCTTCCTGCGTCTCAACGTGGTGTGACACTAACGCGATTATTTAATCATGGGTAAATGTAGAATTAAGACAATATTTTAAGACACATAATTTTTGCACTTGGGTGAACTTTGTTATACATAGGACAGTCAGAGAGAGGAGGAGCCAGACAACGCTTGCACATTTATCATAACCTACTTTTCAGGAAAACAGTTCCCCTTTCACCAGGAGAGGGGGCAATTTACAATGTGACACGCTGTATAACTCGGAATCCCCATTGTTAGATTTATTTACTAAAATAAAAAAACATAGAACATGGCTCCTCTCCCTTTAAGGTTCAGATTTACAAACTCAGCCAACTAAACATGGTTCTAGCAGTTAGTTTTTTTTTTTCCCAGTAAAGTATTTCACCGACTTATTTTATTTGTTAAAGGCCTAATGGGCTAGGGTACTCTTTGAATAATGCCACATACCAAATTTGAAAGCCATAACACAAGAAAACAAGTATGGAACACAAGGAGCTAGGCCTTATGAAATTCATGTGATAGACATTCTTTGGACAAAAATATCCTTACCCTTAAAATGTTTATTTTGAAACTGAAACATTTTTTAGGTAAGGCTCCTTAGGCATTTTAGTCTATTAACCAATCAGAGCAGATTGATTGAGTTAACAACACATTGTGGATTGAGGCTGAATATCATGTGTATAATGAAGACTTAAGTGTGTTATTCTACTATTTCCCAAAACTGCACACTAAAGCCAGTAGGCATTCCAGAATGCAGGTTTGATCCTTGGTATGTTGGTTTTATGGCTCTATTCCCCAAGTAAACCATACGGCAAGACATAGGGCTCTCCTAGTAGGAGGTTTAACCCATTTTTTACACTTTATTAATCCTTTTGGGAGGTCTCTTCAGGGACATTTGGTGATTCTGCATTTAACCCATCACACAGAAGAGCAGGAGGCAGCTATGAGAACAGTGCCCAGGAAGCAGTGTGTGGTGATGGTACCATGCTCAGGGTACCTCAGAGGCAATTTTGACTGGATTCAAACCTGCCACCCTCCGGTCACATAACTGTTACCTTAACCGCCAGGCCACCACAACCTGTTTGAGTTAACATACCTGGGTGAGCTAGTGAACCACTTACTTAAAATAGGTCTTTCTGTAGTGGTTTAACACTCTCTCTAGTCCCCAGGTTTGTCTCTTACTAATCCCTGTTATGGCCAACATGCTCCTTCACCCACCACCCACTACCAGGAACTTTGTCATTGTAAAACACACAAGTGGCCTAGACCTAGACACCACCAATTCCAGACTACCCGGAGAGGTGTGCAGCTGTATTTTTCATGAATAGTAAGCATGGCCCAACACCCTGGCTTCAGAAAGTTTAAGTTTTACCACACAACTGTTATTCAGTAACATAACTGATATACTGCACAGCCCTCCCGCCAGGTGCACACCATCTTATCAGCAAATTAAGCCGTTTGAAGTGCACAGGTAGAGAACCACTACATGCTAAGACTAGAGGTGTCAATCCCAGGGTCAAAAAAGTACAAACCCCTGCCACGTTTTCCTTCTAACACCGGTGACTTCACTGAGTAACTGATCCAGCTGTTTTGAGTGCTGAATATGATCAGCTGATTCAGAGCTGGTTGGATCAAATCTGTGGCAGGGTTTTTACTTTCTGAACCCGGGATTGACACCTTTGATAACTTTCAATGAGTCGATCTCTCTCTTTAAGTGTTACACACATTTAAGAAGACGCTGCAAGTATGCCATACTGCTAATCCTCCACCATCCTTTAACACACTATTAGTAGTGTGTGTGTCTCTGTGTGCCTGCTTATCCAGCTCATGTTATTTACTTTTACATGTTATTCACTTTTATGAACACTAAGTTCAGTACAAGGGACAACAAGGAAAAGAACAATAAAACTGCACTTTGTTGTTGAAGTGCTGAGGTTGATCAACATACGTACCATTTATTTTACACTGAAATAAAACATCAGTCAGCCATTTTTTTTACTTTTAGACAAAATATAATATTTATACGCTATTCATAGTATTAGTTCAACACTATGCATTGGAAATGTTTGTGATTTTTATTCTACTCATATAAGCCTACCCTTATTTGCTACATTATACATGATGTTCATTTCATAACACTGCTTATATGGCTACAACTGTCAACTCTCTGTTGAAAGTATACATCATCATCATCATTGTCGTCGTCCAACGTCTAAAAACCGCCGTTTAAAGCCTACTCTTTGTAAGAAACTATTCGATGTTGTCCAAAAACCAGGAATGACATTTTCAAGCCATGTGACTCCCACTCGAGGCAGCGTGCCGCTCACAGGAAACTCATCACTGTGCCTTTCTTCCCCACCTGCATTGGCTCCAGGGCGTAAAATCGGATGACAATCCTGTGGAGAAAAGAAAATATCCACCAAGTTTACATAAAACATCCCATATGCAATGTCGTGGGCTTGCAAACTCAAAAGAAGTTTGGGGGAGTATTCAAAATCAGTGCAGGCGTAGCCTACTACGAGGCGAGGCAAGAGTAGCTTAAACCAAAAAGGAGACATGCATTCCTGCAACCATGGGCTTCAAGCTACCCCTTTTGTCATGTGCTTGTGAATTATTAGTGTAACGTAACCTTGCAGTTAGTTGTAACACTTACCGGTCCTCACTCAAGCCAAGTTCCCCGGTAAGAAACTGAAATATCTTGGCACTGTGCTCCTTGTTTTTCTCGGCCGTGTCAGTGGCGCCAATGGCAGACACGGACAGCATCACGCACGGCGAACAGGATCCGGCGATAAGCATTGGGAGGTCAGGTTTAATAACCAGATTCATTCTCTAATAATAAAAAACACCATAGGATCAATAGCAACCAGCTGATGACACTAGGTCCTTTTCACTACATTTCATCCACAAATTAAAATATGACAGACGATGACAAGTCTATTTTTGTAAGGATGCTTTCATTATCAAATGGTTCAACAGTTGGTTGTTCTTTCAACAGAAGTTTACATCTCAAGGTGATTTCTTAACTGGCCTGTTAGCTATGTAACGTCTGCTCTATCCTCTATACTCACCTCTTCCGGTTTTCCAAGTGCAGTAGCGGTGGCCGTGCATAATCTCTTCAGAAACTGCTCGGAAAATTTGCTCGCTGGCAAATTAGTTTCCAAATCAATGAAAGGCATTGTTAGTACTAGATGTGTGGGGACAGACCAGACACGAGCTTCTGTACATAAATCTATAACAAACCGGAAGGAAGACGACAACCAGTCTAATGTACAGATTGGTTAGAAAAAGGAAACGCCTATTCATAACGGGCCAGGATTGGCTGGGATCTTAAAAGGCACAACATTAGTCCCCGAGTTGTAAAAGTGAATGATTCCATGAAGTTGACTTGGAGTTCAGACCACTCGATAACAAACTTATCGAATTTTGGAGATTTGTTGAAGCAAACAACTTGTCTACACCTAATGGGTTCATCAATAATTTAACACAAGAAAGACCCCTCGACTTTTTTTTATTAACCAAGACACAACTCGGACAGCACAAGAACACAGCAGCTTTCATTTTACAATCTCATATACATAATCACAGGTCCGAAGTACATATTACAACTACAATGTTTATTAATATATGTCTGGAGCAAAGGTGTTCTGACTGAGTTGAGTTCTCTGTGAGAGTGTTATTTATCTAGGAGCTGTTGAATTGTTGAATTGACCTTGCAGGATCACGGTCAAACCAGTTGAGTCACACCTGAAAAGACATAACATGAATATGACATCAGCACGCTTGGAGTACTATTCCAGTGTCCCATCATTACGTTCAATAAAGCAGTCCTTCCAATTGGTCTAACTTGGTAGGTTGTGTTGGAGTGTGTAAATAATGTTAGATGATAGCTAAAAAATATACCTGGATTTAGACATACTAAAAGCAAAAATGCAAATATTCAAACTTTTCTATGATATGAGGTGGGAAATAAATAATTACAAATAGCAGTGCAAGAACCATTACATAGCTAGCCTTAAAATGACAGCAGACCACAGTGTTTGTTTTAATAAGACTTCAAGACTTTTATTGTCATTGAACAGTTGCCTGTACAATTAAACTGAACAGCAAGGCCACTAAGGTGCAAGATAAAGAATGTTCCACTAATACCGACTGTTATGTTATCTGCTAAACTGCCTTCTACACCTGAAACTAGTCTGTTTTCCTGTCATCCCCCAGTACAAATGTCTGTTTGTGATGTAATAATTTGCAGAGGTCTAAACAGAAAAATGTGTATCCCATCATGCCTCTGCGTTTAAGGTGTAGTGTGTGAAGCCGTACCGTGTGAGAACTTGCACTGTTTAAGAGCCTCGCTGAAGCCTTCGCACAGACTGAGGTCTGTCTGGCTGGTGGCGCAATCCAGGAACTGCCTCACCTCAAAATGGCAGGGGCCTTGTGGAGGAGCCATTGGCCTGGGTGGTTCCTAGGAGAGGACAACAATGGTGGAATAATAAGATATTATCACCGTCATCTGCTGAACGTCCTGGAACAACACATCATGGTCCAGCTCTTTGTGAGTTTGCGGAGTGGTGTGCGATAACAGCCACCTGCAACTGAATGTCAGCAGTACACAGAGGGTGTAGTGACATTCTCCACTGAACAGATACATATCTGCCACCAGCTATGAATAAACTGTGGAGTACAGTATAAATACACCAGCATCTTGGCACAAAATTACCTTAAAAATTATCGACTATTAGGAAAATGTCAGGAAATGCCATCAATTGCAGTGCCCCTTGATGCAGCTAAATTCTTTTCAGGTCAACAAATTACACTGAAGGCGTTCCATTAAACCTTTCTTTGGGACTGCCATTATATGTTCTCCTTCCAACTGCTGGTACCATTAAATTTGTCCTTCAAAGTGCAGGCAATTACAAAAAAAAACAGGTTAATGTCTGCTCCCAGATAACTGAACGCACACTGCGAGGCCTTTTTCCCATGCAAGCGGCAGATGATAATTCTGGTTGGCAGAATCATATATGGTCCTTTTTGTGTGTCCTGTTACGTCTTTAAGTGGCTTCTGCTGCATATTATGTGCACCCCTGTTATCTACACCCATGCTGTTCTTTTACACACTCTTCTTTTGGCCCTGCCTTATCCAACAACTCAGGCAAATACCGACTGTCAGGCACATTTTGTGAATGTTTTCACCAAATTGTAAGATTCACCCATTGCATTGGAACCATTGTTACAGGATTTTGCATCAGTACCATCAAGCATGAAAGCACTTTGCAACACACCTAGTGTATTTTTAACACTTATATGTTTACTGCATAGTTATAGAACTTATTTCTATAATTCAAGGTATATCACTTTATGGGACTGTGTAAATTGACAACAAATAAACAAATAAATACATTTGAGTTGAACTGAATTAGAATCATGGTGTAACTTGCATTACTTCATAAACTAAAACAGATTGCCAACAACACATCAGCAAGGACAGAAGTAATATATCATGAGTTTCTCCTCAGGCAACTGTAATAATCTTAAATTACTGTTAGGTATTCACTGTTAAAAACGTAGGGTATTGTTAAAATGTGAAAGCAGTATCAATAACTCCTCCACCTCCCTGGGAAGGCATGGAAAGACATGCCTGACCTGATCTGAAAGGTTAATCAGCTTCTCCTCAACTGTAATAATCTTCCGTTTCTACTGTTCTACAGTATTCACTGTAAAAAAAAAAAAAAAAAACTTAAAATGTCATATTATTGTAAATAACTTGGAAAGACGAGACGTAACACAGTCTATCCATCACCTGACCTGATCTGGAATGTTCTAGTTGGGGTTGGCAGACTAGTGTCTGCCTCTGACGTGTTTGACAGGGTTATGTTTGCCTTACATCTGCTCCTTGGGGTAGTGATGATCTAATATTTCCTCCTTTGGTTAGGCCTCAGTGGAGAGATGTGTAAATAATAGAACAGCTCACCTGGAACTCCCAGGGTTAGCTTGGTAGACCTGACCACAAGTTGAAAACTTGCTGGGTAGTGTTGTTACATGACATAAAGCTGGTACTCTTTTCCAGAATGACTTACAGCAGGTTAGGTACAGGGACAGTTACCCTGTAGCAATATTTAGATGCCTTTCAAGGTCATCTAAAGAGAGAGGAGAGCGCTAGATATTCACTCCCCCCTCCACATTTTTTCTACTTATAGAGGAATGTTGACCTCTCAATCCTAATACCAACTTCTTTACCATTAAGGCACAACTGCTCTAACTTGGATGTTTTTTTCTTCCCGAAATGTGCTTGTAATAGTGGATGGACTCACCTGGTATGTGCTTGCAGGTTTGGCTGGTTCTGGGCTGCTGCTACTGCTGCCACCACTGAAGGCCCCAGTAATAGCACTGCCCATAACGTGCCCGACAGCAGAGCCCACCGCTACTCCGGCCGCTGTGGTGGCCATCTGGGCCATTAGTCCAGGCTGCTTGGGCTGAGCAGCGACTGGGGCCAGGGCCGCTGGAGGTGGGGGGGCAGGCGCTGGGGCATAAGATGGTGCTGGAGCACTGGAAGAGACACAACCCAAAATCAGTGAGGTTTTCCAAGTTGGTGGTTTAGTGAATAAAAGTCAGATAACTAAGGGTGAGTGGGAAACCTAGTAAAAGAGTCTCATGGCTTCGTTTTCCTACCAAATCACAGTCATGTGATTCTACTGAGTTGACATAGCCAGGTGAGTGATTCAACCTACTTTTTTTCAGGAAAAAACCCACACAGAACTGCTGAGCCTAAACATTATTTCAGCAGCAAAGTTATGTAAAGCTTATGCTCAGTAAGTTCTAACCTTTCAAGGGTAAACACATTCATACATAGCTGTTATAAAACCCCTCGATTACAATAATCCCTGATTAGTTGACAATTCACCCATCGCATTCGTCCAGGAATTAATTATTCATCCAAATGCAAATCATTTGGGTGATTAAGTGCGTCACAGAAACTTAAAACGTATGATTGCTCAGATTACGAAAGCTAAGCAGTAATACTACAAAAAAACTAATACACACATGACGTCGATTTCTGGTAAAGTTGCCAAGTCAGGTTGGCCAAGAAACTCAAGTACGCAGTTCAAGATTATGAGATGATTTAATACATTGTTATACCAGATATTCTTAGGCTTCTAGAATACCGGTCAGAATTTAGATAACCGGTTGGAGATAAAAAGCTTAATGACCTCTGTCCTATCCAAACACAGTTGGTTCTCTCTGATTTAGACATCAGCAAGCTACTAACTAGCAAGCTACTATCGCCAAGAACAGTTATTCCAGTAGGATGGTGCTAACTCAACTTTAGCAAGTGACATGCCCAGCTAACCACAGCTAGCTGCTAAGATGCTGCGTGATAAAGGACACTAAACCAAAAACTTACCTGGCAGGTGCTGAAGGGCGACTGGTACTGCGACCTCCTCTTGCCATTGTTAAAATATACTTCCCGCTGTCTTGCTGATATAGATAGTGAACACTCCACTAATGTACCGCACAATTAAGTCAGGTCAGCTCGCAACACACTGCAACGAAGTAACCGGTGAGTGCGTAACAGAGTGACAGCTACACGTGCAAGTGACCTTGTGTGGACAGTGTTCTCAGTGCGCAGTCGTAGTTGGTCTTGAGGACATAAATATTGACAAATAATGTAATTAGACGTTTACACCTGCCCGTGCTTTAGACAGTATTATGTACGAAATGTCTTTGTTAAAAAAATAGCGTTCATTACCAAAAAACTGATAGACGTGTAAATATGCAAATACACTGGCTATGCCTTTGACTTAAACGGGCAACTTTTCCAGAGAGTTCGACCATGGAGTGCTGGGTAGTCTACCAAGTAATATGCAATGTGCTAAACATACAAGGCACTTTTGTAATGAGATTATGCTAGTTTTGCAAGTATGCACGTTGTGGTGTGGTAGACAACATGGGTAACAGTTAGCCACAAAATATTTAATACGTTTTTGTAAAAAGGAAAAGAGAGGGTCACAGAACAACGTCATTAAACGGTGGAATAAACCTTCAGCACTTCTGCGTCTTGAGAACTGATTTAGCCACTTGGTGGCGCCAGTGTCACAGTGGATTCGGAACAGATCCCCATTGAAAACGACTGGGAGCTCTTCAGCCTGCTCTGAGTTAAGAGAGGTGAGGGTGTAAAGCTTCAAGATGTGAAAGGCCATACCACATATTTGTTTAAACCATTCACAAAACCACCTGATTTATAAAAAAGCACAAGGTTTTAGCCAGGGAGATTAACTCATTAGTGAAGCTACCGGTGTTATGCACTGGTGGAGCCAACACTAGGCAGAACTTGTATTCTTTGAAGCTGGAACTGGAAGTTGGTGAACTAGATCCTGATCCTAGATCCTGTTGGTAAACAGGATTAGTAAAAAAACATCACAAATAAACATGCTATGAAAATAATGAAATGGAGTCAATCATTTGAATAATTTAATTTATAGACAAAATACTGTGTGATAAGTTGTAGCCCACAAGTCAGTATTACTGCTTTATAAACAGCTGTCATGAAAAAGACCAAAATACCCAGATGCCTAAATGGTACACCTTTCAACTAAAGAAAACACAACTTAAATAGCTCAAACCACTAGCCAGCTTTAGTTCCTCAGAGATATGTTTTATGAGAGGGAAAAGATACAGTGATCTATTTATTCATTGTTTGAAATAAGCTCAGGTGTGCTGACTCTGAAAAACGACACCGCTAATATTTGATGTGTTTTGCGATGCCTGTAGGCCTATGTCAGTCTGTAAACCTTGTTGCCTTTCTAGCTTATCTATAGCTGAAGGAAGCTGAACAGGTGTCATACACACAGAATATACACAGCTTTCAGGTTAAAACAAATCTGTCTGTGTATGAACCAGGAATTACATCTTCATTATTAAATCTCCAGCTAATAATTATGAGGTGCTGTCTATGAGGGGCTTTGCCTTTTCAGTTCAAGATGCTCAATGTCATAAACACCCAAAATAATCCACCAGATATTGTATTGCAGCCTGCATTATTTTTTCACCACATAACCACATAAAAACAGGCTTCTACAATATTACAAGAGATAAAGATTCAATAAAGAATTTAAAGCTGGACCTTGGTGGGTATACAGTATCTGTCTTTGTATTATCATCTATAGTAGTGGATCTAAAGTTTTAAATCCCACATACCCCCTAAGGCACTCTATGTCTTATCAAGTACCCCTCAGCACCACCGACAGTTTGCTTGCTTACCCAAACCTTCTCTTCAGGCTGAGGAGAGCTGAGAACCCATTCACAGATTTATTTTGTGTACCTTCTAGAGTTGATTAAGGTATCCCCAGGGGTACCCATACCCTAGTATGACAACCACTGATCTACATAGTTACTCCATTGTTGTCACATTTTTTTGCTGCGCTCATATGTGCTACAAAATATGCTGACAAATCATCTCCATATGAGTCCAATCAGGTTAACAAGAGAAATAGAAACATTTTCAGCATGATGTGCTCACTGCATTGTAGGGTCCAGCTGCAACCCCTGTCTCACCCCCTCCTCACCATCCGTTTTAATTCAGCCCAGTTTCCTTGCTATCCCTTTTTTGTGGTCCATGGCACATGGGGGTAAAAGGGGAGGGGGTGGAAGCCGGGTTGGGGGCTTTGGGGGGCGGTTGGGGGGGTGGTCGTGAGGGAAATGGGCCAAGAGAGTGATTCATTTCTCCTCGGCAGGCTTTCATGTCCCAGCCCGTGTGCCTCCTAGCAGTCTCTGGGGTCTGCTTGGGAGAGGCGTTTATGTGAGGGGGTGGGCTCCGAACGAGGGTCTGGCTTGAATTTGACAAAAAAAACCCACCCCCCTACTCCCACCCCCAATCCTTGCCTAAAACAAAGGAAAGGGGCTGACACTAGCAGAAAGCACAGCAGGCCACTATACCCATTCATGCCCATGTGTCTCTCACACGCCACTTTGCTCCCTGACACACTTTCATCTCGTCAGAAACACACAAACATCCATATTTTGATCTCATTCGATTTGCTGCGATTACAAGTTTTGTAAACTAACGTAGTTCTACACAGCCACAAAAAACAAACTTGAATAGGCACCATAACAAAAGAGGATAAAACCAATGATCTTTATATTTAAGTTCTTAACCCCTTTTTACTTATGCACACAGCGTAGCGCAGCTGTGCGGTGCAGCTGGCATCTCCCTCTCATGACCTGTGGTATTGTAAAGCCACAACAGAGGCTCTACAGAGGAGCCAAGAAGGAATACAGCATTATTAACCTTCAATTACCTTAAATGAACCCCTCCTGTGTGTGTGGAGGGGGGGGTGGAGGGGTGCGTGAGTGTGCATGTATATTTGCAGACAGGACAAGGAGGGATGCAACATTATTAACCCTTAAAGCAACACTAACTTTTCGTTTTCGGTTGCCCTACAGGTTGGAAGCGGAACTGTCTCTCATAGAGAACTACAGAGAGATGGCCTGCTCCTCCAAACGTACTTAGTGTGGTTATAGCCCATGGAGGGCGGCAAAGCAAGTTCAGAAGTGCCTTTCACCCTGTTACAAGTTCATGAACCACTGAAATGATTTTAGAAACATTATTTTAAGGTTGAAAAAAAATACTTAGTGTTGCTTTAATTACCTTAAGCGAACCTCTATTGTGTGTGTGTGTGTGTGTGTGTGTGTGTGTGTGTGTGTGTGTGTGTGTGTTTTGGTGGTTGGGTGGAGCTTTGCATGTGTGCACATATAGTTTTTGAGGTGCTGTCTCCTCCCATAGCCACAGAAAGATTAATCTTTTAGATGAATAGAATATGTGTCCTTGGTGGAGTTGGTGGTTGGTGGAGTACATTCTCACACCAGCAGAACTCTAAACTTTTATGACATTAATGAGATGGACTGAAAATGAGAGAATTATATGAAGTGTAAATTAGCTCCAGCTGAAGGGAAAGGGCACACTGTCGAGAAGTGTATGTGACTTCAAAAAACTTTTGTTGAAGCCGATTAAAAAGGTTAAGGACATCTCAAAACACAAAAGGTTGGGGATGTTGTTCACACTATGGTATTAATTTCAATAAACTGGTGAAAAATATGAATTATAAATTAAAAATTTTAAATTAAAAACTTTAAAACACAGGGTGTCTTAAGGAAAATAGAGCCTTAACATAAAAAGTAAAATATGAGAAAAGGAAGTGAAGTTGTGGATGAACTGACATAGCAGTAGGGAGTAAATCTTGCGGGATGTTTAGGTTATAGGTTCATCAGAACCTATATGATTAAAATTTCTAAACGGACATTTTTTATGTTACTAAGCCGCAATTTCAAGTCCTTCTCTAACCTCCTCCTACAGAATTTTTCCAACACTCTCTTCTTATCAAACATACATATCTTAACATACACCTGCCCTTTCTATTGATGGGCAACTTGGATTCAGAAGCTCTCCAATGCCACATTTTAAATCACCTGGTCCTACCTGCACACCTAACACAAGTGATTTTATTAATTAACTGCTCTACCTGGCCAAACGTTGGGCCAATTGGAATCTGTGTGTATGTATGTGGTACTGAATTGTAGTTATGTATCACTGGATTATATGTGGTACTGGATTGTAGCTTCTGAAGCCAGGTTGCCCATCTCTAGCTAGCTTACATTTTGCATTACATTTTGAGAGATGACTGGGTTCAAGGCTGGACAGGGGCCATTCATTGTTTGTCTATCAGCTTTATCTTTGGCTTAGCTAGGCATAAAGGCTTTTTTGTCTGCTGTGAAAATGAGTTGGACTGTCACCTAACCTCCAGTTTAATAACCCACAGACCATCAAACCTCTACAGATAGTGCCTCCAACCTGTGACCCTCTTTAAAGTCAAAGTTTAGGTGACACATACCACTTTATTTAGCGATGCACACAAAAAAAGGGAATACCCTTTTCCTTGGTTGTCTACAGAGCACAGAGGTTGTATTGTTTCGGATAGCACTGCAGTTTAGTGTAATGCAGTAGCACATCAGTTAATTCATTTAAACTGTATTATGCTAAAGAACATGTTGCAATAATTCCTCTGAAATTAATACACTTTTAAATACTTGAACAGTCTGCATGGCGATGTTTGTGCTGGAGTAAGCCACTGTGATTATGAAATCATAGTATACATTACATAGGCAATTTACCACAGTTTATGGTATTGAGTCTCTGTATGTAAGGCAAAACACATTCATTACACACTTGCGAAAACATGGTCCTTATGTTTCAAAACATCTCACTTACCTCACCCAACATAACGAGGGCTTTGTGATCAATATGCATTCAAGAATGGATGCCTCCTACAGCCCCACAGACCACAGCGCTATAGAGTATGGCAGTGGAACAAGCGAAGAAGTGTGAGACTGTGATTGATTGAGCAATCTGTGACACACATGTTCTACACTACTTTTTTCTGTAAAATACTTCTATAAATTATGGCCTGCCCTTCACAATGGAATGAAATATGAAGTAAAAGATTATGATGTGGTTCTCAACATAACAATTATGATGTTGGACATACTGGAATTGGTCTGAGAGAAAAAAGAGTTAAGGGCATATTTAAGGGGTTGTTAGTCAACAGATGCCCCTGTCCCCCTTTTCAGGGCATCCACAACACTTTAGCAGTCCAAAACAACCCCCAACCCCAGTGTCTGTGGCTTCATGTAACCTGAACCAGGTCTTGGCATCTCTTAAATGTGTGTTGTGGTGAGGTGAGTGGTAACAATTACATTTCTCAGCTGTTGATTGAAAAGGCATCTTCTGAACAGGCTCCCCTTCTGACCTCTCTAAAAACACTGACATGTTGTGTTTGCGTGAGTGTGTGTGTGTGTGTGTGTGTGTGTGTGTGTGTGTGTGTGTGTGTGTGAGAGAGAGAGAGAGAGAGCGAGAGAGTAAGAGAAAGAGAGAGAGAGATAGAGAAAGAGAAAGAGAGAGAGAGACAGGTAGCAATGATACTTAAAAAATAAACTTAAAAAAATAATAACATGACATTTTTATTTATCTTGTCTATTTCTATATTAGCCCTTGTCTAAACAACATATAATATAATGCTTACATGGTCTTATATCCACAGCAGAAAAATAGAAAAATTCAGAACATACTTGGAAAACACCCCACCCCACCACTCCACCCCAGTAGGTCTAAGGAGTGCATTTGTGGCACTAATAAAGATCTGAGAGTGGCCTGTAAAAGTGATTCCCATTTGTCATTGTACACACAGCCTCTGCATTTAACCCATCACACATGTGAGCAGGGGGAAGCCATGACAATGGTGACCAGGGAGCAGTGTGTTTGGTTCGGTGCCATGGTCAGGACACCTTAGTCACAGGGGAGGATGGAGGAGAGTGCTGGTCATTCCCATCCCCCATCAGAGCCTATGACTGCCCCAATAATGAGCACCAGATTATTAAATCAGATCATGGTCATGACCCAAATGTGGGTCAGTATAAAGTGTCTATAGCAGCACTATCTGACTCCTCCAAAAACATGTGCAGAGATTTATGGTACAATTAGAGAACGAATAAACTGTGCAGAGAGTTCATGTGAGGACCCAGAAATATGATGAAAGCCACTTTGCTCCATAAGTGTTTGTTAAACTTGTTGAAGTGTCTGTTGCTAAATAATAACTTCCAAATATGCCTTTTCAGGCTGTCTTTGTGCCTCTCTTGTGTCAGTTCAAAAAACTTTTAGTCAGCTCTTTTCAGCTCAGTTTCTTAGTCAGCTTTGAGGAAGCCACACAGCCATAAGTCTATAACGTCCCTCACAACACCTGGAGCATCTCAAACCCCAGGAGGAGGGAAAAAAAGAGTTGTTTTTTTGTTTTCCTTCTTTTTCTCTTATACTTCCTTTTGGTCCTCATAAATGCTTTTAAGAGCCACCACAGTAATTCGAGATGACTCAACCTCATTGTGGTTTCTGCCCCCTGCAGAGAGCAGGAGGCAAGGACTTGATGGTCCCTTTAACAAAATGTGCCAATTATTAAGCAGGACAGCACTACCTCTGTTTTTCTGTGTTCGCTTTGGCCAGAACAGATCTTAAGTGAGTCCTTTGGGGAAAGACCTAGGCCGCTCGCATGGCTTTATTGTGGTTGGAAACTTTCCAAGACCATCAAGCAACTAGCTGGCCAGTTATAATGATTTCTGGGAAGAGTTTTAGGAAGGAAGGGGAGAGTGACTTGCACTGATGCCTGTCTTGATCAAGCCCAGATCAGTACCCAATAATAAACTGTGTTCAGCACCATATGAACAGCACAGTTGTTGCACTGAAGCATCCCTCTCAGTGGAAACAGAAGGGAGTGACATCAGGGAAATGTGATGTAAGTGTATGAATTGATTTAGAGGGAACCTCGTCTTGCTTTAAGTTGTAAAGCAGAACCGTATCTCACCAAGTTGCCAGTTAAATTTGAGATTAGAGATTAAAGATATACTACCCACAGAGAGTTCTGGAATGAGTGTATTTTTCTTCTTCCTACTCTGATGTTTGATATAGACTGTACAATATGTAATGGTTTTCTGTTCTTCTCACATGAACCCTGTATATCCCATGGTTTATGTTGTTTAATAGTGTAGAAAGAAACAGTTAATTATAAACTCTTTATGGGGAATGCCCCAGTACATTAATTACGTGATTTGACCAAGTGACCTAATAATGCTGAAGGCAAGCGGTCAGACAGATTCACTGGCTGACATGCTCCAATAACTTCTGCCACCAGGGGGATCATTGTCAACAAGTGAAATTTGTATTCCTCACAAAAGACAAATCCAGATATTAAAAACATCACTGTAAACAAACAAACAACAACAATTATGTGTTGATGGCCAACTTCCATGCACAAAACCATATTTACAGATGAACTCTAGTGTGCTATCTGCACTTTCGATGGCCTTGTATGAAATGGGGACCAACAGGAATTAGGGTTCCTCCCTCCCAGCGGTATAACTCCTCACTGTTTTGGTGAAAAAGCTGAGATCAACGCATAACCCACAGCCAGCAGCAGGGACCAACTGTGTGTGGGGCGCAGAACAAAGTCTTGAACAGTTTACTGTTATTGCTTGCCAAGAGCAATATGAGATCAATTAGATATGCTGTGTATCTTGGCTTTCAGCGGTCGGCATGCTATGCATCTCTCTCTGTGCTGTCCTCTGGTTGAGCTGTCATCATTGGGGTGCTATAAAGTAGGCCGCTTTTTGGGCTTACATACACACACACACACACACACACACACACACACATGCACACCAAGCACATAAACACAGATACACAAACACATACACATACACAGACACACGCATGCATATACACAAACACATACACACACCACACATGCTAGCACACAGACACACGCATGCATATACACAAACACATACACACACCACACATACTAGCACACAGACACATGCACGCATATACACAAACACATACACACACACACACACACACACACACACACACACACACACACAAACATACACACACACAAACATACACTTACTCACACTCACACACACACACACACACACACCATGCATAATTAAATGAGATCTTTTGTTAGGCTCGCACACAAAGAGAGTGTCTGTGATTAGTGATCTGGCATGGGCTCCAGAGGGAAGAAAATGGATACAATTTCAGCTTGTGTCCCCAGGCCTCTCATTAGAACAATTTACCCGAGACACAAGAAGCCAGAGGGTGCCCAGAGAGAGAGAGAGAGAGAGAGAGAGAGAGAGAGAGAGAGAGAGAGAGAGAGAGAAAGAGACAGAGAGAAAGAGAGGGGAAAACATCTGTTATGGTGTGAATTTGTGTCTCACCATACAGCGGTTTCAAATGTCTTGGCTGGGTGATTCATTGCAGTGCACACATACACTATCATGCAACATGGGAGGCTTACATTGTGCTTACTGTAGTGATTTCAATCACTGGTTGCAAAAGTGCGAGCCAACATGTTTTGAGGGTCCTGGGGACATTAATTGCGTGACAGTAAACCACAACAAACCACACTGACGGCGTCAAGGGAGACAACTTGGACACAGTGCCGACTTGACATTGTTTCTCAATAACAATATGTTTGCCTATGTTATTACACAGCCAAGTGCAATCTGTCATGGCGTTGATAAATCTCAACTTAGGCCAACCATTGTCTTTTTGAGAAGAAGTATAAGACGTGAACAGCACAGCTGGAGAGTGGCGACTGCTTTAACTGTGCTGATACAAACACTGGTCACAGACCTAGTTTACGGACTCATTCCCAAACAAGTAATTACCTTTACAAGAAGCATGACAGTAATTATGCCATTCAAGCTCCTAAATATACAGCCCCAATATGCCTCTACCACTTGCAGAACAGGTGGACATGAGAGGTTTGACCAGTCCTTCAGCGTAGCATGGGTTGTCAATCCTGTATTTGTATATAGTGGGGTATTAAACAATATGTTATGGTGACCTGACCTGCCTTCTGTCCAGACGGATGTGCAATGGCATGTCACTAGGCTAAACAGTAATGCAGACTGCAACACGTGATGTTTTTGTTATGTCATGTGTATTAATGGCCGGCCTGTACCTTACTGTTTTAAACTAATGCTTCCTTACACATCTCTCATTAAGGGCAGTGTTTATCACAATACACCAGACACATAAATCCTGGCGCGGGAATGCACTAGATGACGTAGGTAGTCGTAAACTGTGTAATTGGAAGATCGAGCCAGGGAGAAGCCAGGGAGTATATATAAAACCCCCTTGAAGACACCGCCCCGACACTCACCGTGCCGCTCTCCCCCCGCCCTCTTTATCTGCCCCGCGAGGTGTTCATTCAGTGGCAGTCGGCGGATCTGCTTCGAGCCAAAGGATGATGCGCGCGCTCCAGCTGATGCTCTGCGCTTTCGTGCTGCAGCTCCTGCACCACGTTTATTCCCTGCCGGTCCGGGAGAAGGAAATCAACTACAGGTACAAAGCCACGGCGGTGAGTACAAAACAGTGAACTGAATGACTTTTCATAGTCATGATGACTCCAAGCTTGTGTAAACTAAATTAACCCTTCGTTGGGTTAGCTATATAAACAACATATCAACAAATACAAACCCGCTTTAAGACTCCTCCTTTGACTTTTTTTCTGAAACGTTGAAAACAGTGCAGTAAGGCATATTTGTTTTGAGGGAGCACGTGTAGAAGTAATGGTTTTGTTAAGAGATATGAATGGAGCAGCGATTGTGCTGCCTTGGGACTGGACAAGTGTTATGTTCAGGAATTTCACCCCAGGGTGCACATGATCTTTTGTGAAAACTCTTGGTTTTTTAGATAGGTATTGGTCATGCCACTTTGACTGTGAGCTTCAACAATAGTCAAGAGTAAAAAAAATGTATATTTTTAGCTTACAGTATCTTATCATTTCCTATTCAAAGAAGATATTCTCTAAAAAAAAGATTTCATTGACATCAGCATGACAGAAGTCACACAGATCATATAATCTAATATGGTAAGAGAACAAAAAACATAATGTAAGCCTCCCATAAAATGTCCTTGTGTTTCACACAGTTGTAGCTCATACAAAGACCTTAAAGTGTTTTTTGACACAGTTGTGCTCTAAACCACAACTGCATGAAAATAGACATTAGGTTCTTTATTAAAGTGCAGAAGAACGTGTTGAATGTGAGTCACATGCAGATGTCCACCCAGCATCTCCCACAGCTGTGGAGCGCTTTGACTCAGGGCTCATCGTGCCTGTGAGCTTTGCATGTGCACAGGGTATAGGTCAGTGGGTCAGGGCAACAACTGTTTCTTTTTGTTAAAATCAGGTGGCAGCGCCTCTGAGTCTTTCAGTCTGCATCACGCTGCGGTAAGTCAGCCCACTTTTCGCCTACATGCATTATGTTTGACTCAACTCTGGACAAAGAAGTCTTTAAGCGCATTGAATACTGAGATGTGAATAGGCATCAGAAAAGCTGTGGCAAAGCTGCGGCTGTTCCCCACAGTGTGCTGTTTATTCTCTCGTTTTTATTTCACCCAAGCTTCACCTCAGCAGCAGCAGCAGTGTGGAGGAGAGAGAGAGAGCGACTCTCTGCCTACTCCAGTTAAGGAACTCAGATGGTGCACCACATGGATTAGAGGAGTGGGGATCTAGTGTTGCAGTTTCCTGCCGATAAAGCAAGGGAGAGCAAGACAGCATGAGTTAGGACACACTCTGCGTGTAAATCGAGAGTCTTTGGAAAAGGCGACCAGGAGAAGAAGGCGTTCATCACGACATTTGGACATGGTCCACTAACTTTTTTTGTGATATTCCACTCTGTGGAGGTATCAAACACGTGTTTTTTATTTGAACACAGGAAGAACAAAAGGCTGTTCTTTGAGAGGAGGGATGAGAAATAGCTCACAGCTGGATAGTGTCACCTTAGAGAAGTGCTGAGTGGACTCCCTAAAAAAAAAACCCTAAAAGCTTTAGCTACCAGACTGCAAACTGCAGTGTATACGAAAAAAAAAAACATCCCTAGACAAATACACTGAGAGAAGAAGCAGAGATTTTTATGTGAGTTTGATTCTGAAGTTCATCAGTCTAAGCCTTTGGGTCATGCAAGCAGTCAATTTGTTCCCTGGTGTTGACAAAGCACAAAAGGGGGGAGATTATGCAGGACGGGGCAAGTCATCTGGCATGTGAGGCGGGATAACAAACTCCCTATCTGCTGACACAAGGAAAATGTAAAGCACAAGATAGCTACGGTGGCGTTCATGGGCCTCTACAAAAAAAAAAAAGACAGAACCTCTTTTTTTCAAAGATGAACTGCATGACAGCTTCCACTAACTCTGCCAAAGCGTGTCCCTTCTGAAATGGTACAGATAGCTTACTTGACAGTATGAAGTTTAGGGAAGAAAAGGGTTAATGTTAAGTTTCACACGTAGCCTGGCTTATTATAGTTGTATGGCCCAATGAGTTAAAAATACAGTACAATACACTCTCTGTGCAGCGTTGCATACATGAAGACTTCAGTATGTCCATTATTCCACATCAGTTTCTTCAAAAGGTCGAATAGGAACATTTTTTCCGCTGGATAGGGGCAATGCTGGAAATAGTCATGTAACTGGTTATGAATGAAAGTTTTACCCTTTTATGAGATCCTCCTCCTTTACTTGCCTGGGGGGTTCAACTAGGACTCTATATACACCAAATGTAAAGGCAGCCCAAGACCAAGACCATGACATAAAATAAATACTCAAGAAACAACTAACCATAACAGTATGCCGACAAACAAACAAACAAATAACAACAGCACAAAACTTCATCATTCATCATTTTATCTCTCCACATTATTCCCTATACATCAGGAGATAACAAGTAGCATGTCAAAAAGATCAAATATTTGGTTTGTTCATTCAGTCTGAAACTAACTGGACAAGGACTCGTTTCAGCTGCTGTAAAAAAGTGTGTGAGAGGTGTTTGGGTGAGCTTAGTGAGATGAGGCCCTGGCTATATTCAGGTGATCAGCGATATCCAAACATGCAGTTACCTGTGTGGATAATTGTAGCTCAGGGAGTGCTTTAATTCACTACAGAGAGAGAGAGTTGTGCTGAGGGAAAGCCTGCATTCTTATGCTATCGTTTTTCACAGAGATGATAGCTTTACGCTTTAGAAACTTCAGTGAGGCGATCAAAAGTGTGGTGCTTACTTGGGCAGACCTCAAGCTTATCCGGCTTAGTTGTGGGCATTTTTATCTAAAGAACTGTCTCATGCATCTGTTAATATCACACAACAGATAGTAAAGTATCTTTGAAAAATACCTTACCCAGGTGTGTAAATGTGACATCTTAAGAAGAGGATATTGATAATAGCTATCTCTTTCATGCTCGTTGAACTCTGTTTCATGCTTGTTGAAAACTGGGCTGTCCAGATACGGTCAGAAATAAAGTGCTGACATCACCACTAATGTCAACATTGTAATTTTGCAGTTTTGCTGACTACCACGATGCAGTTGACTTGAGGGCGCGAGCATGAAAACAGGAAAACCTCTAATTAGGGATAGAAATTTGTTGATTTCTACAAGCTAATGACCACCTAACTGGCTGGTACCATGGTAAATCCATGGTAATACCGTGGAAATATCGGTTCCCTAACAGAGATAACACATCCATGCTATCCTGCCATCATTTGGTGCTTTTCCTCTTCCCACAGTCTGATTTCCCAATTCTGGGCAATCAGCTACTTTGTGTATACACAGCCCTCTGGGCTCTGGAGATCTATCAAGCTTTTTTGGTGTAAATATTTACTCAAAGACAAATTTCCCCTGCAGAGCTTCAGGTTTTATCAAAAGTGTGGCCGGCATTTATCGGCTCAAATGGCTGGGAGAGAGCTCTTATCACTTATCATTCTTTTGTTGTAGATTCACAGTTTCATGGTATAGTTGCTGGAGTTCAACAAAGAATGGGGGTTGGGGCTCTGACAGGTTGGTGCGGGACCTTTTTCAGGTCTGCATGATAACTTAGCAGGCTGATATTATTAGACAATGAGATTTAATTGCAAAAGCAGTCAAGCAAGTGTAATGGAGAAGACTGAACCTTCAGCTGCATAACCATTGTTAAAGGTGTCATTCCCAGAGGAACTGTTTAGTACTTGCTGTTTCCGAGTTCCAAATGCATGCTGCATGTGAAAATGTTCTTCTACCCCCCTTGCCTCCATCAGTCAATGAAAGAAAGTGGACGGAATAACAAGCTGATATGAAAAGAGCATACAAAGTGACATCATTTTGTGAATTAGAAAAAGCCATACCATAGTTGTGATTACCGGAGGAGTCTCGTTGCAGCACACCTTCACCTAGCAAAATGTAAGTAAGTAGGTGTGTTTGTTTAGGATGTTTAGATCTTCTGTTTATCGTGTATCATAGCATAATCATCTTTAGTTTAAAGTGTAAATAGACCTGGAGACATTAATGACAGCCATACTTGGTTTTGCTACTGCCAATATAGCCTCAAATACTGTGGTCTGTCGATCAGGTTTTCTTCTCACAATATATGCATGAGGACATTCATTATCTGCATTTCGTTCAGTGTAAACCTCGGCAGTCTTGATTGGATTGTGTTGAAGGCACATGATGAAGAACGTGGCGTGTAACGTATTGTGGAACAGACTCTCTACAGCAGGTACATTATTATATTACCATGAATTTCTGTGTGTCAGAGGTGAACTGTTGGTGTCAGAGTTTTGGCCATGGAGAGAAAATGCAGTTCTGAGGGACAAAATCACTGGAGAGGAGAAGATATGATTTAAATATCATGACAGAATGACTCAAATTGTTTGTCTAATCTAGATTCTTTTTGTCATACATTCTTGGCCTTTCTTTGGAATTTGGTAAGGATCTTTCCTCCCACTCCAAACACCCTCAGCCATATTCCTTTGTACTCTCTCCTCCAGTTTCTTTCTGTAGCAGTCCTTGTCCTCTTTTACACAGAATTGTTTTCTTCTGTAGTTCTGATGTTGAACATTGCTAGTGGCAAACATTGTTTTAGATTTAAAAAGTACAACAGCTGCACAGTTGGTCATCCTCTTCCTGTGGGAGGAATTGTTAGTGTTTTTGGGGTTTTCTGCACAGAAATGTATTTCTGGTTCTGATCATAATCATGTTCATGATCGTGTGTGGTGGTGGTGGTAACATTGCTGGAAAATTTAGTGGAAATCATTCAGTGGAAAATGTTGTTGTGATTGTAATTGCTAGTGTTGATGTTACATAATAAAGGGCCATGCATGCATGCAAGAAGGTGGGCTTGGTTGATGATGTCTTAGATAGAGTTCCATGACATTTCCATGACCATCGCTCATCATCACTGAGGTAAACAGGAAGGTGCTGTTACACTCCCTACATTGAGCCATCTTGACTCTAACTGAAGTTGTCTTCAGTTCTGTATTTCGGTCCACTGTTTGTTTTTATGTGATTCCATATCTTACCTTTCTGCAACCTATGCAGTGGTTAATGCATAAGGACATTAGTGGCAAAGCTGGGGAATTATCGAGGGTCCCACACTGAATCAAGGGTAGCTGTCAGCTAGTCTGTATGTATATATGAGGGTGTGAATGGGGGTCGATGGTGTTTGCATGTGCACATGGCATGTGGTGGTGTGAATAAGGGCTGGGGAGGGTGGGGGGGGAGTTCTGACACCTGTGTCTGTGCTGCCGCTGCCGCTGTTGTGTTTTGGGGTCTGGTATGTTGGAGCGAGATTAATGGAATGAGTGACATAAGTAAAGGCCTCCTGGGAAGCCAGCGCCATGAGCGGGCTTAACCTTGGAAGCCCCGGTGGGTCGGCGAGGAGCCAAGAGCTCAGACATGTTTATCATTCGCTTCAGCCAAGAGCAGGCACTCGTTACAGTGGAGTAGACGTGTTTTCACAAAGGCATCGTGCAGTAAAATCTCAACTCCTCTTGGCCGGGTAACAGCATGGTGCTCTGAAAAAGGGTGCAATGAGTTTAAAGATCTGTCACAGTGTTGTTGCTGTACCATTAAGTGACCGTTGGGTTCTCTAGTAAATGCCAAAAACCTTGACACTTATCCCCATGCTCAGAATTGATGGATGAGGATTTTTAATGAAAAAGCCAAACCAATTCAGTGAATACACAAAAAAACCTAAATATTCAGAAAGATTGCAAAACTGATTTGATTGTAAACTAGCCCATTGCCCTTATGTTTTTATGATGTTTTGGTGTAGTTGGGAGTGCACTACTTTAGGCTACACAACTTAAGTTTGGGTTCCTCTGTTGCACACTAAGGCCATTCCATATATTAGCAAAGGCACAGGACCAATATCTATGGGGCTAATTGCTAGGGCCTCCCCTCAGATACTCTGTTTGTCTGACCACTGTTGGTCGTAGTCAACATTAGTCTGAGAAACGTCCTTCCAAATTGCTGTCTCAGCGGTGACTCAGAGTTGGGGGGATTGCACGCCATGATAAAAAACATCTCGTGCAGCAGAAAGTAAACGTTCAAGGCTCCATGAGGGTATTTTGTGTGTCTGAGGGCATGCGGTGCTGGGGAGGGCTGCGGTTGGGATGGGGGGTGGGGGTGGGGGGTGGGGTAGTTGAGCCCCCTACTCCTGGAGGTTGGGGCTGGAGGTGGGGTGGGGTGGTAGAAGGAGGAGAGGCACCTTGGGGGATGGGCAAGTGGCCATTTACCTCCTTTGCTTTTGTGCTTTGCTCAGGACCAGCAATAAATCTCAGTGATATTTAGCTTATGTAGCTTATGTCCCTTAGATGTGGTTGCGAGCGGTCATGATGTCCCTTAAGTCAAAGGACAGAGAGTCATGTTGTGGTGTTCAAGTCTGCAGGCCCAATTATCCTTAAATAAACTTCATTACAATTATTATATTGGTATAAAGTTATTCATTGGGCAAGGTCTACATATGTTTTAAGCATCTGTTCATGAGAACATTGGGCTAGGGTTGAGTGGGGAAATGTGTTTGCTTTAAATCGGGTGATATGTTTGCTCTGTTGATCAAGGCTTTGACCTCTTGGCCTGACCTCTGTTGAACCTGAGACACCCGTGTGTTTTTCTTCTGTCTGTGGAGCAGTAAATGGAGGCCTGTCATGGCTGTTAGGCCAAATGAGGTGGGATGGGTGATTTGGTTCCTCAGCAAACACTCCACTGGTGTTGAAAGACCTTTTCACTTCACCCACCAGGGCTCATGTGGTTGCGCCTCTCAGTCCTCTCTCTCTCTCTCGCTCTCTGGTCCGAAATGATACATTGTAAAAATAAACTATTCGTGTGGTCAAAAGTTTGTAAAGAGTTGTAAAAGCTAAAGAGATGTTGTTTAAAAAGAACCATGGAAAACTGTGCTTATTCTCTTGGATCATACATTTGTAAGCTCATTCAGTAGTACACCCACATTTAAAGAAAGTGACCTGTTTACTCTGCTCATATGCTCAGCCAAAGCAGTCTAGACTATAGATTAACCTTTTTATTCAGTCAGTTGATTACCCAGTGGAGAACAACAGCCCTGTGGTTACTCTCTGCATGCGTATCATTCTCAAAATCCATTTTATTACAATCCAGAGGTTGTCATGCTCAAATGGATATTGTGGTGAATAACCCATGAAAATTAACCTAAGCTGGATAGGATATCCCCAGGGTTTAAACTCAGCAGTTTATGCTGACATTGGGTAGGGAAGACAAAGCTGAAAACAAGGGGGGAAGTCCCTGTACACTCAGCAGTGTTGTATACTGTAATACTGAATCCCTGTGTGACAAGTGAACCATTTTCTCCTAAGGTGCCTGAGGGCTACCTTTTAGCAACGCTATCAAGTTCAGTGTGTCAACACGTCTTCACACAGCATGTGTCTTTGCCTCAGCTTGCCCTCAGATTTTTGGTTCTATTTATGTATTTTGTTTTCCAGAGCGGGTTTGTATTTTGGTGAAAGTGTATTGAATATGATGAATAGGCAAAGTGGTCACAGCTGTGCTTGCCTGTCATATTTTTAGCTGTTTGCCATGTGCTGTATGAAAGGAAATAAATATGCATTATGACCCAAAGAGACTCTCTATAATGCCATTTATATTCTCTCTGCCACTGCAAAGTCATTGCATTCGGGTTAATGGCTTCCTACTGACAAGAGCTAATACTCAGGTATATGTTGTCATAAAAAAGGAAAAATTAAACCCTTGTACCCAAGGCTCCAGTTTTATGACTTGCTCAAAAAACAGTTTGTGCTTAAATTACAGTTTTAAAATTGCCTTGAAGCCTGCACGGCGGAAGTGTTTTTAAAGGGCCAAAGGGGGGTGGGGTGGGGTTGGGTTAGGGTGGGTTGGGGGGGGGGGTAGAATTCCAGTTACCCACATCTCTGCCCCCCCCCCCCCCCCCCCCCCCCACCAAGCCTAAGAAAGAGACCCTCAAAGGTGCTTCTGGCAAAGCACCAAGCTGTAATAAAGCCAAACAGGCGGGGAGGGAGATTTAAGGGTTGGGGTAGACCAGGACAGGCTGACTATAAGCCCTCAGTCCCCTCCAGTCAACCCTCCTCCCAGCCAATTAACTGAGCCGTTTCCTCGGAATTCTGTAGAGGAAATTGACTGTGCTAATGCTGTGGGAGACCTCAGTGTCCCGGAAGCTTCAATTTCTACTTTTTAAATTCCCTCATGACATGAAGTTGGAAGTGTGATTAAAGTGATTAAGGCCGGTTTCCTGTTGTTTTTGGCTTGATGCATGATAGCAGACTATTTTTATTTTAATTAATATTACTCATTCAGAAATTAAATGGACTTCACTCTGTCGTCTATGGGTGACTTGGCATTGAGATTACACTTAAAATGTTGTTTGTTTTCATAGCGGGTGCTGTCTGGTTCATGTTTTTGCAGACTTGGCCTGAGAAATCCCATCACTACGGACTCAAGAAGAGAGGCAGACACCCACACATTCAGGACACTCTGAAGGATGAGTCTGGCTTAATCAAGAGTAGCCACGGGAAGTCCACTGTCTCCTCTAATGGCACCGAGCTCTGGAAACGCCCTCGTTGTGGTGTCCCAGACTACCCCGGCCAGAAAGGAGGTGCAGGCTTGGGGTACCACCCGACGGCAGGAGCCCATGGGGCGCGTCACCGGCGCAAACGATTTGTCCTGTTTGGAGGACGATGGGACAAGACAGACCTCACTTACAAGTAAGAGGTTTACGGGCGTTTAACCCGCGTTTTTCTTTTCAAAATGGCATGTTGTAATGCAATGCATAGTAAAGAATTTTTGTAGCGTTGTTGTTATATTGTAATGTATGTAATGTATTGACATTTAGGTGTTCTTTGTAGAAATGGTGTTCTCAGTGAAGGTTCATAGTTACTCTTGTGATCCTCAGTGTCTTGTACCTGAGTGGACGTTTAAGTAGCAACTGCAGTTAAATAAATATTTGTCCTGCTACTCGAACAGTCCAAATAGACTCTAGTTGTGTATTTGCTTTGTAGTTCTGTTGTAATCAACCTGACACTGGAATTGTTACTCATTCCATGACGAAGATGAACATGGCACCTTAGGTCGCTGTCCTTGTGTCTGAGCAGACTCCACAGTGGCCAGACAGCAGCTAATGGCTGGACTGCATTAAACATCTTGTGATGTATGTGAATGTAGTCAAGAGCTGCCTGGAGTAACAGGCACCAAGGGCTCGCTCATGCTGTCCACTAGATCACCTAACAAAAAGAAAATGCAGCCGGGAAGGAATTTTCCCAGACTGCCCTCGCAAAGTCCCCCACATCCCTCCTGCTTTCACTTGTATTTAATATCAAATTATGTCGACCACCCAGGAAAAAGTAGCTCTTTGACGAGGTTGTGTCTCTGGCCCAGGGGGCATAAAAGACTTTGGTGACAGAGGCATGTAATATAGAAGTTACTGAGGGACTAATTAGAAGGCTGTAAGACCACTGGAAAAGTACAGTGTGTGTGGCTAATCCTCTGAGTTTCCTTAAACTGCATGTTCAAAAGGTGATCTTGCACTGCTTGGCCATGTTTTACACATCGCTGCTGTGTCTCAAAGTTTGGCATGTGTGTATTAAGCCATCACTGGGTTACCACTAATCTTTTTCCTGGAGTTAATTGAAGTGGACTCCAAACTAATGATAAACAGGGACTTACTTAAATCAACTTGGCGTTTTACTGCTTTTTAAGGACTTCTTAGATTGGCAGGTTGACCTCCCGAGAAGAGTTGTCTGCGAGTGAGTCTGCCTCTCCCTCGCGCTCTCTGCCTGGCTAATGTTTTGGCTGAATTGTCTCTTCCATCTCAGTCAGAGGGGAGGTTTTAACACCGGACATTGGCCACCCTCCTCCCCTGTAATTTGGAGTCTCAGGGGTCGCGACCCTCTGCAAAGAGCCGACGGTCGCATTGCGGTGCAGCGGACCATGTAGCAGACCAGAGTGGTGTCCCACGTGGTTCCTGCTTTGTGCCTTGTGCCTCTCAGCAGCAGCAGGAGTCTCAAACTGGCCGCAGGCCACCCTTTCTGGACCAGCCCCCCAAAATGACCAGCCAGCGCCAAAGATTTATGGCCACTGCACAAGAGATCTCGACCCAAAAATACCTTATTACCTTTCCTCTCCTCAGACGTGAGGGCAGTCGGGGCCTTTCCTCTCTGCCCCAGGGCTTGTACAACCTTTACCCCCATCAGCCCCAGTGAACTACCCCCTGGCTGCAGTTTCTGCAGGGCCTTGCAAGCTCATCACCTCTCGATGGAGCAGAAAGCCCACAATCAGCTGTCCCTGCTATGATGTTGTCACCTTGTGCGTGCTGTGGCAGGGCAGGCAATACCTAAAGTCCTGTGTCCGCTAAGTGGTCGTTTGCGTGGCCCGCGTGTCTCCCTTCTGCTCTGTGATTTCTCTGGGGACTAATGATGGAGCACGGTGGCGCAGCGTCAGCCACCAGGCTCTCCTCCCAGGGGCGGGGTGATGGCTTGGGCCGTAATAAGGGTCTGCACGCTCCCAGGTCGTCAAAGGCTCTCCCGGAGGAGATATGGTCCCACATCACACAAACTTCCTTGGCACGCCCGGGCACGCTCACCCCCAAAGGCTCAGCATGCCACAGGACAGCAAACCCATGATCAATAGATGGGGGGTGAAAAACATTGCCATTAAGAATTACATTCAGGTTGCTGAGTGCTGACCTTGCTGGCTCAGGAGATTGCTATTATCTGAATAACAAACAGAGGTGTGAGTCTTGGCTTCAGAAAGTAACAACACTGCCGTGTGCTAGTTCTACCTGTGCACTAAACAAAGGTAATTTTACTAATGAGCTGATCTACCTGTCTGATGATTTGGCTGCTCATTAAGATCAGTTGAATCAAATGTTGATTGTATGGTAGGGTTTTTATTTTGTGAAGCCAGGATAGACTCCTCTGGAGAAAAACAAATACTTAAACTAAAATGCGTTTCTACAGTATATTTGACCTGAGAATACTTTACAAAAGGAACCAATTACCCACATGAAAATCATTTTTCATGGTATGATTTCTGCGTGTTCTGCTGTGTTGACAATGCAGTATTGTGTAATTCTGCAGGAGATCCTGTATCCTGGTGGTGTATGAAAGTGGCCTGGCAATCTGTATTTGTTTGAGCGTTCTTTATGTGGTTGACATGGTCACCAATCCATCACCCTGTTTACCGTTTGACAGTTTAGACTCTTTTTCTGCCCCATTACAAACAGAGCTATATAAAGAGAGCTTCCACCCACACACTCTTCTCCTCGTGGTTGTATTTAGACAAGAAGGAGCCAAAGGCTTAGAGCGTAACCCCTACTGCCTCAGCGAATCCCACTGAAATATATGAGCCCAAGTTGTTCCATTTGGCATGAGGCATGAGGCATCCGGTGCGGTGCGTGTGTTTTAGGCGGGAGAGACGGAGGTGAGTTAGCTCTCCTGTGGATCCTTCGTGTCATGGTGAGGCCTGTTGTAGATCATTTCTGGATTGTATCCATATTTCATAAGTCCTTGCTGTGAAGATTATGGATGCATTGGATTTGCTGGGCTACTTTTGCTTGGGTGGTCCCATTCATTAGTGTGTCTCTCTCTCTCTCGCTCTCTCTCGCTCTCTCTCTCTCTCTCTCTCTCTCTCTATCTATCTATCTGTGTGTGTGTGTGTGTTAGGATCATGCGCATACCCTGGCAGATGAATAAAGAGCAGGTTCGCCAGGTACTCCAGGAGGCACTGAAGGTTTGGAGTGATGTTACACCTCTCACCTTCACTGAGGTCCAGAGCGGAAGAGCCGACATCGTTATTGACTTCACCAGGTAAAAAAACTCATCTTTTTCTTTCCCTCACCTTTCTTTCACCTTCTTTCACTTTGCATTCTTTTTTCTCACTTTATCCCTTCTTTCCATTCCCTCTTTTTTCTGTCTTACCATTTTGTGATGTGTTGATAAAGGCAGCTGGTGTTGTTCTACAGCTTGTTTCTCTACATGGATGGAACAAGAGACTTTTCTGCTCTTTCTTATCTGTCCTCTGATACAACCAGAGCTCTGTGTTCCTGCTTGTACACATCTATCACTCCTTCGTGTTTTTTATTAGTGCGTCCATTTAGTGCACATTTATTAAAATCTAGTAAACTCCCTCTTCTCACGCAGACACACAAACACATACACACACAAACACACACACACACATACACACACACACACACACACACACACACACACACACGCATAACACACGTCTCACTTCTCTGTCGTCACTTTCCTGCCACTATTATGCAGTGGATAGAAAACAGCTTCAGCTCTTTTTTTGTTTCCTCAGGCCAATGTTCTTGCCTTTTTTGTGGCTGTTTGTTGGTTTGTTTTGTCTATCTATCTCTCTGTGTGTCTTGTCACTTTGTGTGTCTGTATGTCAGCAGAATAATGATTGGTTGAGGTATGCAGTATGTTGCAAATATTCAAAGCACTGAAATTTGCATAGAACTCTTTTTGTACCATTACACAATAATATTACACAATAGAGCAATTGAGGATCAGCCCTCTCAGTTTCTTTCCAATTTTTTAACTTATAAAACCCTGCTAAGTTCTTTGCTCCCAGCACAGCAGACAGGTATCGTTGGAGGTAGCAGCTTTAAGGAACCAGTGGAGCCTTGTGTGCCATTCTTGGAATCTCTCCACAGACAAACATTATTTACATCATCGCTCCCTCTCCCCCCTCTTATCTCACACACGAACGTACGTCAGCATATCTGACACCTCGGATGCCATCCGTCACAGAAACATACTGCAGCCCATCGCCTGGGCCTGGGCTTGGGCTTGGCCTTCAGTGTCATCCATTCCAGATATTCCTTATCACCACCATCTGTCCATGTTGACACTGAACGGGAATGTTCTCATCCCACTGCACAAAGACAAGAGGGGCCTTTTACACGCAGCAGGGGATGAAGACTGGTATTGGTGTTGGTGTTGGGGTTGCTTGTGGATCTGAGGCAGATGTCATAGATGGATTAGCGGCTGTGATCGGCACTGCCGAGTGAAGTGTCGCTCCGCTTAGCTCCGCTGCCTCTCACCTGCGCCAGGTACGCAACCGCAGCGTGACCCTCTCAGAGCGGACCGTGTCAGAGCCCAGATAGAGAGAGGGGGAGAGAAAAAGAGAGGGAAAGAGAGAGAGAGAGAGAGGTGATAATTCAGCACACCTGTCAGGTGCAGCCATACCACCAGCCACCCCCACCACCATCCCCCTTTAGCCTCCATAAGATCAACAGCCAGCACTCTCAGTTCAGTAATCTGACAGATTTTTTTCCCCTGCTTTTGTTAATGACTCAATGTTTCAAAGTAGTACTTGAAACGCTCAACTCGTTTTGCTGCAGTTTTAATGGGTAGACTTGCCCCCCGAGGCACATTTTTTGTTCCCCTGGTGAAAGAATTTTTAAGCAGAAACACTGCTGGTCTTAGATTTCCTCCTTGTAAAATGCCTTTGTTTCACATGGAGTCCTCTTTCAGAATGAGGCGCTGTGTTTTTGGGAGACTGCGTCCTTTGTAACAGGATTATAAAGTCAGAGTTTGAGGTTTTAATGCCAAGCAATCTTCGCAGCTGGACTGTTGAGAAATTCAACCTCAAATTAAAAAAAAAAAACCATTGCCTTCTATAACGGTGTGACCACCTCAGTGGTCTTTGGAGCATGTTGTGATGTTCATGGCCCTCAAGTTGTTTGGCCCGTTCTGCAGCTGTTGTGTTCTTTACGTTTTCCATAGCGATGTATGCAAGCAAGGTCACTCAAACTACAAAATTAGCAAGAGCTAAATGTTTCTTTTTGGATGCTTGGAGGAGATTGAATTGTATACATGTTGGTGCTGGAGACAAGTTTACAGTGCAGCATCACAAAACATACATCTTTCTCTAGTTTAGTTAGCTCGCATACAAAATCAAAGTCTCTCTCAGTGATGACTTATTGTTGAAATGCTAACGAAAATAAGATAATTAAAGCCATGCAATGTTTTTCTCGGTTGCTTTAGGAAGGTACTCAGAAATGTAATCTGATTTGTGCCACTACAACAGCATGCCCCCATATGACCCTTGAAAGAAACATGCTTTCATACATTCTTTGGGGCTTGCTTAGTTCTTTCTTTACCCAGATGTGTTTCCAGTTATTCAATTTGGCCCTTTTCCCTATCTTTCCTAACTGCACTCTGTAAGGTGTAATCTAACCCCAGTGAAACGTAATACAGGACCTTTTTATAACTTCAGATTGACCAATCATCAGACATTTTAGTTGGCATGTTTCCCAAAGAAAAAAGGCTGATAAAGTCTCCCTAAGATCCCTTGATGTCTGGCAACAGACAAATGGAATTTTGAGGGTATCGTGCCAACTGATAGTTGCCATTACTCTTCGCCTCGCTCTCATACCTGAATGTTAACAAGCCTGTTTTTTTTATGATTTAGCTTTGTTGTCATTGTTGTTTGCCAAAAGTAAGAATGCCCTGTTTTACTGTTGAGTGCCGGCTGGTTTTGTGGTTGGATGCTCATCTGAGTCATCCTTTTTTGTGTGTGTGCACAGGTACTGGCACGGCGATAATCTGCCCTTCGATGGCCCCGGCGGCATTCTGGCTCACGCTTTCTTTCCCAGAACGCACCGCGAGGGTGACATCCACTTCGACTACGATGAGACCTGGACAGTGGGCAACAACATGGGTAAGTTTATGTGAGGAGGAGAGCTGTTGAACAGACTCCCACAAATATAAATTGTTTGCAAATGTGAGGGTGTTGGGGTACAAATTTAATCTCATGGTTCTGCAATGTAATGTAAAGTATCTGAGGCAGGACATGTGAGAGTGTTTTTTGGGAGGAGGTGCAGCTGCTGAGTTGAGAGGCTGAGGAAAGACAGAAACTCAAAACTGCTGTGAAGTATCTGGTGGAAAGTGTCTTAATAGCTGAGGATAATGGGGTTGGTAGTCTGAGGTCTGGAGCTGAAACTGACAGAAACCAATGAAGTGTTTGAGAAGGGGTAATTTACCTCAGGCTTTTCATCTGACAACAGCAAGGCAGATTAACACCTCATTACATCCTAAACCTCCTTTGAAATGTTCACGAACCATTTCTCATAGGCTGAGTCAGATTTTTTTCTCTGATGAAGATACGCGTACACACATCAAGGTTATACAGCATGTTTTTAAAAAGGGCAATACTTAATTCATGTTTAATAAATAACTTTCTTTTGCCTGAGTTATGTTGACTAATATAAAATTGGGGTTTGTCACCTCACTGCTGCTGTTAATTATGGTCAATATGGGTTTGCTTCGCTACCTCTGTGCAATACCTACGGCATAATGTGCAATACCTTCCTCAAAGTGCAATATTATTATTCAGTACATAGCCCTTTTACCATTTACTATTTACTATAAATTATGTATTTTGCCCTTATATATACTCCCTTCTTTCCTTTGTTTTTACAATGCTTCCTTACTTGACACTATGACACTTTTACCTTGTACCTTTCTGGCCTTGCTGTCTAATTTTGTTGTACAGGCAATGGTTCAATGACAAAGACTTTATCTTGAAGTCTTGAGTCTTAGACACCTCCTTAATAAGATTCTGTATGCCACACTTTTGCGCAATGCTTGTTGTCTTGTTTGTGTTGAAATGTAGGGGAAGGGCTGTGCCTTGCATATGTTACGGTGCATTAAGGTCTGAGTCATATAATAGGCTAGCCCAGTCACATACTCATTTCCTGCAGTAATGGCTATCCTGGATTCCAAAGCTACATCCCAGTACCATATTCAAAATTTACCAGGTTCTACCTCTATGATCAGTACAGATGATTTTAACAATTAACTCCTCAATCTGGCTAAAGAGCTGTGGTAATTAGAGTCAGCTTGTTTCGTAAATAGCTAGAGAAAATATGTGGTACTGGATAGCTTCTGAAGCCATGTTTCTGATCACTGGTTTATAGTCTAGTTCTAAAATCCTCCAAGACTTCAAGAAGAGGGAGATGAATGCTGCTGCAGCATATGCATGCGTCTGTAGCTATGACCAATATGCTAGTCACATATTCGTTTACGGTCTTGTTTCAGTGTTCTTCTTACGGTGTTCACCTCCAGTGTGACAGGAAATGAGTAGGAAAGAGAGATGGGGTGGGGGGATGAAAGCTATGGTCCCCTACCAAACTTTGTGATATCTCCTCTCTACAATGTAGTTTTAAAAGACTTAAAGTAGGAGTGCGCATGTGAATGCATTTATAACATGACTATTATGCTATTCACATATTCCTCTTTTGTCCTCTTTTTTGTAAGTCGCTTCGGAAAAAAACGTCTGCTAAGTGTAATATAATGTAATGTAATGTAATGTAACATATTCGTTTACAGTCTAATGTTAACAGCCTTAAAGAAGTTATATGTGTGCTGTATGCATGCACTCATGGCCATCGATGTCCATTATGCTTTGTCCCCGCCCAGGCACTGACCTGCTGCAGGTAGCGGCCCATGAGCTGGGCCACGTTCTGGGCCTGCAGCACTCGCTGGTCCCTGGCTCCATCATGTCCCCCTACTACAGCTTCTCCTACCCGCTGCGACTCAGCGAGGACGACATGCGCGGCATCCAGTACCTGTACGGCACAAGGGCACCACCACCTCCTCCTCCTCCTCCTCCTCCCCCTCCACCTCCCCGGGAGAGGACTCCACCCCCAGTGTACACGGAGACCAACGAGATTGAGCCTGCCGTGGTACGCTGCTGCTCATCGATCTGTTTTTTTTTATGAAGGTGTTAAAATCTCAGGCAGCCTATTGCTCACTGTGTTATATTTCACTAGGACGGGGACCAGGGAAATGAAGCTTTTATAGATACAATGATCAACAAATATCTTTGGTACCTAAGAAGTGAAGGGTTGTTCGGTACAACAACCATTATAAACTGCTCCTTCACAAGCACCTTAAAAGGCCAAATTGATTAAGTTTGAAACCCAACTTAAATCGCCAAATTTATTAACTTAGAAACCCTATGAGTTTATAAATGTCATCCTTTTTAACCCTATGAGTTTGTAAATGTCATCCTTTTTAAGCATTCAGCAACATTTCAAGAAGCATCAGGAAATATCTGTTGAACCATGTGTGGCAGTTGGCAAGGAAATACAGCGAATCTGGCCAAAACAAACTCTTCATAGACTGGCTAAGCTCAGTCAGCCATGAGACAAATGTGGGAGCAGCAGATAGCAAAGCACTAATTTAGGACTTTTGAAAGACGTCTGTGGCATTGAATGTCATCTAGGAGGATAACTCCCAGGCATGCTTTCTTTCTGGCTTCCTCTTATACCCGTTCTCACACCCTTTCTCACCCTCTTTTTTCCCACTCTCCCAAACACTCTCCTCTTAACTTAACCCTTTCTTATCCTTCTTCTGCCGCCTCCTTTTTTTCTTCTTTTCTTTCATCTCTATATGTCTTTGTCACCTCAACGCCCACCCCCCACCCTCCTTACTTATACTTTTTCTCCCATTGTCTCCCTCCTGGTTTTCCCCACTCCTCTTAACCCCCATCTCTCTCCCCCCCTTCAGCCTGATCCCTGTCAAACAAGCTTTGATGCGGTGTCTGTGATCCGAGGGGAGCTCTTCTTCTTCAAGTCTGGCTACGTTTGGCGAATCCGCGACGGACACCTGCAGCCGGGCTACCCGGCGCAAGCTTCCCGTCACTGGAGAGGAATTCCGGACAAGATCGACGCGACTTTCGAGGACAAGGCCGGGAACATCTGGTTCTTCCAAGGTGGGTTGATGGACGGACGTCGCAGATGCCAAATGAGTTTACAGGGGGAAGCAGAGGAAGTGGCAGGCAGGGCTGCGCTCATGGCGTGTTGTGGTCACAAGTGTATGTCAGGACTCCGAAAGGCTGTTTATTGTTTTGGGGTCTCTGGTATTTTCCATCAGCACATTTTATACCCCCCCCCACACACACACTTTGTACTCAAACAAACAGGAACAGACCAGACTATAAGAGCTCAACATCTAATAATTGTTAAAGTCCAAACTTAAACAGACGTTTAGTTATTTATTGAAAGAAGATTAAAAAAAAAGAACATACAGATCCTGTTGATGCTGTTCGACCCTGAGGATATGTGTATGTATGTATTTACTCTGGTCGGTGAAATATAGTGCCTCAGTGAAGTGGGTTTTATGAGGTCAAGATTCTAATACCTCCCACCAGCCCTGTGCCTGGGTGGGCTTGTTGGCTTGTTCTTCCTGGCCAGTAACCACTCTATAAAGCAAAGGAACTTGCAAGTGTGTGAGTCAGCCATATAGGTGAACTCCAGGTGGACACGGACACGTCTGCCTCCAGACTCTCACAGCTGTTTGTGCTGCACATCTAAAGAGTGAGATAAAAGCTCAGAGAGACCGGAGTCAGACGTGAGTCAGTGCTTCAGTCTGGATGAGTTGGACACAAAACCATGCTGTATGACCCATAGAGTTTACTCTTTATCATTGCTGTTTACTTTACTTTATGATTTGGTCTGTGTAAGCAGTATTGGCTGGTACCCTTCTGTACACGTTGTATACCTGTCCTGTATTTTCAGTCCTATAAGATGTGTTAAATGTCCATGTACAGCCAGCTTTACAACCCTAAAAATAATGTTACCGAATATTTTTTCCGCCACCTTTGTGTTTGAGTTTAGACAGGCTCCGTCTTTGAACCTCATTCTTTGAACTGCTAGATTACTGCTGCAGCCCGTGCCACCACATCATTTTTCCACCGGGTTTTGTTGTGGTCTGCCTTTCCATCGCACCTCATTTGTTACAACTTGCTGTATCTCATCTCGGGTCTCGGTTGCTTGATGTCAGTACTTCGCTGTGCCCTAATTCCACCCAGAGGATTCAAGGATCTAAGAAAAGCACCTATCAGACTAAAGGCACGTACGTTCAAGGCAGCTGGCACTGACATCTCAGACTCATGCATAATGCCACGGTTTTAAAAAACAATTCTTGGAAATTTTACGGTGCCTCACAGGCTACACTGGTAAAAATTACCAGAAGTGATGTTTACAGATCGAATCGACACATAGTCATTAACTGTATCTCTGTACCCACACACCGGAAGGGCTTGTGTGATTCTTGTTACAGATTGTGACGTTGGTTGCCACTTTTGTTCCTCTTTATCACAAGTCTCATGGATAACAAAGCTGGACCTCTTCCAGATCTTAGAGATGCTTGGAGACAGATAGGCCAGATAGGCCCAGCCAGGTGGGAGTATAACTTCCACACTCTGCCCTTCCCCACAGGTAACAGTTACTGGGTGTTCGATGGGGAGCGTCAGATCACCGGCCCAGACATAGTGCAGCATCTGGGGCTTCCCGTGTCCGACATCCAGGCCGCCCTGATGTGGGGAGAGGACAAGGCCCAGAGGACATACTTCTTCAAGGATGGGAACTACTGGCGCTTCAACCCACAGGAGAATCGCGTAGACTCGTCCCACCCCAGGGGCATGCACGACTGGAGGGGGGTGCCAAGCCACATCGATGCTGCCTTTCAGGACAAATACGGTAAGGGATCAGGGGAGGGCGGGGGCGGGGGCGGGGGCAGAGTTGCTGCAAGAAAATTACAACATAGTTGCTGTATTTATTTTGGTTTGTTGTTTTTCTTACTTGCGTGCATGAAAGACATGGCATTTATGAAAACAAGTTAAATGTATTCAGAAAGAGTCCAACATGTCATAACCTTATTAAACTGAATTTGCATTGTCAGTTTGTAGCCCTTAACATGAAAAACACATTCCACAAAATGTTTTTTGCGTATGGGTGTGTAACATATTGCTTAATGTATCTGTAATCCTGAATAACACAGTGCAGATATCCACATGTATATGATTGTCGTCCTGCATGACTGGAACATTCCTTGTGACATACCACTGCAGTTAAGCTTGAGATATCCATGCATGTACATGCTTGCTCAATTAGAATGCTCTGCGTGCATCTCCCAACAGGTTATGCACACTTCCTGAGTGGAAAGAGGTACTGGAAGTTTGACCCTGTGGGGTGCGGGCCTTGGAAGGCTACCCACGCTACATCGGGATGGATTTCTTTAACTGCCCCTTGTCACTGTATCATTAAAACTGAGGAGAAAGAAGAGGACAAGCTCTTCTGAAGGGCCATCTTGGACTCATGCAGAAGCCTCTTGGCTACCATCCCAACATTATGGGATGGTCCGTTGCTCACAATGTCAAGGTTTCTGCCTTAAAAATAACATCACTTTTAGCACAATATTTATATTGCCATTGAGAATACAAAAAAAGTTCAATCTGAGCAAGCGACTAACTTCAAAACCTGTGTTTATTACAAGACTGTTACTGAACTGGCAAGATACATGGCACTGGTTGCTTGTGCAAGGTATTCTTCTCTTAAAGGATAGAGTGAGTAACCTTCACATTTGGTGTTTTTTGTTTTCAGTTCACTGAGCCTTTATATGAGTTTAAAACCATGTAACAATGTCAATTGAAACAATGTATGCCTTACATTTTTATGTTGATGTAACTGTAAGACTCACTGGCTGTTATGTTGGCCATATTTAAGTGTAGCAATACAGCTGTACGCTCTTAGAGGTTCATCAGTTAGTGTTGACAGGGAATCCTGGGAACCATGATACATGCCATGTCTAGAGCCTAACGGGTTTTGTATACACAAGAAACCCCAAAGAATTAGCACCTTCATGTGTTTTCAAGAGAATCTTTAATGTTTTTTTCTCTTGGTATAAAAAGCCAAATCACATTTGCAGGTTCTACAGAGCACCTTTTTTTTACCTCTTTAAGAGTGTAGGCTATATGTCACCCACACAGATGTTCCCCTCTCAGGAAAAAAGCATATGATATATGCATATCACATATTCACTGACTATTACCTTGATAACCTTGTTGTTTATTGCTTACTTTTTGTCATTGTCGCTGTTATTATTATTATTATTATTTTTAACATATTGGTGCT